>CAXAJV010000006.1:16576003-17176003 GCA_963969225.1 Xylocopa violacea
CCCACCGAGAAGTAGAGGACGATACGCCAGGAATGTTGTAAAATACTACATCCGAGATGTTAGCCTGCCTTACGTTAGGATATATATATATCGCTGTAGACGTATATAATATCCCAACCGAGATGTACGGGACGGCAGGAACGGGATTCTGTAAAACATTATCAGCGAGGGGCTATATGGGTTAGGTTAGGTTGTGATACGTTATAGACGTATATAATGTTCCCACCGAGAAGTAGCGGCCGATACGCCAGGAATGTTGTAAAATACTACATCCGAGATGATAGCTTGCCATAGGTTAGGATATATAACGCTATAGACGTATATAATGTCCCAACCGAGACGTACGGGACGACACGAACGGGATTCTGTAGAACATTACCAGCGAGGGGCTAGATGTGTTAGGTTAGGTTATATTATGTTATAGACCTATATAATGTTCCCACCGAGAAGTAGGGGCCGATACGCCAGGAATGTTGTGAAATACTACATCCGAGATGTTAGCCTGCCTTACGTTAGGATATATATCGCTGTAGACGTATATAATATCCCAACCGAGACGTACGGGACGACACGAACGGGATTCTGTAAAACATTACCAGCGAGGGGCTAGATGGGTTAGGATAGGTTGTGATACGTTATAGACGTATATAATGTTCCCACCGAGAAGTAGCGGCCGATACGCCAGGAATGTTGTAAAATACTACATCCGAGATGTTAGCCTGCCTTACGTTAGGATATATATATCGCTGTAGACGTATATAATATCCCAACCGAGGTGTACGGGACGACAGGAACGGGATTCTGTAAAACATTACCAGCGAGGGGCTAGATGGGTTAGGTTAGGATGTGATACGTTATAGACGTATATAATGTTCCCACCGAGAAGAAGGGGCCGATACGCCAGGAATGTTGTAAAATACTACATCAGAGATGATGGCCTGCCTTAGGTTAGGATATATAACGCTATAGACGTATGTAATATTCCAACCGAGATGTACGGGACGTCACGAACGGGATTCTGTAAAGCATTAACAGCGAGGGCCTAGATGTGTTAGGTTAGGTTATATTACGTTATAGACGAATATAATGTTCCCACCGAGAAGTAGAGGACGATACGCCAGGAATGTTGTAAAATACTACATCCGAGATGTTAGCCTGCCTTACGTTAGGATATATATATCGCTGTAGACGTATATAATATCCCAACCGAGATGTACGGGACGGCAGGAACGGGATTCTGTAAAACATTACCAGCGAGGGGCTAGATGGGTTAGGTTAGGATATGTTACGTTATAGACGAATATAATGGTCGCACCGAGAAGTAGAGGCCGATACGCCAGGAATGTTGTAAAATGCTACACCCGAGATGTTAGCCTGCCTTACGTTAGGATATATATCGCTGTAGACGTATATAATATCCCAACCGAGATGTACGGGACGACAGGAACGGGATTCTGTAAAACATTACCAGCGAGGGGCTAGATGGGTTAGGTTAGGATGTGATACGTTATAGACGTATATAATGTTCCCACCGAGAAGAAGGGGCCGATACGCCAGGAATGTTGTAAAATACTACATCAGAGATGATGGCCTGCCTTAGGTTAGGATATATAACGCTATAGACGTATGTAATATTCCAACCGAGATGTACGGGACGTCACGAACAGGATTCTGTAAAACGTTACCAGCGAGGGGCCAGATGGGTTAGGTTAGGGTATATTACGTTATAGACGAATATAATGTTCCCACCGAGAAGTAGGGGCCGATACGCCAGGAATGTTGTAAAATACTACATCCGAGATGTTAGCCTGCCTTACGTTAGGATATATATCGCTGTAGACGTATATAATATCCCAATCGAGATGTCCGGTACGACAGGAACGGGATTTTGTAAAACATTACCGGCGAGGGGCTAGATGGGTTAGGTTAGGATGTGATACGTTATAGACGCATATAATGTTCCCACCCAGAAGAAGGGGCCGATACGCCAGGAATGTTGTAAAATACTACATCCGAGATGATAGCTTGCCTTAGGTTAGGATATATAACGCTATAGACGTATATAATATCCCAACCGAGATGTACGGGACGTCACGTGCGGGATTCTGTAAAACATTAACAGCGAGGGCCCAGATGTGTTAGGTTAGGTTATATTACGTTATAGACGAATATAATGTTCCCACCGAGAAGTAGAGGACGATACGCCAGGAATGTTGTAAAATACTACATCCGAGATGTTAGCCTGCCTTACGTTAAGATATATAACGCTATAGACGTATATAATGTCCCAACCGAGACGTACGGGACGACACGAACGGGATTCTGTAAAACATTAACAGCGAGGGCCTAGATGTGTTAGGTTAGGTTATATTACGTTATAGACGAATATAATGTTCCCACCGAGAAGTAGAGGACGATACGCCAGGAATGTTGTAAAATACTACATCCGAGATGTTAGCCTGCCTTACGTTAGGATATATATATATCGCTGTAGACGTATATAATATCCCAACCGAGATGTACGGGACGGCAGGAACGGGATTCTGTAAAACATTATCAGCGAGGGGCTATATGGGTTAGGTTAGGTTGTGATACGTTATAGACGTATATAATGTTCCCACCGAGAAGTAGCGGCCGATACGCCAGGAATGTTGTAAAATACTACATCCGAGATGATAGCTTGCCATAGGTTAGGATATATAACGCTATAGACGTATATAATGTCCCAACCGAGACGTACGGGACGACACGAACGGGATTCTGTAGAACATTACCAGCGAGGGGCTAGATGTGTTAGGTTAGGTTATATTATGTTATAGACCTATATAATGTTCCCACCGAGAAGTAGGGGCCGATACGCCAGGAATGTTGTGAAATACTACATCCGAGATGTTAGCCTGCCTTACGTTAGGATATATATCGCTGTAGACGTATATAATATCCCAACCGAGACGTACGGGACGACACGAACGGGATTCTGTAAAACATTACCAGCGAGGGGCTAGATGGGTTAGGATAGGTTGTGATACGTTATAGACGTATATAATGTTCCCACCGAGAAGTAGCGGCCGATACGCCAGGAATGTTGTAAAATACTACATCCGAGATGTTAGCCTGCCTTACGTTAGGATATATATATCGCTGTAGACGTATATAATATCCCAACCGAGGTGTACGGGACGACAGGAACGGGATTCTGTAAAACATTACCAGCGAGGGGCTAGATGGGTTAGGTTAGGATGTGATACGTTATAGACGTATATAATGTTCCCACCGAGAAGAAGGGGCCGATACGCCAGGAATGTTGTAAAATACTACATCAGAGATGATGGCCTGCCTTAGGTTAGGATATATAACGCTATAGACGTATGTAATATTCCAACCGAGATGTACGGGACGTCACGAACGGGATTCTGTAAAACATTAACAGCGAGGGCCTAGATGTGTTAGGTTAGGTTATATTACGTTATAGACGAATATAATGTTCCCACCGAGAAGTAGAGGACGATACGCCAGGAATGTTGTAAAATACTACATCCGAGATGTTAGCCTGCCTTACGTTAGGATATATATATCGCTGTAGACGTATATAATATCCCAACCGAGATGTACGGGACGGCAGGAACGGGATTCTGTAAAACATTACCAGCGAGGGGCTAGATGGGTTAGGTTAGGATATGTTACGTTATAGACGAATATAATGGTCGCACCGAGAAGTAGAGGCCGATACGCCAGGAATGTTGTAAAATGCTACACCCGAGATGTTAGCCTGCCTTACGTTAGGATATATATCGCTGTAGACGTATATAATACCCCAACCGAGATGTACGGGACGACAGGAACGGGATTCTGTAAAACATTACCAGCGAGGGGCTAGATGGGTTAGGTTAGGATGTGATACGTTATAGACGTATATAATGTTCCCACCGAGAAGAAGGGGCCGATACGCCAGGAATGTTGTAAAATACTACATCAGAGATGATGGCCTGCCTTAGGTTAGGATATATAACGCTATAGACGTATGTAATATTCCAACCGAGATGTACGGGACGTCACGAACAGGATTCTGTAAAACGTTACCAGCGAGGGGCCAGATGGGTTAGGTTAGGGTATATTACGTTATAGACGAATATAATGTTCCCACCGAGAAGTAGGGGCCGATACGCCAGGAATGTTGTAAAATACTACATCCGAGATGTTAGCCTGCCTTACGTTAGGATATATATCGCTGTAGACGTATATAATATCCCAATCGAGATGTCCGGTACGACAGGAACGGGATTTTGTAAAACATTACCGGCGAGGGGCTAGATGGGTTAGGTTAGGATGTGATACGTTATAGACGTATATAATGTTCCCACCCAGAAGAAGGGGCCGATACGCCAGGAATGTTGTAAAATACTACATCCGAGATGATAGCTTGCCTTAGGTTAGGATATATAACGCTATAGACGTATATAATATCCCAACCGAGATGTACGGGACGTCACGTGCGGGATTCTGTAAAACATTAACAGCGAGGGCCCAGATGTGTTAGGTTAGGTTATATTACGTTATAGACGAATATAATGTTCCCACCGAGAAGTAGAGGACGATACGCCAGGAATGTTGTAAAATACTACATCCGAGATGTTAGCCTGCCTTACGTTAAGATATATAACGCTATAGACGTATATAATGTCCCAACCGAGACGTACGGGACGACACGAACGGGATTCTGTAAAACATTAACAGCGAGGGCCTAGATGTGTTAGGTTAGGTTATATTACGTTATAGACGAATATAATGTTCCCACCGAGAAGTAGAGGACGATACGCCAGGAATGTTGTAAAATACTACATCCGAGATGTTAGCCTGCCTTACGTTAGGATATATATATATCGCTGTAGACGTATATAATATCCCAACCGAGATGTACGGGACGGCAGGAACGGGATTCTGTAAAACATTATCAGCGAGGGGCTATATGGGTTAGGTTAGGTTGTGATACGTTATAGACGTATATAATGTTCCCACCGAGAAGTAGCGGCCGATACGCCAGGAATGTTGTAAAATACTACATCCGAGATGATAGCTTGCCATAGGTTAGGGTATATAACGCTATAGACGTATATAATGTCCCAACCGAGACGTACGGGACGACACGAACGGGATTCTGTAGAACATTACCAGCGAGGGGCTAGATGTGTTAGGTTAGGTTATATTATGTTATAGACCTATATAATGTTCCCACCGAGAAGTAGGGGCCGATACGCCAGGAATGTTGTGAAATACTACATCCGAGATGTTAGCCTGCCTTACGTTAGGATATATATCGCTGTAGACGTATATAATATCCCAACCGAGACGTACGGGACGACACGAACGGGATTCTGTAAAACATTACCAGCGAGGGGCTAGATGGGTTAGGATAGGTTGTGATACGTTATAGACGTATATAATGTTCCCACCGAGAAGTAGCGGCCGATACGCCAGGAATGTTGTGAAAAAATACTACATCCCAGATGTTAGCCTGCCTTACGTTAGGATATATATATCGCTGTAGACGTATATAATATCCCAACCGAGGTGTACGGGACGACAGGAACGGGATTCTGTAAAACATTACCAGCGAGGGGCTAGATGGGTTAGGTTAGGATGTGATACGTTATAGACGTATATAATGTTCCCACCGAGAAGAAGGGGCCGATACGCCAGGAATGTTGTAAAATACTACATCAGAGATGATGGCCTGCCTTAGGTTAGGATATATAACGCTATAGACGTATGTAATATTCCAACCGAGATGTACGGGACGTCACGAACGGGATTCTGTAAAACATTAACAGCGAGGGCCTAGATGTGTTAGGTTAGGTTATATTACGTTATAGACGAATATAATGTTCCCACCGAGAAGAAGGGGCCGATACGCCAGGAATGTTGTAAAATACTACATCAGAGATGATGGCCTGCCTTAGGTTAGGATATATAACGCTATAGACGTATGTAATATTCCAACCGAGATGTACGGGACGTCACGAACGGGATTCTGTAAAACATTAACAGCGAGGGCCTAGATGTGTTAGGTTAGGTTATATTACGTTATAGACGAATATAATGTTCCCACCGAGAAGTAGAGGACGATACGCCAGGAATGTTGTAAAATACTACATCCGAGATGTTAGCCTGCCTTACGTTAGGATATATATATCGCTGTAGACGTATATAATATCCCAACCGAGATGTACGGGACGGCAGGAACGGGATTCTGTAAAACATTACCAGCGAGGGGCTAGATGGGTTAGGTTAGGTTATATTACGTTATAGACGAATATAATGTTCCCACCAAGAAGTAGAGGACGATACGCCAGGAATGTTGTAAAATACTACATCCGAGATGTTAGCCTGCCTTACGTTAGGATATATATATATCGCTGTAGACGTATATAATATCCCAACCGAGATGTACGGGACGGCAGGAACGGGATTTTGTAAAACATTATCAGCGAGGGGCTATATGGGTTAGGTTAGGTTGTGATACGTTATAGACGTATATAATGTTCCCACCGAGAAGTAGCGGCCGATACGCCAGGAATGTTGTAAAATACTACATCCGAGATGATAGCTTGCCATAGGTTAGGATATATAACGCTATAGACGTATATAATGTCCCAACCGAGACGTACGGGACGACACGAACGGGATTCTGTAGAACATTATCAGCGAGGGGCTAGATGTGTTAGGTTAGGTTATATTATGTTATAGACCTATATAATGTTCCCACCGAGAAGTAGGGGCCGATACGCCAGGAATGTTGTGAAATACTACATCCGAGATGATAGCCTGCCTTTGGTTAGGATATATAACGCTATAGACTTATATAATATCTCAACCGAGATGTACGGGACGAAACGAACGGGATTCTGTAAAACATTACCAGCGAGGGGCCAGATGGGTTAGGTTAGGTTATGTTACGTTATAGACGAATATAATGTTCCCACCGAGAAGTAGAGGCCGATACGCCAGGAATGTTGTACAATACTACATCCGAGATGTTAGCCTGCCTTACGTTAGGATATATATCGCTGTAGACGTATATAATATACCAACCGAGACGTACGGGACGACACGAACGGGATTCTGTAAAACATTACCAGCGAGGGGCTAGATGGGTTAGGATAGGTTGTGATACGTTATAGACGTATATAATGTTCCCACCGAGAAGTAGCGGCCGATACGCCAGGAATGTTGTAAAATACTACATCCGAGATGTTAGCCTGCCTTACGTTAGGATATATATATCGCTGTAGACGTATATAATATCCCAACCGAGGTGTACGGGACGACAGGAACGGGATTCTGTAAAACATTACCAGCGAGGGGCTAGATGGGTTAGGTTAGGATGTGATACGTTATAGACGTATATAATGTTCCCACCGAGAAGAAGGGGCCGATACGCCAGGAATGTTGTAAAATACTACATCAGAGATGATGGCCTGCCTTAGGTTAGGATATATAACGCTATAGACGTATGTAATATTCCAACCGAGATGTACGGGACGTCACGAACGGGATTCTGTAAAACATTAACAGCGAGGGCCTAGATGTGTTAGGTTAGGTTATATTACGTTATAGACGAATATAATGTTCCCACCGAGAAGTAGAGGACGATACGCCAGGAATGTTGTAAAATACTACATCCGAGATGTTAGCCTGCCTTACGTTAGGATATATATATCGCTGTAGACGTATATAATATCCCAACCGAGATGTACGGGACGGCAGGAACGGGATTCTGTAAAACATTACCAGCGAGGGGCTAGATGGGTTAGGTTAGGATATGTTACGTTATAGACGAATATAATGGTCCCACCGAGAAGTAGAGGCCGATACGCCAGGAATGTTGTAAAATGCTACACCCGAGATGTTAGCCTGCCTTACGTTAGGATATATATCGCTGTAGACGTATATAATATCCCAACCGAGGTGTACGGGACGACAGGAACGGGATTCTGTAAAACATTACCAGCGAGGGGCTAGATGGGTTAGGTTAGGATGTGATACGTTATAGACGTATATAATGTTCCCACCGAGAAGAAGGGGCCGATACGCCAGGAATGTTGTAAAATACTACATCCGAGATGTTAGCCTGCCTTACGTTAGGATATATATCGCTGTAGACGTATATAATATCCCAATCGAGATGTCCGGTACGACAGGAACGGGATTCTGTAAAACATTACCGGCGAGGGGCTATATGGGTTAGGTTAGGTTGTGATACGTTATAGACGTATATAATGTTCCCACCGAGAAGTAGCGGCCGATACGCCAGGAATGTTGTAAAATACTACATCCGAGATGTTAGCCTGCCTTACGTTAGGATATATATATCGCTGTAGACGTATATAATATCCCAACCGAGATGTACGGGACGGCAGGAACGGGATTCTGTAAAACATTACCAGCGAGGGGCTAGATGGGTTAGGTTAGGATATGTTACGTTATAGACGAATATAATGGTCGCACCGAGAAGTAGAGGCCGATACGCCAGGAATGTTGTAAAATGCTACACCCGAGATGTTAGCCTGCCTTACGTTAGGATATATATCGCTGTAGACGTATATAATATCCCAACCGAGATGTACGGGACGACAGGAACGGGATTCTGTAAAACATTACCGGCGAGGGGCTAGATGGGTTAGGTTAGGATGTGATACGTTATAGACGTATATAATGTTCCCACCCAGAAGAAGGGGCCGATACGCCAGGAATGTTGTAAAATACTACATCCGAGATGATAGCTTGCCTTAGGTTAGGATATATAACGCTATAGACGTATATAATATCCCAACCGAGATGTACGGGACGTCACGTGCGGGATTCTGTAAAACATTAACAGCGAGGGCCCAGATGTGTTAGGTTAGGTTATATTACGTTATAGACGAATATAATGTTCCCACCGAGAAGTAGAGGACGATACGCCAGGAATGTTGTAAAATACTACATCCGAGATGTTAGCCTGCCTTACGTTAAGATATATAACGCTATAGACGTATATAATGTCCCAACCGAGACGTACGGGACGACACGAACGGGATTCTGTAAAACATTAACAGCGAGGGCCTAGATGTGTTAGGTTAGGTTATATTACGTTATAGACGAATATAATGTTCCCACCGAGAAGTAGAGGACGATACGCCAGGAATGTTGTAAAATACTACATCCGAGATGTTAGCCTGCCTTAAGTTAGGATATATATATATCGCTGTAGACGTATATAATATCCCAACCGAGATGTACGGGACGGCAGGAACGGGATTCTGTAAAACATTATCAGCGAGGGGCTATATGGGTTAGGTTAGGTTGTGATACGTTATAGACGTATATAATGTTCCCACCGAGAAGTAGCGGCCGATACGCCAGGAATGTTGTAAAATACTACATCCGAGATGATAGCTTGCCATAGGTTAGGATATATAACGCTATAGACGTATATAATGTCCCAACCGAGACGTACGGGACGACACGAACGGGATTCTGTAGAACATTACCAGCGAGGGGCTAGATGTGTTAGGTTAGGTTATATTATGTTATAGACCTATATAATGTTCCCACCGAGAAGTAGGGGCCGATACGCCAGGAATGTTGTGAAATACTACATCCGAGATGTTAGCCTGCCTTACGTTAGGATATATATCGCTGTAGACGTATATAATATCCCAACCGAGACGTACGGGACGACACGAACGGGATTCTGTAAAACATTACCAGCGAGGGGCTAGATGGGTTAGGATAGGTTGTGATACGTTATAGACGTATATAATGTTCCCACCGAGAAGTAGCGGCCGATACGCCAGGAATGTTGTGAAAAAATACTACATCCGAGATGTTAGCCTGCCTTACGTTAGGATATATATATCGCTGTAGACGTATATAATATCCCAACCGAGGTGTACGGGACGACAGGAACGGGATTCTGTAAAACATTACCAGCGAGGGGCTAGATGGGTTAGGTTAGGATGTGATACGTTATAGACGTATATAATGTTCCCACCGATAAGAAGGGGCCGATACGCCAGGAATGTTGTAAAATACTACATCAGAGATGATGGCCTGCCTTAGGTTAGGATATATAACGCTATAGACGTATGTAATATTCCAACCGAGATGTACGGGACGTCACGAACGGGATTCTGTAAAACATTAACAGCGAGGGCCTAGATGTGTTAGGTTAGGTTATATTACGTTATAGACGAATATAATGTTCCCAACGAGAAGAAGGGGCCGATACGCCAGGAATGTTGTAAAATACTACATCAGAGATGATGGCCTGCCTTAGGTTAGGATATATAACGCTATAGACGTATGTAATATTCCAACCGAGATGTACGGGACGTCACGAACGGGATTCTGTAAAACATTAACAGCGAGGGCCTAGATGTGTTAGGTTAGGTTATATTACGTTATAGACGAATATAATGTTCCCACCGAGAAGTAGAGGACGATACGCCAGGAATGTTGTAAAATACTACATCCGAGATGTTAGCCTGCCTTACGTTAGGATATATATATCGCTGTAGACGTATATAATATCCCAACCGAGATGTACGGGACGGCAGGAACGGGATTCTGTAAAACATTACCAGCGAGGGGCTAGATGGGTTAGGTTAGGTTATATTACGTTATAGACGAATATAATGTTCCCACCAAGAAGTAGAGGACGATACGCCAGGAATGTTGTAAAATACTACATCCGAGATGTTAGCCTGCCTTACGTTAGGATATATATATATCGCTGTAGACGTATATAATATCCCAACCGAGATGTACGGGACGGCAGGAACGGGATTTTGTAAAACATTATCAGCGAGGGGCTATATGGGTTAGGTTAGGTTGTGATACGTTATAGACGTATATAATGTTCCCACCGAGAAGTAGCGGCCGATACGCCAGGAATGTTGTAAAATACTACATCCGAGATGATAGCTTGCCATAGGTTAGGATATATAACGCTATAGACGTATATAATGTCCCAACCGAGACGTACGGGACGACACGAACGGGATTCTGTAGAACATTATCAGCGAGGGGCTAGATGTGTTAGGTTAGGTTATATTATGTTATAGACCTATATAATGTTCCCACCGAGAAGTAGGGGCCGATACGCCAGGAATGTTGTGAAATACTACATCCGAGATGATAGCCTGCCTTTGGTTAGGATATATAACGCTATAGACTTATATAATATCTCAACCGAGATGTACGGGACGAAACGAACGGGATTCTGTAAAACATTACCAGCGAGGGGCCAGATGGGTTAGGTTAGGTTATGTTACGTTATAGACGAATATAATGTTCCCACCGAGAAGTAGAGGCCGATACGCCAGGAATGTTGTACAATACTACATCCGAGATGTTAGCCTGCCTTACGTTAGGATATATATCGCTGTAGACGTATGTAATATTCCAACCGAGATGTACGGGACGTCACGAACGGGATTCTGTAAAACATTAACAGCGAGGGCCTAGATGTGTTAGGTTAGGTTATATTACGTTATAGACGAATATAATGTTCCCACCGAGAAGTAGAGGACGATACGCCAGGAATGTTGTAAAATACTACATCCGAGATGTTAGCCTGCCTTACGTTAGGATATATATATTGCTGTAGACGTATATAATATCCCAACCGAGATGTACGGGACGGCAGGAACGGGATTCTGTAAAACATTACCAGCGAGGGGCTAGATGGGTTAGGTTAGGATATGTTACGTTATAGACGAATATAATGGTCCCACCGAGAAGTAGAGGCCGATACGCCAGGAATGTTGTAAAATGCTACACCCGAGATGTTAGCCTGCCTTACGTTAGGATATATATCGCTGTAGACGTATATAATATCCCAACCGAGGTGTACGGGACGACAGGAACGGGATTCTGTAAAACATTACCAGCGAGGGGCTAGATGGGTTAGGTTAGGATGTGATACGTTATAGACGTATATAATGTTCCCACCGAGAAGAAGGGGCCGATACGCCAGGAATGTTGTAAAATACTACATCCGAGATGTTAGCCTGCCTTACGTTAGGATATATATCGCTGTAGACGTATATAATATCCCAATCGAGATGTCCGGTACGACAGGAACGGGATTCTGTAAAACATTACCGGCGAGGGGCTAGATGGGTTAGGTTAGGATGTGATACGTTATAGACGTATATAATGTTCCCACCCAGAAGAAGGGGCCGATACGCCAGGAATGTTGTAAAATACTACATCCGAGATGTTAGCCTGCCTTACGTTAAGATATATAACGCTATAGACGTATATAATGTCCCAACCGAGACGTACGGGACGACACGAACGGGATTCTGTAAAACATTAACAGCGAGGGCCTAGATGTGTTAGGTTAGGTTATATTACGTTATAGACGAATATAATGTTCCCACCGAGAAGTAGAGGACGATACGCCAGGAATGTTGTAAAATACTACATCCGAGATGTTAGCCTGCCTTACGTTAGGATATATATATATCGCTGTAGACGTATATAATATCCCAACCGAGATGTACGGGACGGCAGGAACGGGATTCTGTAAAACATTATCAGCGAGGGGCTATATGGGTTAGGTTAGGTTGTGATACGTTATAGACGTATATAATGTTCCCACCGAGAAGTAGCGGCCGATACGCCAGGAATGTTGTAAAATACTACATCCGAGATGATAGCTTGCCATAGGTTAGGATATATAACGCTATAGACGTATATAATGTCCCAACCGAGACGTACGGGACGACACGAACGGGATTCTGTAGAACATTACCAGCGAGGGGCTAGATGTGTTAGGTTAGGTTATATTATGTTATAGACCTATATAATGTTCCCACCGAGAAGTAGGGGCCGATACGCCAGGAATGTTGTGAAATACTACATCCGAGATGATAGCCTGCCTTAGGTTAGGATATATTACGCTATAGACTTATATAATATCTCAACCGAGATGTACGGGACGAAACGAACGGGATTCTGTAAAACATTACCAGCGAGGGGCCAGATGGGTTAGGTTAGGTTATGTTACGTTATAGACGAATATAATGTTCCCACCGAGAAGTAGAGGCCGATACGCCAGGAATGTTGTACAATACTACATCCGAGATGTTAGCCTGCCTTACGTTAGGATATATATCGCTGTAGACGTATATAATATCCCAACCGAGACGTACGGGACGACACGAACGGGATTCTGTAAAACATTACCAGCGAGGGGCTAGATGGGTTAGGATAGGTTGTGATACGTTATAGACGTATATAATGTTCCCACCGAGAAGTAGCGGCCGATACGCCAGGAATGTTGTAAAATACTACACACGAGATGTTAGCCTGCCTTACGTTAGGATATATATCGCTGTAGACGTATATAATATCCCAACCGAGGTGTACGGGACGACAGGAACGGGATTCTGTAAAAATTACCAGCGAGGGGCTAGATGGGTTAGGTTAGGATGTGATACGTTATAGACGTATATAATGTTCCCACCGAGAAGAAGGGGCCGATACGCCAGGAATGTTGTAAAATACTACATCAGAGATGATGGCCTGATTTAGGTTAGGATATATAACGCTATAGACGTATATAATATCCCAACCGAGATGTACGGGACGTCACGTGCGGGATTCTGTAAAACATTAACAGCGAGGGGCCAGATGGGTTAGGTTAGGGTATATTACGTTATAGACGAATATAATGTTCCCACCGAGAAGTAGGGGCCGATACGCCAGGAATGTTGTAAAATACTACATCCGAGATGTTAGCCTGCCTTACGTTAGGATATATATCGCTGTAGACGTATATAATATCCCAATCGAGATGTCCGGTACGACAGGAACGGGATTCTGTAAAACATTACCGGCGAGGGGCTAGATGGGTTAGGTTAGGATGTGATACGTTATAGACGTATATAAGGTTCCCACCCAGAAGAAGGGGCCGATACGCCAGGAATGTTGTAAAATACTACATCCGAGATGATAGCTTGCCTTAGGTTAGGATATATAACGCTATAGACGTATATAATATCCCAACCGAGATGTACGGGACGTCACGTGCGGGATTCTGTAAAACATTAACAGCGAGGGCCCAGATGTGTTAGGTTAGGTTATATTACGTTATAGACGAATATAATGTAACCACCAAGAAGTAGAGGACGATACGCCAGGAATGTTGTAAAATACTACATCCGAGATGTTAGCCTGCCTTACGTTAGGATATATATATATCGCTGTAGACGTATATAATATCCCAACCGAGATGTACGGGACGGCAGGAACGGGATTTTGTAAAACATTATCAGCGAGGGGCTATATGGGTTAGGTTAGGTTGTGATACGTTATAGACGTATATAATGTTCCCACCGAGAAGTAGCGGCCGATACGCCAGGAATGTTGTAAAATACTACATCCGAGATGATAGCTTGCCATAGGTTAGGATATATAACGCTATAGACGTATATAATGTCCCAACCGAGACGTACGGGACGACACGAACGGGATTCTGTAGAACATTATCAGCGAGGGGCTAGATGTGTTAGGTTAGGTTATATTATGTTATAGACCTATATAATGTTCCCACCGAGAAGTAGGGGCCGATACGCCAGGAATGTTGTGAAATACTACATCCGAGATGATAGCCTGCCTTTGGTTAGGATATATAACGCTATAGACTTATATAATATCTCAACCGAGATGTACGGGACGAAACGAACGGGATTCTGTAAAACATTACCAGCGAGGGGCCAGATGGGTTAGGTTAGGTTATGTTACGTTATAGACGAATATAATGTTCCCACCGAGAAGTAGAGGCCGATACGCCAGGAATGTTGTACAATACTACATCCGAGATGTTAGCCTGCCTTACGTTAGGATATATATCGCTGTAGACGTATATAATATACCAACCGAGACGTACGGTACGACACGAACGGGATTCTGTAAAACATTACCAGCGAGGGGCTAGATGGGTTAGGATAGGTTGTGATACGTTATAGACGTATATAATGTTCCCACCGAGAAGTAGCGGCCGATACGCCAGGAATGTTGTAAAATACTACATCCGAGATGTTAGCCTGCCTTACGTTAGGATATATATATCGCTGTAGACGTATATAATATCCCAACCGAGGTGTACGGGACGACAGGAACGGGATTCTGTAAAACATTACCAGCGAGGGGCTAGATGGGTTAGGTTAGGATGTGATACGTTATAGACGTATATAATGTTCCCACCGAGAAGAAGGGGCCGATACGCCAGGAATGTTGTAAAATACTACATCAGATATGATGGCCTGCCTTAGGTTAGGATATATAACGCTATAGACGTATGTAATATTCCAACCGAGATGTACGGGACGTCACGAACGGGATTCTGTAAAACGTTACCAGCGAGGGGCCAGATGGGTTAGGTTAGGGTATATTACGTTATAGACGAATATAATGTTCCCACCGAGAAGTAGGGGCCGATACGCCAGGAATGTTGTAAAATACTACATCCGAGATGTTAGCCTGCCTTACGTTAGGATATATATCGCTGTAGACGTATATAATATCCCAATCGAGATGTCCGGTACGACAGGAACGGGATTCTGTAAAACATTACCGGCGAGGGGCTAGATGGGTTAGGTTAGGATGTGATACGTTATAGACGTATATAATGTTCCCACCCAGAAGAAGGGGCCGATACGCCAGGAATGTTGTAAAATACTACATCCGAGATGATAGCTTGCCTTAGGTTAGGATATATAACGCTATAGACGTATATAATATCCCAACCGAGATGTACGGGACGTCACGTGCGGGATTCTGTAAAACATTAACAGCGAGGGCCCAGATGTGTTAGGTTAGGTTATATTACGTTATAGACGAATATAATGTTCCCACCAAGAAGTAGAGGACGATACGCCAGGAATGTTGTAAAATACTACATCCGAGATGTTAGCCTGCCTTACGTTAAGATATATAACGCTATAGACGTATATAATGTCCCAACCGAGACGTACGGGACGACACGAACGGGATTCTGTAAAACATTAACAGCGAGGGCCTAGATGTGTTAGGTTAGGTTATATTACGTTATAGACGAATATAATGTTCCCACCGAGAAATAGGGGCCGACACACCAGGAATGTTGGAAAATACTGCATCCGAGATGGTAGCCTGCCTTAGGTTAGGATATATAACGCTATAGACGTATATAATGTCCCAACCGAGACGTACGGGACGTCACGAACGGGATTCTGTAGAACATTACCAGCGAGGGGCTAGATGTGTTAGGTTAGGTTGTGATACGTTATAGACGTATATAATGTTCCCACCGAGAAGTAGCGGCCGATACGCCAGGAATGTTGTAAAATACTACATCCGAGATGTTAGCCTGCCTTACGTTAGGATATATATCGCTGTAGACGTATATAACATCCCAACCGAGACGTACGGGACGACACGAACGGGATTCTGTAAAACATTAACAGCGAGGGCCTAGATGTGTTAGGTTAGGTTATATTACGTTATAGACGAATATAATGTTCCCACCGAGAAGTAGAGGACGATACGCCAGGAATGTTGTAAAATACTACATCCGAGATGTTAGCCTGCCTTACGTTAGGATATATATATATCGCTGTAGACGTATATAATATCCCAACCGAGATGTACGGGACGGCAGGAACGGGATTCTGTAAAACATTATCAGCGAGGGGCTATATGGGTTAGGTTAGGTTGTGATACGTTATAGACGTATATAATGTTCCCACCGAGAAGTAGCGGCCGATACGCCAGGAATGTTGTAAAATACTACATCCGAGATGATAGCTTGCCATAGGTTAGGATATATAACGCTATAGACGTATATAATGTCCCAACCGAGACGTACGGGACGACACGAACGGGATTCTGTAGAACATTACCAGCGAGGGGCTAGATGTGTTAGGTTAGGTTATATTATGTTATAGACCTATATAATGTTCCCACCGAGAAGTAGGGGCCGATACGCCAGGAATGTTGTGAAATACTACATCCGAGATGATAGCCTGCCTTTGGTTAGGATATATAACGCTATAGACTTATATAATATCTCAACCGAGATGTACGGGACGAAACGAACGGGATTCTGTAAAACATTACCAGCGAGGGGCCAGATGGGTTAGGTTAGGTTATGTTACGTTATAGACGAATATAATGTTCCCACCGAGAAGTAGAGGCCGATACGCCAGGAATGTTGTACAATACTACATCCGAGATGTTAGCCTGCCTTACGTTAGGATATATATCGCTGTAGACGTATATAATATACCAACCGAGACGTACGGGACGACACGAACGGGATTCTGTAAAACATTACCAGCGAGGGGCTAGATGGGTTAGGATAGGTTGTGATACGTTATAGACGTATATAATGTTCCCACCGAGAAGTAGCGGCCGATACGCCAGGAATGTTGTAAAATACTACATCCGAGATGTTAGCCTGCCTTACGTTAGGATATATATATCGCTGTAGACGTATATAATATCCCAACCGAGGTTTACGGGACGACAGGAACGGGATTCTGTAAAACATTACCAGCGAGGGGCTAGATGGGTCAGGTTAGGATGTGATACGTTATAGACGTATATAATGTTCCCACCGAGAAGAAGGGGCCGATACGCCAGGAATGTTGTAAAATACTACATCAGAGATGATGGCCTGCCTTAGGTTAGGATATATAACGCTATAGACGTATGTAATATTCCAACCGAGATGTACGGGACGTCACGAACGGGATTCTGTAAAACATTAACAGCGAGGGCCTAGATGTGTTAGGTTAGGTTATATTACGTTATAGACGAATATAATGTTCCCACCGAGAAGTAGAGGACGATACGCCAGGAATGTTGTAAAATACTACATCCGAGATGTTAGCCTGCCTTACGTTAGGATATATATATCGCTGTAGACGTATATAATATCCCAACCGAGATGTACGGGACGGCAGGAACGGGATTCTGTAAAACATTACCAGCGAGGGGCTAGATGGGTTAGGTTAGGATATGTTACGTTATAGACGAATATAATGGTCCCACCGAGAAGTAGAGGCCGATACGCCAGGAATGTTGTAAAATGCTACACCCGAGATGTTAGCCTGCCTTACGTTAGGATATATATCGCTGTAGACGTATATAATATCCCAACCGAGGTGTACGGGACGACAGGAACGGGATTCTGTAAAACATTACCAGCGAGGGGCTAGATGGGTTAGGTTAGGATGTGATACGTTATAGACGTATATAATGTTCCCACCGAGAAGAAGGGGCCGATACGCCAGGAATGTTGTAAAATACTACATCAGAGATGATGGCCTGCCTTAGGTTAGGATATATAACGCTATAGACGTATGTAATATTCCAACCGAGATGTACGGGACGTCACGAACGGGATTCTGTAAAACGTTACCAGCGAGGGGCCAGATGGGTTAGGTTAGGGTATATTATGTTATAGACGAATATAATGTTCCCACCGAAAAGTAGGGGCCGATACGCCAGGATTGTTGTAAAATACTACATCCGAGATGATAGCCTGCCTTTGGTTAGGATATATAACGCTATAGACTTATATAATATCTCAACCGAGATGTACGGGACGAAACGAACGGGATTCTGTAAAACATTACCAGCGAGGGGCCAGATGGGTTAGGTTAGGTTATGTTACGTTATAGACGAATATAATGTTCCCACCGAGAAGTAGAGGCCGATACGCCAGGAATGTTGTACAATACTACATCCGAGATGTTAGCCTGCCTTACGTTAGGATATATATCGCTGTAGACGTATATAATATACCAACCGAGACGTACGGGACGACACGAACGGGATTCTGTAAAACATTACCAGCGAGGGGCTAGATGGGTTAGGATAGGTTGTGATACGTTATAGACGTATATAATGTTCCCACCGAGAAGTAGCGGCCGATACGCCAGGAATGTTGTAAAATACTACATCCGAGATGTTAGCCTGCCTTACGTTAGGATATATATATCGCTGTAGACGTATATAATATCCCAACCGAGGTTTACGGGACGACAGGAACGGGATTCTGTAAAACATTACCAGCGAGGGGCTAGATGGGTCAGGTTAGGATGTGATACGTTATAGACGTATATAATGTTCCCACCGAGAAGAAGGGGCCGATACGCCAGGAATGTTGTAAAATACTACATCAGAGATGATGGCCTGCCTTAGGTTAGGATATATAACGCTATAGACGTATGTAATATTCCAACCGAGATGTACGGGACGTCACGAACGGGATTCTGTAAAACATTAACAGCGAGGGCCTAGATGTGTTAGGTTAGGTTATATTACGTTATAGACGAATATAATGTTCCCACCGAGAAGTAGAGGACGATACGCCAGGAATGTTGTAAAATACTACATCCGAGATGTTAGCCTGCCTTACGTTAGGATATATATATCGCTGTAGACGTATATAATATCCCAACCGAGATGTACGGGACGGCAGGAACGGGATTCTGTAAAACATTACCAGCGAGGGGCTAGATGGGTTAGGTTAGGATATGTTACGTTATAGACGAATATAATGGTCCCACCGAGAAGTAGAGGCCGATACGCCAGGAATGTTGTAAAATGCTACACCCGAGATGTTAGCCTGCCTTACGTTAGGATATATATCGCTGTAGACGTATATAATATCCCAACCGAGGTGTACGGGACGACAGGAACGGGATTCTGTAAAACATTACCAGCGAGGGGCTAGATGGGTTAGGTTAGGATGTGATACGTTATAGACGTATATAATGTTCCCACCGAGAAGAAGGGGCCGATACGCCAGGAATGTTGTAAAATACTACATCAGAGATGATGGCCTGCCTTAGGTTAGGATATATAACGCTATAGACGTATGTAATATTCCAACCGAGATGTACGGGACGTCACGAACGGGATTCTGTAAAACGTTACCAGCGAGGGGCCAGATGGGTTAGGTTAGGGTATATTACGTTATAGACGAATATAATGTTCCCACCGAAAAGTAGGGGCCGATACGCCAGGATTGTTGTAAAATACTACATCCGAGATGTTAGCCTGCCTTACGTTAGGATATATATCGCTGTAAACGTATATAATATCCCAACCGAGATGTACGGGACGGCAGGAACGGGATTCTGTAAAACATTACCAGCGAGGAGCTAGATGGGTTAGGTTAGGTTGTGATACGTTATAGACGTATATAATGTTCCCACCGAGAAGTAGGGGCCGACCCACCAGGAATGTTGGAAAATACTGCATCCGAGATGATAGCCTGCCTTAGGTTAGGATATATAACGCTATAGACGTATATAATGTCCCAACCGAGACGTACGGGACGACACGAACGGGATTCTGTAGAACATTACCAGCGAGGGGCTAGATGTGTTAGGTTAGGTTATATTATGTTATAGACCTATATAATGTTCCCACCGAGAAATAGGGGCCGACACACCAGGAATGTTGGAAAATACTGCATCCGAGATGGTAGCCTGCCTTAGGTTAGGATATATAACGCTATAGACGTATATAATGTCCCAACCGAGACGTACGGGACGTCACGAACGGGATTCTGTAGAACATTACCAGCGAGGGGCTAGATGTGTTAGGTTAGGTTGTGATACGTTATAGACGTATATAATGTTCCCACCGAGAAGTAGCGGCCGATACGCCAGGAATGTTGTAAAATACTACATCCGAGATGTTAGCCTGCCTTACGTTAGGATATATATCGCTGTAGGCGTATATAATATACCAACCGAGACGTACGGGACGACACGAACGGGATTCTGTAAAACATTACCAGCGAGGGGCTAGATGGGTTAGGTTAGGATGTGATACGTTATAGACGTATATAATGTTCCCACCGAGAAGAAGGGGCCGATACGCCAGGAATGTTGTAAAATACTACATCAGAGATGATGGCCTGCCTTAGGTTAGGATATATAACGCTATAGACGTATGTAATATTCCAACCGAGATGTACGGGACGTCACGAACGGGATTCTGTAAAACATTAACAGCGAGGGCCTAGATGTGTTAGGTTAGGTTATATTACGTTATAGACGAATACAATGTTCCCACCGAGAAGTAGAGGACGATACGCCAGGAATGTTGTAAAATACTACATCCGAGATGTTAGCCTGCCTTACGTTAGGATATATATATCGCTGTAGACGTATATAATATCCCAACCGAGATGTACGGGACGGCAGGAACGGGATTCTGTAAAACATTACCAGCGAGGGGCTAGATGGGTTAGGATAGGTTGTGATACGTTATAGACGTATATAATGTTCCCACCGAGAAGTAGCGGCCGATACGCCAGGAATGTTGTAAAATACTACATCCGAGATGTTAGCCTGCCTTACGTTAGGATATATATATCGCTGTAGACGTATATAATATCCCAACCGAGGTGTACGGGACGACAGGAACGGGATTCTGTAAAACATTACCAGCGAGGGGCTAGATGGGTTAGGTTAGGATGTGATACGTTATAGACGTATATAATGTTCCCACCGAGAAGAAGGGGCCGATACGCCAGGAATGTTGTAAAATACTACATCAGAGATGATGGCCTGCCTTAGGTTAGGATATATAACGCTATAGACGTATGTAATATTCCAACCGAGATGTACGGGACGTCACGAACGGGATTCTGTAAAACATTAACAGCGAGGGCCTAGATGTGTTAGGTTAGGTTATATTACGTTATAGACGAATATAATGTTCCCACCGAGAAGTAGAGGACGATACGCCAGGAATGTTGTAAAATACTACATCCGAGATGTTAGCCTGCCTTACGTTAGGATATATATATCGCTGTAGACGTATATAATATCCCAACCGAGATGTACGGGACGGCAGGAACGGGATTCTGTAAAACATTACCAGCGAGGGGCTAGATGGGTTAGGATAGGTTGTGATACGTTATAGACGTATATAATGTTCCCACCGAGAAGTAGCGGCCGATACGCCAGGAATGTTGTAAAATACTACATCCGAGATGTTAGCCTGCCTTACGTTAGGATATATATATCGCTGTAGACGTATATAATATCCCAACCGAGGTGTACGGGACGACAGGAACGGGATTCTGTAAAACATTACCAGCGAGGGGCTAGATGGGTTAGGTTAGGATGTGATACGTTATAGACGTATATAATGTTCCCACCGAGAAGAAGGGGCCGATACGCCAGGAATGTTGTAAAATACTACATCAGAGATGATGGCCTGCCTTAGGTTAGGATATATAACGCTATAGACGTATGTAATATTCCAACCGAGATGTACGGGACGTCACGAACGGGATTCTGTAAAACATTAACAGCGAGGGCCTAGATGTGTTAGGTTAGGTTATATTACGTTATAGACGAATATAATGTTCCCACCGAGAAGTAGAGGACGATACGCCAGGAATGTTGTAAAATACTACATCCGAGATGTTAGCCTGCCTTACGTTAGGATATATATATCGCTGTAGACGTATATAATATTCCAACCGAGATGTACGGGACGTCACGAACGGGATTCTGTAAAACGTTACCAGCGAGGGGCCAGATGGGTTAGGTTAGGGTATATTACGTTATAGACGAATATAATGTTCCCACCGAGAAGTAGGGGCCGATACGCCAGGAATGTTGTAAAATACTACATCCGAGATGTTAGCCTGCCTTACGTTAGGATATATATCGCTGTAGACGTATATAATATCCCAATCGAGATGTCCGGTACGACAGGAACGGGATTCTGTAAAACATTACCGGCGAGGGGCTAGATGGGTTAGGTTAGGATGTGATACGTTATAGACGTATATAATGTTCCCACCCAGAAGAAGGGGCCGATACGCCAGGAATGTTGTAAAATACTACATCCGAGATGATAGCTTGCCTTAGGTTAGGATATATAACGCTATAGACGTATATAATATCCCAACCGAGATGTACGGGACGTCACGTGCGGGATTCTGTAAAACATTAACAGCGAGGGCCCAGATGTGTTAGGTTAGGTTATATTACGTTATAGACGAATATAATGTTCCCACCAAGAAGTAGAGGACGATACGCCAGGAATGTTGTAAAATACTACATCCGAGATGTTAGCCTGCCTTACGTTAAGTTATATAACGCTATAGACGTATATAATGTCCCAACCGAGACGTACGGGACGACACGAACGGGATTCTGTAAAACATTAACAGCGAGGGCCTAGATGTGTTAGGTTAGGTTATATTACGTTATAGACGAATATAATGTTCCCACCGAGAAGTAGAGGACGATAGGCCAGGAATGTTGTAAAATACTACATCCGAGATGTTAGCCTGCCTTACGTTAGGATATATATATCGCTGTAGACGTATATAATATCCCAACCGAGATGTACGGGACGGCATGAACGGGATTCTGTAAAACATTACCAGCGAGGAGCTAGATGGGTTAGGTTAGGTTGTGATACGTTATAGACGTATATAATGTTCCCACCGAGAAGTAGGGGCCGACCCACCAGGAATGTTGGAAAATACTGCATCCGAGATGATAGCCTGCCTTAGGTTAGGATATATAACGCTATAGACGTATATAATGTCCCAACCGAGACGTACGGGACGACACGAACGGGATTCTGTAGAACATTACCAGCGAGGGGCTAGATGTGTTAGGTTAGGTTATATTATGTTATAGACCTATATAATGTTCCCACCGAGAAATAGGGGCCGACACACCAGGAATGTTGGAAAATACTGCATCCGAGATGGTAGCCTGCCTTAGGTTAGGATATATAACGCTATAGACGTATATAATGTCCCAACCGAGACGTACGGGACGTCACGAACGGGATTCTGTAGAACATTACCAGCGAGGGGCTAGATGTGTTAGGTTAGGTTGTGATACGTTATAGACGTATATAATGTTCCCACCGAGAAGTAGCGGCCGATACGCCAGGAATGTTGTAAAATACTACATCCGAGATGTTAACCTGCCTTACGTTAGGATATATATCGCTGTAGACGTATATAACATCCCAACCGAGATGTCCGGGACGACAGGAACGGGATTCTGTAAAACATTACCAGCGAGGGGCTAGATGGGTTAGGTTAGGATGTGATACGTTATAGACGTATATAATGTTCCCACCGAGAAGAAGGGGCCGATACGCCAGGAATGTTGTAAAATACTACATCAGATATGATGGCCTGCCTTAGGTTAGGATATATAACGCTATAGACGTATGTAATATTCCAACCGAGATGTACGGGACGTCACGAACGGGATTCTGTAAAACGTTACCAGCGAGGGGCCAGATGGGTTAGGTTAGGGTATATTACGTTATAGACGAATATAATGTTCCCACCGAGAAGTAGGGGCCGATACGCCAGGAATGTTGTAAAATACTACATCCGAGATGTTAGCCTGCCTTACGTTAGGATATATATCGCTGTAGACGTATATAATATCCCAATCGAGATGTCCGGTACGACAGGAACGGGATTCTGTAAAACATTACCGGCGAGGGGCTAGATGGGTTAGGTTAGGATGTGATACGTTATAGACGTATATAATGTTCCCACCCAGAAGAAGGGGCCGATACGCCAGGAATGTTGTAAAATACTACATCCGAGATGATAGCTTGCCTTAGGTTAGGATATATAACGCTATAGACGTATATAATATCCCAACCGAGATGTACGGGACGTCACGTGCGGGATTCTGTAAAACATTAACAGCGAGGGCCCAGATGTGTTAGGTTAGGTTATATTACGTTATAGACGAATATAATGTTCCCACCAAGAAGTAGAGGACGATACGCCAGGAATGTTGTAAAATACTACATCCGAGATGTTAGCCTGCCTTACGTTAAGATATATAACGCTATAGACGTATATAATGTCCCAACCGAGACGTACGGGACGACACGAACGGGATTCTGTAAAACATTAACAGCGAGGGCCTAGATGTGTTAGGTTAGGTTATATTACGTTATAGACGAATATAATGTTCCCACCGAGAAATAGGGGCCGACACACCAGGAATGTTGGAAAATACTGCATCCGAGATGGTAGCCTGCCTTAGGTTAGGATATATAACGCTATAGACGTATATAATGTCCCAACCGAGACGTACGGGACGTCACGAACGGGATTCTGTAGAACATTACCAGCGAGGGGCTAGATGTGTTAGGTTAGGTTGTGATACGTTATAGACGTATATAATGTTCCCACCGAGAAGTAGCGGCCGATACGCCAGGAATGTTGTAAAATACTACATCCGAGATGTTAGCCTGCCTTACGTTAGGATATATATCGCTGTAGACGTATATAACATCCCAACCGAGACGTACGGGACGACACGAACGGGATTCTGTAAAACATTAACAGCGAGGGCCTAGATGTGTTAGGTTAGGTTATATTACGTTATAGACGAATATAATGTTCCCACCGAGAAGTAGAGGACGATACGCCAGGAATGTTGTAAAATACTACATCCGAGATGTTAGCCTGCCTTACGTTAGGATATATATATCGCTGTAGACGTATATAATATCCCAACCGAGATGTACGGGACGGCAGGAACGGGATTCTGTAAAACATTACCAGCGAGGGGCTAGATGGGTTAGGATAGGTTGTGATACGTTATAGACGTATATAATGTTCCCACCGAGAAGTAGCGGCCGATACGCCAGGAATGTTGTAAAATACTACATCCGAGATGTTAGCCTGCCTTACGTTAGGATATATATATCGCTGTAGACGTATATAATATCCCAACCGAGGTGTACGGGACGACAGGAACGGGATTCTGTAAAACATTACCAGCGAGGGGCTAGATGGGTTAGGTTAGGATGTGATACGTTATAGACGTATATAATGTTCCCACCGAGAAGAAGGGGCCGATACGCCAGGAATGTTGTAAAATACTACATCAGAGATGATGGCCTGCCTTAGGTTAGGATATATAACGCTATAGACGTATGTAATATTCCAACCGAGATGTACGGGACGTCACGAACGGGATTCTGTAAAACATTAACAGCGAGGGCCTAGATGTGTTAGGTTAGGTTATATTACGTTATAGACGAATATAATGTTCCCACCGAGAAGTAGAGGACGATACGCCAGGAATGTTGTAAAATACTACATCCGAGATGTTAGCCTGCCTTACGTTAGGATATATATATCGCTGTAGACGTATATAATATCCCAACCGAGATGTACGGGACGGCAGGAACGGGATTCTGTAAAACATTACCAGCGAGGGGCTAGATGGGTTAGGATAGGTTGTGATACGTTATAGACGTATATAATGTTCCCACCGAGAAGTAGCGGCCGATACGCCAGGAATGTTGTAAAATACTACATCCGAGATGTTAGCCTGCCTTACGTTAGGATATATATATCGCTGTAGACGTATATAATATCCCAACCGAGGTGTACGGGACGACAGGAACGGGATTCTGTAAAACATTACCAGCGAGGGGCTAGATGGGTTAGGTTAGGATGTGATACGTTATAGACGTATATAATGTTCCCACCGAGAAGAAGGGGCCGATACGCCAGGAATGTTGTAAAATACTACATCAGAGATGATGGCCTGCCTTAGGTTAGGATATATAACGCTATAGACGTATGTAATATTCCAACCGAGATGTACGGGACGTCACGAACGGGATTCTGTAAAACATTAACAGCGAGGGCCTAGATGTGTTAGGTTAGGTTATATTACGTTATAGACGAATATAATGTTCCCACCGAGAAGTAGAGGACGATACGCCAGGAATGTTGTAAAATACTACATCCGAGATGTTAGCCTGCCTTACGTTAGGATATATATATCGCTGTAGACGTATATAATATTCCAACCGAGATGTACGGGACGTCACGAACGGGATTCTGTAAAACGTTACCAGCGAGGGGCCAGATGGGTTAGGTTAGGGTATATTACGTTATAGACGAATATAATGTTCCCACCGAGAAGTAGGGGCCGATACGCCAGGAATGTTGTAAAATACTACATCCGAGATGTTAGCCTGCCTTACGTTAGGATATATATCGCTGTAGACGTATATAATATCCCAATCGAGATGTCCGGTACGACAGGAACGGGATTCTGTAAAACATTACCGGCGAGGGGCTAGATGGGTTAGGTTAGGATGTGATACGTTATAGACGTATATAATGTTCCCACCCAGAAGAAGGGGCCGATACGCCAGGAATGTTGTAAAATACTACATCCGAGATGATAGCTTGCCTTAGGTTAGGATATATAACGCTATAGACGTATATAATATCCCAACCGAGGTGTACGGGACGACAGGAACGGGATTCTGTAAAACATTACCAGCGAGGGGCTAGATGGGTTAGGTTAGGATGTGATACGTTATAGACGTATATAATGTTCCCACCGAGAAGAAGGGGCCGATACGCCAGGAATGTTGTAAAATACTACATCAGAGATGATGGCCTGCCTTAGGTTAGGATATATAACGCTATAGACGTATGTAATATTCCAACCGAGATGTACGGGACGTCACGAACGGGATTCTGTAAAACATTAACAGCGAGGGCCTAGATGTGTTAGGTTAGGTTATATTACGTTATAGACGAATATAATGTTCCCACCGAGAAGTAGAGGACGATACGCCAGGAATGTTGTAAAATACTACATCCGAGATGTTAGCCTGCCTTACGTTAGGATATATATATCGCTGTAGACGTATATAATATTCCAACCGAGATGTACGGGACGTCACGAACGGGATTCTGTAAAACGTTACCAGCGAGGGGCCAGATGGGTTAGGTTAGGGTATATTACGTTATAGACGAATATAATGTTCCCACCGAGAAGTAGGGGCCGATACGCCAGGAATGTTGTAAAATACTACATCCGAGATGTTAGCCTGCCTTACGTTAGGATATATATCGCTGTAGACGTATATAATATCCCAATCGAGATGTCCGGTACGACAGGAACGGGATTCTGTAAAACATTACCGGCGAGGGGCTAGATGGGTTAGGTTAGGATGTGATACGTTATAGACGTATATAATGTTCCCACCCAGAAGAAGGGGCCGATACGCCAGGAATGTTGTAAAATACTACATCCGAGATGATAGCTTGCCTTAGGTTAGGATATATAACGCTATAGACGTATATAATATCCCAACCGAGATGTACGGGACGTCACGTGCGGGATTCTGTAAAACATTAACAGCGAGGGCCCAGATGTGTTAGGTTAGGTTATATTACGTTATAGACGAATATAATGTTCCCACCAAGAAGTAGAGGACGATACGCCAGGAATGTTGTAAAATACTACATCCGAGATGTTAGCCTGCCTTACGTTAAGTTATATAACGCTATAGACGTATATAATGTCCCAACCGAGACGTACGGGACGACACGAACGGGATTCTGTAAAACATTAACAGCGAGGGCCTAGATGTGTTAGGTTAGGTTATATTACGTTATAGACGAATATAATGTTCCCACCGAGAAGTAGAGGACGATAGGCCAGGAATGTTGTAAAATACTACATCCGAGATGTTAGCCTGCCTTACGTTAGGATATATATATCGCTGTAGACGTATATAATATCCCAACCGAGATGTACGGGACGGCATGAACGGGATTCTGTAAAACATTACCAGCGAGGAGCTAGATGGGTTAGGTTAGGTTGTGATACGTTATAGACGTATATAATGTTCCCACCGAGAAGTAGGGGCCGACCCACCAGGAATGTTGGAAAATACTGCATCCGAGATGATAGCCTGCCTTAGGTTAGGATATATAACGCTATAGACGTATATAATGTCCCAACCGAGACGTACGGGACGACACGAACGGGATTCTGTAGAACATTACCAGCGAGGGGCTAGATGTGTTAGGTTAGGTTATATTATGTTATAGACCTATATAATGTTCCCACCGAGAAATAGGGGCCGACACACCAGGAATGTTGGAAAATACTGCATCCGAGATGGTAGCCTGCCTTAGGTTAGGATATATAACGCTATAGACGTATATAATGTCCCAACCGAGACGTACGGGACGTCACGAACGGGATTCTGTAGAACATTACCAGCGAGGGGCTAGATGTGTTAGGTTAGGTTGTGATACGTTATAGACGTATATAATGTTCCCACCGAGAAGTAGCGGCCGATACGCCAGGAATGTTGTAAAATACTACATCCGAGATGTTAACCTGCCTTACGTTAGGATATATATCGCTGTAGACGTATATAACATCCCAACCGAGATGTCCGGGACGACAGGAACGGGATTCTGTAAAACATTACCAGCGAGGGGCTAGATGGGTTAGGTTAGGATGTGATACGTTATAGACGTATATAATGTTCCCACCGAGAAGAAGGGGCCGATACGCCAGGAATGTTGTAAAATACTACATCAGATATGATGGCCTGCCTTAGGTTAGGATATATAACGCTATAGACGTATGTAATATTCCAACCGAGATGTACGGGACGTCACGAACGGGATTCTGTAAAACGTTACCAGCGAGGGGCCAGATGGGTTAGGTTAGGGTATATTACGTTATAGACGAATATAATGTTCCCACCGAGAAGTAGGGGCCGATACGCCAGGAATGTTGTAAAATACTACATCCGAGATGTTAGCCTGCCTTACGTTAGGATATATATCGCTGTAGACGTATATAATATCCCAATCGAGATGTCCGGTACGACAGGAACGGGATTCTGTAAAACATTACCGGCGAGGGGCTAGATGGGTTAGGTTAGGATGTGATACGTTATAGACGTATATAATGTTCCCACCCAGAAGAAGGGGCCGATACGCCAGGAATGTTGTAAAATACTACATCCGAGATGATAGCTTGCCTTAGGTTAGGATATATAACGCTATAGACGTATATAATATCCCAACCGAGATGTACGGGACGTCACGTGCGGGATTCTGTAAAACATTAACAGCGAGGGCCCAGATGTGTTAGGTTAGGTTATATTACGTTATAGACGAATATAATGTTCCCACCAAGAAGTAGAGGACGATACGCCAGGAATGTTGTAAAATACTACATCCGAGATGTTAGCCTGCCTTACGTTAAGATATATAACGCTATAGACGTATATAATGTCCCAACCGAGACGTACGGGACGACACGAACGGGATTCTGTAAAACATTAACAGCGAGGGCCTAGATGTGTTAGGTTAGGTTATATTACGTTATAGACGAATATAATGTTCCCACCGAGAAATAGGGGCCGACACACCAGGAATGTTGGAAAATACTGCATCCGAGATGGTAGCCTGCCTTAGGTTAGGATATATAACGCTATAGACGTATATAATGTCCCAACCGAGACGTACGGGACGTCACGAACGGGATTCTGTAGAACATTACCAGCGAGGGGCTAGATGTGTTAGGTTAGGTTGTGATACGTTATAGACGTATATAATGTTCCCACCGAGAAGTAGCGGCCGATACGCCAGGAATGTTGTAAAATACTACATCCGAGATGTTAGCCTGCCTTACGTTAGGATATATATCGCTGTAGACGTATATAACATCCCAACCGAGACGTACGGGACGACACGAACGGGATTCTGTAAAACATTAACAGCGAGGGCCTAGATGTGTTAGGTTAGGTTATATTACGTTATAGACGAATATAATGTTCCCACCGAGAAGTAGAGGACGATACGCCAGGAATGTTGTAAAATACTACATCCGAGATGTTAGCCTGCCTTACGTTAGGATATATATATATCGCTGTAGACGTATATAATATCCCAACCGAGATGTACGGGACGGCAGGAACGGGATTCTGTAAAACATTATCAGCGAGGGGCTATATGGGTTAGGTTAGGTTGTGATACGTTATAGACGTATATAATGTTCCCACCGAGAAGTAGCGGCCGATACGCCAGGAATGTTGTAAAATACTACATCCGAGATGATAGCTTGCCATAGGTTAGGATATATAACGCTATAGACGTATATAATGTCCCAACCGAGACGTACGGGACGACACGAACGGGATTCTGTAGAACATTACCAGCGAGGGGCTAGATGTGTTAGGTTAGGTTATATTATGTTATAGACCTATATAATGTTCCCACCGAGAAGTAGGGGCCGATACGCCAGGAATGTTGTGAAATACTACATCCGAGATGATAGCCTGCCTTTGGTTAGGATATATAACGCTATAGACTTATATAATATCTCAACCGAGATGTACGGGACGAAACGAACGGGATTCTGTAAAACATTACCAGCGAGGGGCCAGATGGGTTAGGTTAGGTTATGTTACGTTATAGACGAATATAATGTTCCCACCGAGAAGTAGAGGCCGATACGCCAGGAATGTTGTACAATACTACATCCGAGATGTTAGCCTGCCTTACGTTAAGATATATAAAGCTATAGACGTATATAATGTCCCAACCGAGACGTACGGGACGACACGAACGGGATTCTGTAAAACATTAACAGCGAGGGCCTAGATGTGTTAGGTTAGGTTATATTATGTTATAGACCTATATAATGTTCCCACCGAGAAATAGGGGACGACACACCAGGAATGTTGGAAAATACTGCATCCGAGATGGTAGCCTGCCTTAGGTTAGGATATATAACGCTATAGACGTATATAATGTCCCAACCGAGACGTACGGGACGTCACGAACGGGATTCTGTAAAACATTACCAGCGAGGGGCTAGATGGGTCAGGTTAGGATGTGATACGTTATAGACGTATATAATGTTCCCACCGAGAAGAAGGGGCCGATACGCCAGGAATGTTGTAAAATACTACATCAGAGATGATGGCCTGCCTTAGGTTAGGATATATAACGCTATAGACGTATGTAATATTCCAACCGAGATGTACGGGACGTCACGAACGGGATTCTGTAAAACATTAACAGCGAGGGCCTAGATGTGTTAGGTTAGGTTATATTACGTTATAGACGAATATAATGTTCCCACCGAGAAGTAGAGGACGATACGCCAGGAATGTTGTAAAATACTACATCCGAGATGTTAGCCTGCCTTACGTTAGGATATATATATCGCTGTAGACGTATATAATATCCCAACCGAGATGTACGGGACGGCAGGAACGGGATTCTGTAAAACATTACCAGCGAGGGGCTAGATGGGTTAGGTTAGGATATGTTACGTTATAGACGAATATAATGGTCCCACCGAGAAGTAGAGGCCGATACGCCAGGAATGTTGTAAAATGCTACACCCGAGATGTTAGCCTGCCTTACGTTAGGATATATATCGCTGTAGACGTATATAATATCCCAACCGAGGTGTACGGGACGACAGGAACGGGATTCTGTAAAACATTACCAGCGAGGGGCTAGATGGGTTAGGTTAGGATGTGATACGTTATAGACGTATATAATGTTCCCACCGAGAAGAAGGGGCCGATACGCCAGGAATGTTGTAAAATACTACATCAGAGATGATGGCCTGCCTTAGGTTAGGATATATAACGCTATAGACGTATGTAATATTCCAACCGAGATGTACGGGACGTCACGAACGGGATTCTGTAAAACGTTACCAGCGAGGGGCCAGATGGGTTAGGTTAGGGTATATTACGTTATAGACGAATATAATGTTCCCACCGAGAAGTAGGGGCCGATACGCCAGGATTGTTGTAAAATACTACATCCGAGATGTTAGCCTGCCTTACGTTAGGATATATATCGCTGTAAACGTATATAATATCCCAACCGAGATGTACGGGACGGCAGGAACGGGATTCTGTAAAACATTACCAGCGAGGAGCTAGATGGGTTAGGTTAGGTTGTGATACGTTATAGACGTATATAATGTTCCCACCGAGAAGTAGGGGCCGACCCACCAGGAATGTTGGAAAATACTGCATCCGAGATGATAGCCTGCCTTAGGTTAGGATATATAACGCTATAGACGTATATAATGTCCCAACCGAGACGTACGGGACGACACGAACGGGATTCTGTAGAACATTACCAGCGAGGGGCTAGATGTGTTAGGTTAGGTTATATTATGTTATAGACCTATATAATGTTCCCACCGAGAAATAGGGGCCGACACACCAGGAATGTTGGAAAATACTGCATCCGAGATGGTAGCCTGCCTTAGGTTAGGATATATAACGCTATAGACGTATATAATGTCCCAACCGAGACGTACGGGACGTCACGAACGGGATTCTGTAGAACATTACCAGCGAGGGGCTAGATGTGTTAGGTTAGGTTGTAATACGTTATAGACGTATATAATGTTCCCACCGAGAAGTAGCGGCCGATACGCCAGGAATGTTGTAAAATACTACATCCGAGATGTTAACCTGCCTTACGTTAGGATATATATCGCTGTAGACGTATATAACATCCCAACCGAGATGTCCGGGACGACAGGAACGGGATTCTGTAAAACATTACCAGCGAGGGGCTAGATGGGTTAGGTTAGGATGTGATACGTTATAGACGTATATAATGTTCCCACCGAGAAGAAGGGGCCGATACGCCAGGAATGTTGTAAAATACTACATCAGAGATGATGGCCTGCCTTAGGTTAGGATATATAACGCTATAGACGTATGTAATATTCCAACCGAGATGTACCGGACGTCACGAACGGGATTCTGTAAAACGTTACCAGCGAGGGGCCAGATGGGTTAGGTTAGGGTATATTACGTTATAGACGAATATAATGTTCCCACCGAGAAGTAGGGGCCGATACGCCAGGAATGTTGTAAAATACTACATCCGAGATGTTAGCCTGCCTTACGTTAGGATATATATCGCTGTAGACGTATATAATATCCCAATCGAGATGTCCGGTACGACAGGAACGGGATTCTGTAAAACATTACCGGCGAGGGGCTAGATGGGTTAGGTTAGGATGTGATACGTTATAGACTTATATAATGTTCCCACCCAGAAGAAGGGGCCGATACGCCAGGAATGTTGTAAAATACTACATCCGAGATGATAGCTTGCCTTAGGTTAGGATATATAACGCTATAGACGTATATAATATCCCAACCGAGATGTACGGGACGTCACGTGCGGGATTCTGTAAAACATTAACAGCGAGGGCCCAGATGTGTTAGGTTAGGTTATATTACGTTATAGACGAATATAATGTTCCCACCAAGAAGTAGAGGACGATACGCCAGGAATGTTGTAAAATACTACATCCGAGATGTTAGCCTGCCTTACGTTAAGATATATAACGCTATAGACTTATATAATATCTCAACCGAGATGTACGGGACGAAACGAACGGGATTCTGTAAAACATTACCAGCGAGGGGCCAGATGGGTTAGGTTAGGTTATGTTACGTTATAGACGAATATAATGTTCCCACCGAGAAGTAGAGGCCGATACGCCAGGAATGTTGTACAATACTACATCCGAGATGTTAGCCTGCCTTACGTTAGGATATATATCGCTGTAGACGTATATAATATCCCAACCGAGACGTACGGGACGACACGAACGGGATTCTGTAAAACATTACCAGCGAGGGGCTAGATGGGTTAGGATAGGTTGTGATACGTTATAGACGTATATAATGTTCCCACCGAGAAGTAGCGGCCGATACGCCAGGAATGTTGTAAAATACTATATCCGAGATGTTAGCCTGCCTTACGTTAGGATATATATATCGCTGTAGACGTATATAATATCCCAACCGAGGTGTACGGGACGACAGGAACGGGATTCTGTAAAACATTACCAGCGAGGGGCTAGATGGGTTAGGTTACGATGTGATACGTTATAGACGTATATAATGTTCCCACCGAGAAGAAGGGGCCGATACGCCAGGAATGTTGTAAAATACTACATCAGAGATGATGGCCTGCCTTAGGTTAGGATATATAACGCTATAGACGTATGTAATATTCCAACCGAGATGTACGGGACGTCACGAACGGGATTCTGTAAAACATTAACAGCGAGGGCCTAGATGTGTTAGGTTAGGTTATATTACGTTATAGACGAATATAATGTTCCCACCGAGAAGTAGAGGACGATACGCCAGGAATGTTGTAAAATACTACATCCGAGATGTTAGCCTGCCTTACGTTAGGATATATATATCGCTGTAGACGTATATAATATTCCAACCGAGATGTACGGGACGTCACGAACGGGATTCTGTAAAACGTTACCAGCGAGGGGCCAGATGGGTTAGGTTAGGGTATATTACGTTATAGACGAATATAATGTTCCCACCGAGAAGTAGGGGCCGATACGCCAGGAATGTTGTAAAATACTACATCCGAGATGTTAGCCTGCCTTACGTTAGGATATATATCGCTGTAGACGTATATAATATCCCAATCGAGATGTCCGGTACGACAGGAACGGGATTCTGTAAAACATTACCGGCGAGGGGCTAGATGGGTTAGGTTAGGATGTGATACGTTATAGACGTATATAATGTTCCCACCCAGAAGAAGGGGCCGATACGCCAGGAATGTTGTAAAATACTACATCCGAGATGATAGCTTGCCTTAGGTTAGGATATATAACGCTATAGACGTATATAATATCCCAACCGAGATGTACGGGACGTCACGTGCGGGATTCTGTAAAACATTAACAGCGAGGGCCCAGATGTGTTAGGTTAGGTTATATTACGTTATAGACGAATATAATGTTCCCACCAAGAAGTAGAGGACGATACGCCAGGAATGTTGTAAAATACTACATCCGAGATGTTAGCCTGCCTTACGTTAAGATATATAAAGCTATAGACGTATATAATGTCCCAACCGAGACGTACGGGACGACACGAACGGGATTCTGTAAAACATTAACAGCGAGGGCCTAGATGTGTTAGGTTAGGTTATATTATGTTATAGACCTATATAATGTTCCCACCGAGAAATAGGGGACGACACACCAGGAATGTTGGAAAATACTGCATCCGAGATGGTAGCCTGCCTTAGGTTAGGATATATAACGCTATAGACGTATATAATGTCCCAACCGAGACGTACGGGACGTCACGAACGGGATTCTGTAGAACATTACCAGCGAGGGGCTAGATGTGTTAGGTTAGGTTGTAATACGTTATAGACGTATATAATGTTCCCACCGAGAAGTAGCGGCCGATACGCCAGGAATGTTGTAAAATACTACATCCGAGATGTTAACCTGCCTTACGTTAGGATATATATCGCTGTAGACGTATATAACATCCCAACCGAGATGTCCGGGACGACAGGAACGGGATTCTGTAAAACATTACCAGCGAGGGGCTAGATGGGTTAGGTTAGGATGTGATACGTTATAGACGTATATAATGTTCCCACCGAGAAGAAGGGGCCGATACGCCAGGAATGTTGTAAAATACTACATCAGAGATGATGGCCTGCCTTAGGTTAGGATATATAACGCTATAGACGTATGTAATATTCCAACCGAGATGTACGGGACGTCACGAACGGGATTCTGTAAAACGTTACCAGCGAGGGGCCAGATGGGTTAGGTTAGGGTATATTACGTTATAGACGAATATAATGTTCCCACCGAGAAGTAGAGGCCGATACGCCAGGAATGTTGTACAATACTACATCCGAGATGTTAGCCTGCCTTACGTTAGGATATATATCGCTGTAGACGTATATAATATACCAACCGAGACGTACGGGACGACACGAACGGGATTCTGTAAAACATTACCAGCGAGGGGCTAGATGGGTTAGGATAGGTTGTGATACGTTATAGACGTATATAATGTTCCCACCGAGAAGTAGCGGCCGATACGCCAGGAATGTTGTAAAATACTATATCCGAGATGTTAGCCTGCCTTACGTTAGGATATATATATCGCTGTAGACGTATATAATATCCCAACCGAGGTGTACGGGACGACAGGAACGGGATTCTGTAAAACATTACCAGCGAGGGGCTAGATGGGTTAGGTTACGATGTGATACGTTATAGACGTATATAATGTTCCCACCGAGAAGAAGGGGCCGATACGCCAGGAATGTTGTAAAATACTACATCAGAGATGATGGCCTGCCTTAGGTTAGGATATATAACGCTATAGACGTATGTAATATTCCAACCGAGATGTACGGGACGTCACGAACGGGATTCTGTAAAACATTAACAGCGAGGGCCTAGATGTGTTAGGTTAGGTTATATTACGTTATAGACGAATATAATGTTCCCACCGAGAAGTAGAGGACGATACGCCAGGAATGTTGTAAAATACTACATCCGAGATGTTAGCCTGCCTTACGTTAGGATATATATATCGCTGTAGACGTATATAATATTCCAACCGAGATGTACGGGACGTCACGAACGGGATTCTGTAAAACGTTACCAGCGAGGGGCCAGATGGGTTAGGTTAGGGTATATTACGTTATAGACGAATATAATGTTCCCACCGAGAAGTAGGGGCCGATACGCCAGGAATGTTGTAAAATACTACATCCGAGATGTTAGCCTGCCTTACGTTAGGATATATATCGCTGTAGACGTATATAATATCCCAATCGAGATGTCCGGTACGACAGGAACGGGATTCTGTAAAACATTACCGGCGAGGGGCTAGATGGGTTAGGTTAGGATGTGATACGTTATAGACGTATATAATGTTCCCACCCAGAAGAAGGGGCCGATACGCCAGGAATGTTGTAAAATACTACATCCGAGATGATAGCTTGCCTTAGGTTAGGATATATAACGCTATAGACGTATATAATATCCCAACCGAGATGTACGGGACGTCACGTGCGGGATTCTGTAAAACATTAACAGCGAGGGCCCAGATGTGTTAGGTTAGGTTATATTACGTTATAGACGAATATAATGTTCCCACCAAGAAGTAGAGGACGATACGCCAGGAATGTTGTAAAATACTACATCCGAGATGTTAGCCTGCCTTACGTTAAGATATATAAAGCTATAGACGTATATAATGTCCCAACCGAGACGTACGGGACGACACGAACGGGATTCTGTAAAACATTAACAGCGAGGGCCTAGATGTGTTAGGTTAGGTTATATTATGTTATAGACCTATATAATGTTCCCACCGAGAAATAGGGGACGACACACCAGGAATGTTGGAAAATACTGCATCCGAGATGGTAGCCTGCCTTAGGTTAGGATATATAACGCTATAGACGTATATAATGTCCCAACCGAGACGTACGGGACGTCACGAACGGGATTCTGTAGAACATTACCAGCGAGGGGCTAGATGTGTTAGGTTAGGTTGTAATACGTTATAGACGTATATAATGTTCCCACCGAGAAGTAGCGGCCGATACGCCAGGAATGTTGTAAAATACTACATCCGAGATGTTAACCTGCCTTACGTTAGGATATATATCGCTGTAGACGTATATAACATCCCAACCGAGATGTCCGGGACGACAGGAACGGGATTCTGTAAAACATTACCAGCGAGGGGCTAGATGGGTTAGGTTAGGATGTGATACGTTATAGACGTATATAATGTTCCCACCGAGAAGAAGGGGCCGATACGCCAGGAATGTTGTAAAATACTACATCAGAGATGATGGCCTGCCTTAGGTTAGGATATATAACGCTATAGACGTATGTAATATTCCAACCGAGATGTACGGGACGTCACGAACGGGATTCTGTAAAACGTTACCAGCGAGGGGCCAGATGGGTTAGGTTAGGGTATATTACGTTATAGACGAATATAATGTTCCCACCGAGAAGTAGAGGCCGATACGCCAGGAATGTTGTACAATACTACATCCGAGATGTTAGCCTGCCTTACGTTAGGATATATATCGCTGTAGACGTATATAATATACCAACCGAGACGTACGGGACGACACGAACGGGATTCTGTAAAACATTACCAGCGAGGGGCTAGATGGGTTAGGATAGGTTGTGATACGTTATAGACGTATATAATGTTCCCACCGAGAAGTAGCGGCCGATACGCCAGGAATGTTGTAAAATACTACATCCGAGATGTTAGCCTGCCTTACGTTAGGATATATATATCGCTGTAGACGTATATAATATCCCAACCGAAACGTACGGGACGAAACGAACGGGATTCTGTAAAACATTAACAGCGAGGGCCTAGATGTGTTAGGTTAGGTTATATTACGTTATAGACGAATATAATGTTCCCACCGAGAAGTAGAGGACGATAGGCCAGGAATGTTGTAAAATACTACATCCGAGATGTTAGCCTGCCTTACGTTAGGATATATATATATCGCTGTAGACGTATATAATATCCCAACCGAGATGTACGGGACGGCAGGAACGGGATTCTGTAAAACATTATCAGCGAGGGGCTATATGGGTTAGGTTAGGTTGTGATACGTTATAGACGTATATAATGTTCCCACCGAGAAGTAGCGGCCGATACGCCAGGAATGTTGTAAAATACTACATCCGAGATGATAGCTTGCCATAGGTTAGGATATATAACGCTATAGACGTATATAATGTCCCAACCGAGACGTACGGGACGACACGAACGGGATTCTGTAGAACATTACCAGCGAGGGGCTAGATGTGTTAGGTTAGGTTATATTATGTTATAGACCTATATAATGTTCCCACCGAGAAGTAGGGGCCGATACGCCAGGAATGTTGTGAAATACTACATCCGAGATGATAGCCTGCCTTAGGTTAGGATATATAACGCTATAGACTTATATAATATCTCAACCGAGATGTACGGGACGAAACGAACGGGATTCTGTAAAACATTACCAGCGAGGGGCCAGATGGGTTAGGTTAGGTTATGTTACGTTATAGACGAATATAATGTTCCCACCGAGAAGTAGAGGCCGATACGCCAGGAATGTTGTACAATACTACATCCGAGATGTTAGCCTGCCTTACGTTAGGATATATATCGCTGTAGACGTATATAATATCCCAACCGAGACGTACGGGACGACACGAACGGGATTCTGTAAAACATTACCAGCGAGGGGCTAGATGGGTTAGGATAGGTTGTGATACGTTATAGACGTATATAATGTTCCCACCGAGAAGTAGCGGCCGATACGCCAGGAATGTTGTGAAATACTACATCCGAGATGTTAGCCTGCCTTACGTTAGGATATATATATCGCTGTAGACGTATATAATATCCCAACCGAGGTGTACGGGACGACAGGAACGGGATTCTGTAAAACATTACCAGCGAGGGGCTAGATGGGTTAGGTTAGGATGTGATACGTTATAGACGTATATAATGTTCCCACCGAGAAGAAGGGGCCGATACGCCAGGAATGTTGTAAAATACTACATCAGAGATGATGGCCTGCCTTAGGTTAGGATATATAACGCTATAGACGTATGTAATATTCCAACCGAGATGTACGGGACGTCACGAACGGGATTCTGTAAAACGTTACCAGCGAGGGGCCAGATGGGTTAGGTTAGGGTATATTACGTTATAGACGAATATAATGTTCCCACCGAGAAGTAGAGGCCGATACGCCAGGAATGTTGTACAATACTACATCCGAGATGTTAGCCTGCCTTACGTTAGGATATATATCGCTGTAGACGTATATAATATACCAACCGAGACGTACGGGACGACACGAACGGGATTCTGTAAAACATTACCAGCGAGGGGCTAGATGGGTTAGGATAGGTTGTGATACGTTATAGACGTATATAATGTTCCCACCGAGAAGTAGCGGCCGATACGCCAGGAATGTTGTAAAATACTACATCCGAGATGTTAGCCTGCCTTACGTTAGGATATATATATCGCTGTAGACGTATATAATATCCCAACCGAGACGTACGGGACGAAACGAACGGGATTCTGTAAAACATTAACAGCGAGGGCCTAGATGTGTTAGGTTAGGTTATATTACGTTATAGACGAATATAATGTTCCCACCGAGAAGTAGAGGACGATAGGCCAGGAATGTTGTAAAATACTACATCCGAGATGTTAGCCTGCCTTACGTTAGGATATATATATATCGCTGTAGACGTATATAATATCCCAACCGAGATGTACGGGACGGCAGGAACGGGATTCTGTAAAACATTATCAGCGAGGGGCTATATGGGTTAGGTTAGGTTGTGATACGTTATAGACGTATATAATGTTCCCACCGAGAAGTAGCGGCCGATACGCCAGGAATGTTGTAAAATACTACATCCGAGATGATAGCTTGCCATAGGTTAGGATATATAACGCTATAGACGTATATAATGTCCCAACCGAGACGTACGGGACGACACGAACGGGATTCTGTAGAACATTACCAGCGAGGGGCTAGATGTGTTAGGTTAGGTTATATTATGTTATAGACCTATATAATGTTCCCACCGAGAAGTAGAGGCCGATACGCCAGGAATGTTGTAAAATGCTACACCCGAGATGTTAGCCTGCCTTACGTTAGGATATATATCGCTGTAGACGTATATAATATCCCAACCGAGGTGTACGGGACGACAGGAACGGGATTCTGTAAAACATTACCAGCGAGGGGCTAGATGGGTTAGGTTAGGATGTGATACGTTATAGACGTATATAATGTTCCCACCGAGAAGAAGGGGCCGATACGCCAGGAATGTTGTAAAATACTACATCAGAGATGATGGCCTGCCTTAGGTTAGGATATATAACGCTATAGACGTATGTAATATTCCAACCGAGATGTACGGGACGTCACGAACGGGATTCTGTAAAACGTTACCAGCGAGGGGCCAGATGGGTTAGGTTAGGGTATATTACGTTATAGACGAATATAATGTTCCCACCGAGAAGTAGGGGCCGATACGCCAGGAATGTTGTAAAATACTACATCCGAGATGTTAGCCTGCCTTACGTTAGGATATATATCGCTGTAGACGTATATAATATCCCAATCGAGATGTCCGGTACGACAGGAACGGGATTCTGTAAAACATTACCGGCGAGGGGCTAGATGGGTTAGGTTAGGATGTGATACGTTATAGACGTATATAATGTTCCCACCCAGAAGAAGGGGCCGATACGCCAGGAATGTTGTGAAATACTACATCCGAGATGATAGCCTGCCTTAGGTTAGGATATATAACGCTATAGACGTATATAATATCCCAACCGAGATGTACGGGACGTCACGTGCGGGATTCTGTAAAACATTAACAGCGAGGGCCCAGATGTGTTAGGTTAGGTTATATTACGTTATAGACGAATATAATGTTCCCACCAAGAAGTAGAGGACGATACGCCAGGAATGTTGTAAAATACTACATCCGAGATGTTAGCCTGCCTTACGTTAAGATATATAAAGCTATAGACGTATATAATGTCCCAACCGAGACGTACGGGACGACACGAACGGGATTCTGTAAAACATTAACAGCGAGGGCCTAGATGTGTTAGGTTAGGTTATATTACGTTATAGACGAATATAATGTTCCCACCGAGAAGTAGAGGACGATACGCCAGGAATGTTGTAAAATACTACATCCGAGATGTTAGCCTGCCTTACGTTAGGATATATATATCGCTGTAGACGTATATAATATCCCAACCGAGATGTACGGGACGGCAGGAACGGGATTCTGTAAAACATTACCAGCGAGGAGCTAGATGGGTTAGGTTAGGTTGTGATACGTTATAGACGTATATAATGTTCCCACCGAGAAGTAGGGGCCGACCCACCAGGAATGTTGGAAAATACTGCATCCGAGATGATAGCCTGCCTTAGGTTAGGATATATAACGCTATAGACGTATATAATGTCCCAACCGAGACGTACGGGACGACACGAACGGGATTCTGTAGAACATTACCAGCGAGGGGCTAGATGTGTTAGGTTAGGTTATATTATGTTATAGACCTATATAATGTTCCCACCGAGAAATAGGGGCCGACACACCAGGAATGTTGGAAAATACTGCATCCGAGATGGTAGCCTGCCTTAGGTTAGGATATATAACGCTATAGACGTATATAATGTCCCAACCCAGACGTACGGGACGTCACGAACGGGATTCTGTAGAACATTACCAGCGAGGGGCTAGATGTGTTAGGTTAGGTTGTGATACGTTATAGACGTATATAATGTTCCCACCGAGAAGTAGCGGCCGATACGCCAGGAATGTTGTAAAATACTACATCCGAGATGTTAACCTGCCTTACGTTAGGATATATATCGCTGTAGACGTATATAACATCCCAACCGAGATGTCCGGGACGACAGGAACGGGATTCTGTAAAACATTACCAGCGAGGGGCTAGATGGGTTAGGTTAGGATGTGATACGTTATAGACGTATATAATGTTCCCACCGAGAAGAAGGGGCCGATACGCCAGGAATGTTGTAAAATACTACATCAGAGATGATGGCCTGCCTTAGGTTGGGATATATAACGCTATAGACGTATGTAATATTCCAACCGAGATGTACGGGACGTCACGAACGGGATTCTGTAAAACGTTACCAGCGAGGGGCCAGATGGGTTAGGTTAGGGTATATTACGTTATAGACGAATATAATGTTCCCACCGAGAAGTAGAGGCCGATACGCCAGGAATGTTGTACAATACTACATCCGAGATGTTAGCCTGCCTTACGTTAGGATATATATCGCTGTAGACGTATATAATATACCAACCGAGACGTACGGGACGACACGAACGGGATTCTGTAAAACATTACCAGCGAGGGGCTAGATGGGTTAGGATAGGTTGTGATACGTTATAGACGTATATAATGTTCCCACCGAGAAGTAGCGGCCGATACGCCAGGAATGTTGTAAAATACTACATCCGAGATGTTAGCCTGCCTTACGTTAGGATATATATAGCGCTGTAGACGTATATAATATCCCAACCGAAACGTACGGGACGAAACGAACGGGATTCTGTAAAACATTAACAGCGAGGGCCTAGATGTGTTAGGTTAGGTTATATTACGTTATAGACGAATATAATGTTCCCACCGAGAAGTAGAGGACGATAGGCCAGGAATGTTGTAAAATACTACATCCGAGATGTTAGCCTGCCTTACGTTAGGATATATATATATCGCTGTAGACGTATATAATATCCCAACCGAGATGTACGGGACGGCAGGAACGGGATTCTGTAAAACATTATCAGCGAGGGGCTATATGGGTTAGGTTAGGTTGTGATACGTTATAGACGTATATAATGTTCCCACCGAGAAGTAGCGGCCGATACGCCAGGAATGTTGTAAAATACTACATCCGAGATGATAGCTTGCCATAGGTTAGGATATATAACGCTATAGACGTATATAATGTCCCAACCGAGACGTACGGGACGACACGAACGGGATTCTGTAGAACATTACCAGCGAGGGGCTAGATGTGTTAGGTTAGGTTATATTATGTTATAGACCTATATAATGTTCCCACCGAGAAGTAGGGGCCGATACGCCAGGAATGTTGTGAAATACTACATCCGAGATGATAGCCTGCCTTAGGTTAGGATATATAACGCTATAGACTTATATAATATCTCAACCGAGATGTACGGGACGAAACGAACGGGATTCTGTAAAACATTACCAGCGAGGGGCCAGATGGGTTAGGTTAGGTTATGTTACGTTATAGACGAATATAATGTTCCCACCGAGAAGTAGAGGCCGATACGCCAGGAATGTTGTACAATACTACATCCGAGATGTTAGCCTGCCTTACGTTAGGATATATATCGCTGTAGACGTATATAATATCCCAACCGAGACGTACGGGACGACACGAACGGGATTCTGTAAAACATTACCAGCGAGGGGCTAGATGGGTTAGGATAGGTTGTGATACGTTATAGACGTATATAATGTTCCCACCGAGAAGTGGCGGCCGATACGCCAGGAATGTTGTGAAATACTACATCCGAGATGTTAGCCTGCCTTACGTTAGGATATATATATCGCTGTAGACGTATATAATATCCCAACCGAGGTGTACGGGACGACAGGAACGGGATTCTGTAAAACATTACCAGCGAGGGGCTAGATGGGTTAGGTTAGGATGTGATACGTTATAGACGTATATAATGTTCCCACCGAGAAGAAGGGGCCGATACGCCAGGAATGTTGTAAAATACTACATCAGAGATGATGGCCTGCCTTACGTTAGGATATATATATCGCTGTAGACGTATATAATATCCCAACCGAGACGTACGGGACGAAACGAACGGGATTCTGTAAAACATTAACAGCGAGGGCCTAGATGTGTTAGGTTAGGTTATATTACGTTATAGACGAATATAATGTTCCCACCGAGAAGTAGAGGACGATAGGCCAGGAATGTTGTAAAATACTACATCCGAGATGTTAGCCTGCCTTACGTTAGGATATATATATATCGCTGTAGACGTATATAATATCCCAACCGAGATGTACGGGACGGCAGGAACGGGATTCTGTAAAACATTATCAGCGAGGGGCTATATGGGTTAGGTTAGGTTGTGATACGTTATAGACGTATATAATGTTCCCACCGAGAAGTAGCGGCCGATACGCCAGGAATGTTGTAAAATACTACATCCGAGATGATAGCTTGCCATAGGTTAGGATATATAACGCTATAGACGTATATAATGTCCCAACCGAGACGTACGGGACGACACGAACGGGATTCTGTAGAACATTACCAGCGAGGGGCTAGATGTGTTAGGTTAGGTTATATTATGTTATAGACCTATATAATGTTCCCACCGAGAAGTAGAGGCCGATACGCCAGGAATGTTGTAAAATGCTACACCCGAGATGTTAGCCTGCCTTACGTTAGGATATATATCGCTGTAGACGTATATAATATCCCAACCGAGGTGTACGGGACGACAGGAACGGGATTCTGTAAAACATTACCAGCGAGGGGCTAGATGGGTTAGGTTAGGATGTGATACGTTATAGACGTATATAATGTTCCCACCGAGAAGAAGGGGCCGATACGCCAGGAATGTTGTAAAATACTACATCAGAGATGATGGCCTGCCTTAGGTTAGGATATATAACGCTATAGACGTATATAATATCCCAACCGAGATGTACGGGACGTCACGTGCGGGATTCTGTAAAACATTAACAGCGAGGGCCCAGATGTGTTAGGTTAGGTTATATTACGTTATAGACGAATATAATGTTCCCACCAAGAAGTAGAGGACGATACGCCAGGAATGTTGTAAAATACTACATCCGAGATGTTAGCCTGCCTTACGTTAAGATATATAACGCTATAGACGTATATAATGTCCCAACCGAGACGTACGGGACGACACGAACGGGATTCTGTAAAACATTAACAGCGAGGGCCTAGATGTGTTAGGTTAGGTTATATTACGTTATAGACGAATATAATGTTCCCACCGAGAAGTAGAGGACGATACGCCAGGAATGTTGTAAAATACTACATCCGAGATGTTAGCCTGCCTTACGTTAGGATATATATATCGCTGTAGACGTATATAATATCCCAACCGAGATGTACAGGACGGCAGGAACGGGATTCTGTAAAACATTACCAGCGAGGAGCTAGATGGGTTAGGTTAGGTTGTGATACGTTATAGACGTATATAATGTTCCCACCGAGAAGTAGGGGCCGACCCACCAGGAATGTTGGAAAATACTGCATCCGAGATGATAGCCTGCCTTAGGTTAGGATATATAACGCTATAGACGTATATAATGTCCCAACCGAGACGTACGGGACGACACGAACGGGATTCTGTAGAACATTACCAGCGAGGGGCTAGATGTGTTAGGTTAGGTTATATTATGTTATAGACCTATATAATGTTCCCACCGAGAAATAGGGGCCGACACACCAGGAATGTTGGAAAATACTGCATCCGAGATGGTAGCCTGCCTTAGGTTAGGATATATAACGCTATAGACGTATATAATGTCCCAACCGAGACGTACGGGACGTCACGAACGGGATTCTGTAGAACATTACCAGCGAGGGGCTAGATGTGTTAGGTTAGGTTGTGATACGTTATAGACGTATATAATGTTCCCACCGAGAAGTAGCGGCCGATACGCCAGGAATGTTGTAAAATACTACATCCGAGATGTTAACCTGCCTTACGTTAGGATATATATCGCTGTAGACGTATATAACATCCCAACCGAGATGTCCGGGACGACAGGAACGGGATTCTGTAAAACATTACCAGCGAGGGGCTAGATGGGTTAGATTAGGATGTGATACGTTATAGACGTATATAATGTTCCCACCGAGAAGAAGGGGCCGATACGCCAGGAATGTTGTAAAATACTACATCAGAGATGATGGCCTGCCTTAGGTTGGGATATATAACGCTATAGACGTATGTAATATTCCAACCGAGATGTACGGGACGTCACGAACGGGATTCTGTAAAACGTTACCAGCGAGGGGCCAGATGGGTTAGGTTAGGGTATATTACGTTATAGACGAATATAATGTTCCCACCGAGAAGTAGAGGCCGATACGCCAGGAATGTTGTACAATACTACATCCGAGATGTTAGCCTGCCTTACGTTAGGATATATATCGCTGTAGACGTATATAATATACCAACCGAGACGTACGGGACGACACGAACGGGATTCTGTAAAACATTACCAGCGAGGGGCTAGATGGGTTAGGATAGGTTGTGATACGTTATAGACGTATATAATGTTCTCACCGAGAAGTAGCGGCCGATACGCCAGGAATGTTGTAAAATACTACATCCGAGATGTTAGCCTGCCTTACGTTAGGATATATATAGCGCTGTAGACGTATATAATATCCCAACCGAAACGTACGGGACGAAACGAACGGGATTCTGTAAAACATTAACAGCGAGGGCCTAGATGTGTTAGGTTAGGTTATATTACGTTATAGACGAATATAATGTTCCCACCGAGAAGTAGAGGACGATAGGCCAGGAATGTTGTAAAATACTACATCCGAGATGTTAGCCTGCCTTACGTTAGGATATATATATATATCGCTGTAGACGTATATAATATCCCAACCGAGATGTACGGGACGGCAGGAACGGGATTCTGTAAAACATTATCAGCGAGGGGCTATATGGGTTAGGTTAGGTTGTGATACGTTATAGACGTATATAATGTTCCCACCGAGAAGTAGCGGCCGATACGCCAGGAATGTTGTAAAATACTACATCCGAGATGATAGCTTGCCATAGGTTAGGATATATAACGCTATAGACGTATATAATGTCCCAACCGAGACGTACGGGACGACACGAACGGGATTCTGTAGAACATTACCAGCGAGGGGCTAGATGTGTTAGGTTAGGTTATATTATGTTATAGACCTATATAATGTTCCCACCGAGAAGTAGGGGCCGATACGCCAGGAATGTTGTGAAATACTACATCCGAGATGATAGCCTGCCTTAGGTTAGGATATATAACGCTATAGACTTATATAATATCTCAACCGAGATGTACGGGACGAAACGAACGGGATTCTGTAAAACATTACCAGCGAGGGGCCAGATGGGTTAGGTTAGGTTATGTTACGTTATAGACGAATATAATGTTCCCACCGAGAAGTAGAGGCCGATACGCCAGGAATGTTGTACAATACTACATCCGAGATGTTAGCCTGCCTTACGTTAGGATATATATCGCTGTAGACGTATATAATATCCCAACCGAGACGTACGGGACGACACGAACGGGATTCTGTAAAACATTACCAGCGAGGGGCTAGATGGGTTAGGATAGGTTGTGATACGTTAAAGACGTATATAATGTTCCCACCGGGAAGTAGCGGCCGATACGCCAGGAATGTTGTGAAATACTACATCCGAGATGTTAGCCTGCCTTACGTTAGGATATATATATCGCTGTAGACGTATATAATATCCCAACCGAGGTGTACGGGACGACAGGAACGGGATTCTGTAAAACATTACCAGCGAGGGGCTAGATGGGTTAGGTTAGGATGTGATACGTTATAGACGTATATAATGTTCCCACCGAGAAGAAGGGGCCGATACGCCAGGAATGTTGTAAAATACTACATCAGAGATGATGGCCTGCCTTAGGTTAGGATATATAACGCTATAGACGTATGTAATATTCCAACCGAGATGTACGGGACGTCACGAACGGGATTCTGTAAAACGTTACCAGCGAGGGGCCAGATGGGTTAGGTTAGGGTATATTACGTTATAGACGAATATAATGTTCCCACCGAGAAGTAGAGGCCGATACGCCAGGAATGTTGTACAATACTACATCCGAGATGTTAGCCTGCCTTACGTTAGGATATATATCGCTGTAGACGTATATAATATACCAACCGAGACGTACGGGACGACACGAACGGGATTCTGTAAAACATTACCAGCGAGGGGCTAGATGGGTTAGGATAGGTTGTGATACGTTATAGACGTATATAATGTTCCCACCGAGAAGTAGCGGCCGATACGCCAGGAATGTTGTAAAATACTACATCCGAGATGTTAGCCTGCCTTACGTTAGGATATATATATCGCTGTAGACGTATATAATATCCCAACCGAGGTGTACGGGACGACAGGAACGGGATTCTGTAAAACATTACCAGCGAGGGGCTAGATGGGTTAGGTTAGGATGTGATACGTTATAGACGTATATAATGTTCCCACCGAGAAGAAGGGGCCGATACGCCAGGAATGTTGTAAAATACTACATCAGAGATGATGGCCTGCCTTACGTTAGGATATATATATATCGCTGTAGACGTATATAATATCCCAACCGAGATGTACGGGACGGCAGGAACGGGATTCTGTAAAACATTATCAGCGAGGGGCTATATGGGTTAGGTTAGGTTGTGATACGTTATTGACGTATATAATGTTCCCACCGAGAAGTAGCGGCCGATACGCCAGGAATGTTGTAAAATACTACATCCGAGATGATAGCTTGCCATAGGTTAGGATATATAACGCTATAGACGTATATAATGTCCCAACCGAGACGTACGGGACGACACGAACGGGATTCTGTAGAACATTACCAGCGAGGGGCTAGATGTGTTAGGTTAGGTTATATTATGTTATAGACCTATATAATGTTCCCACCGAGAAGTAGAGGCCGATACGCCAGGAATGTTGTAAAATGCTACACCCGAGATGTTAGCCTGCCTTACGTTAGGATATATATCGCTGTAGACGTATATAATATCCCAACCGAGGTGTACGGGACGACAGGAACGGGATTCTGTAAAACATTACCAGCGAGGGGCTAGATGGGTTAGGTTAGGATGTGATACGTTATAGACGTATATAATGTTCCCACCGAGAAGAAGGGGCCGATACGCCAGGAATGTTGTAAAATACTACATCAGAGATGATGGCCTGCCTTAGGTTAGGATATATAACGCTATAGACGTATGTAATATTCCAACCGAGATGTACGGGACGTCACGAACGGGATTCTGTAAAACGTTACCAGCGAGGGGCCAGATGGGTTAGGTTAGGGTATATTACGTTATAGACGAATATAATGTTCCCACCGAGAAGTAGGGGCCGATACGCCAGGAATGTTGTAAAATACTACATCCGAGATGTTAGCCTGCCTTACGTTAGGATATATATCGCTGTAGACGTATATAATATCCCAATCGAGATGTCCGGTACGACAGGAACGGGATTCTGTAAAACATTACCGGCGAGGGGCTAGATGGGTTAGGTTAGGATGTGATACGTTATAGACGTATATAATGTTCCCACCCAGAAGAAGGGGCCGATACGCCAGGAATGTTGTGAAATACTACATCCGAGATGATAGCCTGCCTTAGGTTAGGATATATAACGCTATAGACGTATGTAATATTCCAACCGAGATGTACGGGACGTCACGAACGGGAATCTGTAAAACGTTACCAGCGAGGGGCCAGATGGGTTAGGTTAGGGTATATTACGTTATAGACGAATATAATGTTCCCACCGAGAAGTAGAGGACGATACGCCAGGAATGTTGTAAAATACTACATCCGAGATGTTAGCCTGCCTTACGTTAAGATATATAACGCTATAGACTTATATAATATCTCAACCGAGATGTACGGGACGAAACGAACGGGATTCTGTAAAACATTACCAGCGAGGGGCCAGATGGGTTAGGTTAGGTTATGTTACGTTATAGACGAATATAATGTTCCCACCGAGAAGTAGAGGCCGATACGCCAGGAATGTTGTACAATACTACATCCGAGATGTTAGCCTGCCTTACGTTAGGATATATATCGCTGTAGACGTATATAATATACCAACCGAGACGTACGGGACGACACGAACGGGATTCTGTAAAACATTACCAGCGAGGGGCTAGATGGGTTAGGATAGGTTGTGATACGTTATAGACGTATATAATGTTCCCACCGAGAAGTAGCGGCCGATACGCCAGGAATGTTGTAAAATACTACATCCGAGATGTTAGCCTGCCTTACGTTAGGATATATATATCGCTGTAGACGTATATAATATCCCAACCGAGATGTACGGGACGACACGAACGGGATTCTGTAAAACATTACCAGCGAGGGGCTAGATGGGTTAGGATAGGTTGTGATACGTTATAGACGTATATAATGTTCCCACCGAGAAGTAGCGGCCGATACGCCAGGAATGTTGTAAAATACTACATCCGAGATGTTAGCCTGCCTTACGTTAGGATATATATATCGCTGTAGACGTATATAATATCCCAACCGAGACGTACGGGACGAAACGAACGGGATTCTGTAAAACATTAACAGCGAGGGCCTAGATGTGTTAGGTTAGGTTATATTACGTTATAGACGAATATAATGTTCCCACCGAGAAGTAGAGGACGATACGCCAGGAATGTTGTAAAATACTGCATCCGAGATGTTAGCCTGCCTTACTTCAGGATATATATATATCGCTGTAGACGTATATAATATCCCAACCGAGATGTACGGGACGGCAGGAACGGGATTCTGTAAAACATTATCAGCGAGGGGCTATATGGGTTAGGTTAGGTTGTGATACGTTATAGACGTATATAATGTTCCCACCGAGAAGTAGCGGCCGATACGCCAGGAATGTTGTAAAATACTACATCCGAGATGATAGCTTGCCATAGGTTAGGATATATAACGCTATAGACGTATATAATGTCCCAACCGAGACGTACGGGACGACACGAACGGGATTCTGTAGAACATTACCAGCGAGGGGCTAGATGTGTTAGGTTAGGTTATATTATGTTATAGACCTATATAATGTTCCCACCGAGAAGTAGGGGCCGATACGCCAGGAATGTTGTACAATACTACATCCGAGATGTTAGCCTGCCTTAGGTTAGGATATATAACGCTATAGACTTATATAATATCTCAACCGAGATGTACGGGACGAAACGAACGGGATTCTGTAAAACATTACCAGCGAGGGGCTAGATGGGTTAGGATAGGTTGTGATACGTTATAGACGTATATAATGTTCCCACCGAGAAGTAGCGGCCGATACGCCAGGAATGTTGTAAAATACTACATCCGAGATGTTAGCCTGCCTTACGTTAGGATATATATATCGCTGTAGACGTATATAATATCCCAACCGAGGTGTACGGGACGACAGGAACGGGATTCTGTAAAACATTACCAGCGAGGGGCTAGATGGGTTAGGTTATGATGTGATACGTTATAGACGTATATAATGTTCCCACCGAGAAGAAGGGGCCGATACGCCAGGAATGTTGTAAAATACTACATCAGAGATGATGGCCTGCCTTAGGTTAGGATATATAACGCTATAGACGTATGTAATATTCCAACCGAGATGTACGGGACGTCACGAACGGGATTCTGTAAAACGTTACCAGCGAGGGGCCAGATGGGTTAGGTTAGGGTATATTACGTTATAGACGAATATAATGTTCCCACCGAGAAGTAGGGGCCGATACGCCAGGAATGTTGTAAAATACTACATCCGAGATGTTAGCCTGCCTTACGTTAGGATATATATCGCTGTAGACGTATATAATATCCCAATCGAGATGTCCGGTACGACAGGAACGGGATTCTGTAAAACATTACCGGCGAGGGGCTAGATGGGTTAGGTTAGGATGTGATACGTTATAGACGTATATAATGTTCCCACCCAGAAGAAGGGGCCGATACGCCAGCAATGTTGTAAAATACTACATCCGAGATGATAGCTTGCCTTAGGTTAGGATATATAACGCTATAGACGTATATAATATCCCAACCGAGATGTACGGGACGTCACGTGCGGGATTCTGTAAAACATTAACAGCGAGGGCCCAGATGTGTTAGGTTAGGTTATATTACGTTATAGACGAATATAATGTTCCCACCGAGAAGTAGAGGACGATACGCCAGGAATGTTGTAAAATACTACATCCGAGATGTTAGCCTGCCTTACGTTAGGATATATATATCGCTGTAGACGTATATAATATCCCAACCGAGATGTACGGGACGGCAGGAACGGGATTCTGTAAAACATTACCAGCGAGGAGCTAGATGGGTTAGGTTAGGTTGTGATACGTTATAGACGTATATAATGTTCCCACCGAGAAGTAGGGGCCGACCCACCAGGAATGTTGGAAAATACTGCATCCGAGATGATAGCCTGCCTTAGGTTAGGATATATAACGCTATAGACGTATATAATGTCCCAACCGAGACGTACGGGACGACACGAACGGGATTCTGTAGAACATTACCAGCGAGGGGCTAGATGTGTTAGGTTAGGTTATATTATGTTATAGACCTATATAATGTTCCCACCGAGAAATAGGGGCCGACACACCAGGAATGTTGGAAAATACTGCATCCGAGATGGTAGCCTGCCTTAGGTTAGGATATATAACGCTATAGACGTATATAATGTCCCAAACGAGACGTACGGGACGTCACGAACGGGATTCTGTAGAACATTACCAGCGAGGGGCTAGATGTGTTAGGTTAGGTTGTGATACGTTATAGACGTATATAATGTTCCCACCGAGAAGTAGCGGCCGATACGCCAGGAATGTTGTAAAATACTACATCCGAGATGTTAGCCTGCCTTACGTTAGGATATATATCGCTGTAGACGTATATAACATCCCAACCGAGATGTCCGGGACGACAGGAACGGGATTCTGTAAAACATTACCAGCGAGGGGCTAGATGGGTTAGGTTAGGATGTGATACGTTATAGACGTATATAATGTTCCCACCGAGAAGAAGGGGCCGATACGCCAGGAATGTTGTAAAATACTACATTCGAGATGATAGCTTGCCTTAGGTTAGGATATATAACGCTATAGACGTATATAATATTCCAACCGAGATGTACGGGACGTCACGAACGGGATTCTGTAAAACATTAACAGCGAGGGCCTAGATGTGTTAGGTTAGGTTATATTACGTTATAGACGAATTTAATGTTCCCACCGAGAAGTAGCGGCCGATACGCCAGGAATGTTGTAAAATACTACATCCGAGATGTTAGCCTGCCTTACGTTAGGATATATATATCGCTGTAGACGTATATAATATCCCAACCGAGATGTACGGGACGGCAGGAACGGGATTCTGTAAAACATTACCAGCGAGGGGATAGATGGGTTAGGTTAGGTTGTGATACGTTATAGACGTATATAATGTTCCCACCGAGAAGTAGGGGCCGACCCACCAGGAATGTTGGAAAATACTGCATCCGAGATGATAGCCTGCCTTAGGTTAGGATATATAACGCTATAGACGTATATAATGTCCCAACCGAGACGTACGGGACGACACGAACGGGATTCTGTAGAACATTACCAGCGAGGGGCTAGATGTGTTAGGTTAGGTTATATTATGTTATAGACCTATAAAATGTTCCTACCGAGAAGTAGGGGCCGATACGCCAGGAATGTTGTGAAATACTACATCCGAGATGATAGCCTGCCTTAGGTTAGGATATATAACGCTATAGACTTATGTAATATCTCAACCGAGATGTACGGGACGAAACGAACGGGATTCTGTAAAACATTACCAGCGAGGGGCCAGATGGGTTAGGTTAGGTTATGTTACGTTATAGACGAATATAATGTTCCCACCGAGAAGTAGAGGCCGATACGCCAGGAATGTTGTAAAATACTACATCCGAGATGTTAGCCTGCCTTACGTTAGGATATATATATCGCTGTAGACGTATATAATATCCCAACCGAGATGTACGGGACGGCAGGAACGGGATTCTGTAAAACATTACCGGCGAGGGGCTAGATGGGTTAGGTTAGGTTGTGATACGTTATAGACGTATATAATGTTCCCACCGAGAAGTAGGGGCCGACCCACCAGGAATGTTGTAAAATACTACATCCGAGATGATAGCCTGCCTTAGGTTAGGATATATAACGCTATAGACGTATATAATATTCCAACCGAGATGTACGGTACGTCACGAACGGGATTCTGTAAAACATTACCAGCGAGGGGCTAGATGTGTTAGGTTAGGGTATATTACGTTATAGAAGAATATAACGTTCCCACCGAGAAGTAGGGGCCGATACGCCAGGAATGTTGTAAAATACTACATCCGAGATGTTAGCCTGCCTTACGTTAGGATATATATCGCTGTAGACGTATATAATATCCCAACCGAGATGTACGGGACGGCAGGAACGGGATTCTGTGAAACGTTACCAGCGAGGGGCTAGATGGGTTAGGTTAGGTTGTGATACGTTATAGACGTATATAATGTTCCCACCGAGAAGTAGCGGCCGATACGCCAGGAATGTTGTAAAATACTACATCCGAGATGACAGCTTGCCTTAGGTTAGGATATATAACGCTATAGACGTATATAATATTCCAACCGAGATGTACGGGACGTCACGAGCGGGATTCTGTAAAACATTACCAGCGAGGGGCTAGATGTGTTAGGTTAGGTTATATTACGTTATAGACGAATATAATGTTCCCACCGAGAAGTAGGGGCCAACCCACCAGGAATGTTGTAAAATACTACATTCGAGATGATAGCCTGCCTTAGGTTAGGATATATAACGCTATAGACGTATATAATGTCCCAACCGAGACGTACGGGACGACACGAACGGGATTCTGTAAAACATTACCAGCGAGGGGCTAGATGTGTTAGGTTAGGTTATATTACGTTATAGACCTATATAATGTTCCCACCGAGAAGTAGGGGCCGATACGCCAGGAATGTTGTGAAATACTACATCCGAGATGATAGCCTGCCTTACGTTAGGATATATATCGCTGTAGAGGTATATAATATCAGAACCGAGATGTACGGGACGACAGGAACGGGATTCTGTAAAACATTACCAGCGAGGGGCTAGATGGGTTAGGTTAGGATGTGATACGTTATAGACGTATATAATGTTCCCACCGAGAAGAAGGGGCCGATACGCCAGGAATGTTGTAAAATACTACATCCGAGATGATAGCTTGCCTTAGGTTAGGATATATAACGCTATAGACGTATATAATATTCCAACCGAGATGTACGGGACGTCACGAACTGGATTCTGTAAAACATTACCAGCGAGAGGCTAGATGTGTTAGGTTAGGTTATATTACGTTATAGACGAATATAATGTTCCCACCGAGAAGTAGGGGCCGCTACGCCAGGAATGTTGTAAAATACTACATCCGAGATGTTAGCCTGCCTTACGTTAGGATATATATCGTTGTAGACGTACATAATATCCCAACAGAGATGTCCGGGACGACAGGAACGGGATTCTGTAAAACATTACCAGCGAGGGGCTAGATGGGTTAGGTTAGGATGTGATACGTTATAGACGTATATAATGTTCCCACCCAGAAGAAGGGGCCGATACGCCAGGAATGTTGTAAAATACTACATCCGAGATGATAGCTTGCCTTAGGTTAGGATATATAACGCTATAGACGTATATAATGTCCCAACCGAGACTTACGGGACGACACGAACGGGATTCTGTAAAACATTACCAGCGAGGGGCTAGATGTGTTAGGTTAGGTTATATTACGTTATAGACCTATATAATGTTCCCACCCAGAAGAAGGGGCCGATACGCCAGGAATGTTGTAAAATACTACATCCGAGATGTTAGCCTGCCTTACGTTAGGATATATATCGCTGTAGACGTATATAATATTCCAACCGAGATGTACGGTACGTCACGAACGGGATTCTGTAAAACATTACCAGCGAGGGGCTATATGTGTTAGGTTAGGGTATATTACGTTATAGACGAATATAATGTTCCCACCGAGATGTAGGGGCCGATACGCCAGGAGTGTTGTAATATACTACATCCGAGATGTTAGCCTGCCTTACGTTAGGATATATATCGCTGTAGACGTATATAATATCCCAACCGAGATGTACGGGACGGCAGGAACGGGATTCTGTAAAACATTACCAGCGAGGGGCTAGATGTGTTAGGTTAGGTTATATTACGTTATAGACCTATATAATGTTCCCACCGAGAAGTAGGGGCCGATACGCCAGGAATGTTGTGAAATACTACATCCGAGATGATAGCCTGCCTTACGTTAGGATATATATCGCTGTAGACGTATATAATATCCCAACCGAGATGTACGGGACGACAGGAACGGGATTCTGTAAAACATTACCAGCGAGGGGCTAGATGGGTTAGGTTAGGTTGTGATACGTTATAGCCGTATATAATGTTCCCACCGAGAAGAAGGGGCCGCTACGCCAGGAATGTTGTAAAATACTACATCCGAGATGTTAGCCTGCCTTACGTTAGGATATTAATCGCTGTAGACGTATATAATATCCCAACCGAGATGTCCGGGACGACAGGAACGGGATTCTGTAAAACATTACCAGCGAGGGGCTAGATGGGTTAGGTTAGGATGTGATACGTTATAGACGTATATAATGTTCCCACCCAGAAGAAGGGGCCATTACGCCAGGAATGTTGTAAAATACTACATCCGAGATGATAGCTTGCCTTAGGTTAGGATATATAACGCTATAGAGTAATACAATATCCCAACCGAGATGTACGGGACGAAACGAACGGGATTCTGTAAAACGTTACCAGCGAGGGGCCAGATGGGTTAGGTTAGGGTATATTACGTTATAGACGAATATAATGTTCCCACCGACAAGTAGGGGCCGATGCGCCAGGAATGATGTAAAATACTGCATCCGAGATGTTAGCCTGCCTTACGTTAGGATATATATCGCTGTAGACGTATATAATATTCCAACCGAGATGTACGGTACGTCACGAACGGGATTCTGTAAAACATTACCAGCGAGGGGCTAGATGTGTTAGGTTAGGGTATATTACGTTATAGACGAATATAACGTTCCCACCGAGAAGTAGGGGCCGATACGCCAGGAATGTTGTAAAATACTACATCCGAGATGTTAGCCTGCCTTACGTTAGGATATATATCGCTGTAGACGTATATAATATCCCAACCGAGATGTACGGGACGGCAGGAACGGGATTCTGTGAAACATTACCAGCGAGGGGCTAGATGGGTTAGGTTAGGTTGTGATACGTTATAGACGTATATAATGTTCCCACCGAGAAGTAGAGGCCGATACGCCAGGAATGTTGTAAAATACTACATCCGAGATGACAGCCTGCCTTACGTTAGGATATATATCGCTGTAGACGTATATAATATTCCAAACGAGATGTACGGGACGTCACGAGCGGGATTCTGTAAAACATTACCAGCGAGGGGCTAGATGTGTTAGGTTAGGTTATATTACGTTATAGACGAATATAATGTTCCCACCGAGAAGTAGGGGCCAACCCACCAGGAATGTTGTAAAATACTACATTCGAGATGATAGCCTGCCTTAGGTTAGGATATATAACGCTATAGACGTATATAATGTCCCAACCGAGACGTACGGGACGACACGAACGGGATTCTGTAAAACATTACCAGCGAGGGGCTAGATGTGTTAGGTTAGGTTATATTACGTTATAGACCTATATAATGTTCCCACCGAGAAGTAGGGGCCGATACGCCAGGAATGTTGTGAAATACTACATCCGAGATGATAGCCTGCCTTACGTTAGGATATATATCGCTGTAGAGGTATATAATATCCCAACCGAGATGTACGGAACGGCAGGAACGGGATTCTGTAAAACATTATCAGCGAGGGGCTAGATGGGTTAGGTTAGGATGTGATACGTTATAGACGTATATAATGTTCCCACCGAGAAGAAGGGGCCGATACGCCAGGAATGTTGTAAAATACTACATCCGAGATGATAGCTTGCCTTAGGTTAGGATATATAACGCTATAGACGTATATAATATTCCAACCGAGATGTACGGGACGTCACGAACGGGATACTGTAAAACATTACGAGCGAGGGGCTAGATGGGTTAGGTTAGGATGTGATACGTTATAGACGTATATAATGTTCCCACCGAGAAGAAGGGGCCGATACGCCAGGAATGTTGTAAAATACTACATCAGAGATGATGGCCTGCCTTAGGTTAGGATATATAACGCTATAGACGTATATAATATTCCAACCGAGATGTACGGTACGTCACGAACGGGATTCTGTAAAACATTACCAGCGAGGGGCTAGATGTGTTAGGTAAGGGTATATTACGTTATAGACGAATATAATGTTCCCACCGAGAAGTAGGGGCCGATACGCCAGGAATGTTGTAAAATACTACATCCGAGATGATAGCTTGCCTTAGGTTAGGATATATAACGCTATAGACGTATATAATATTCCAACCGAGATGTACGGGACGTCACGAACGGGATACTGTAAAACATTACGAGCGAGGGGCTAGATGGGTTAGGTTAGGATGTGATACGTTATAGACGTATATAATGTTCCCACCGAGAAGAAGGGGCCGATACGCCAGGAATGTTGTAAAATACTACATCAGAGATGATGGCCTGCCTTAGGTTAGGATATATAACGCTATAGACGTATATAATATTCCAACCGAGATGTACGGGACGTCACGAACGGGATTCTGTAAAACATTACCAGCGAGGGGCTAGATGTGTTAGGTTAGGGTATATTACGTTATAGACGAATATAATGTTCCCACCGAGAAGTAGGGGCCGATACGCCAGGAATGTTGTAAAATACTACATCCGAGATGTTAGCCTGCCTTACGTTAGGATATATATCGCTGTAGACGTATATAATATCCCAACCGAGATGTACGGGACGGCAGGAACGGACTTCTGTAAAACATTACCAGCGAGGGGCTAGATGTGTTAGGTTAGGTTATATTACGTTATAGACCTATATAATGTTCCCACCGAGAAGTAGGGGCCGATACGCCAGGAATGTTGTGAAATACTACATCCGAGATGATAGCCTGCCTTACGTTAGGATATATATCGCTGTAGACGTATATAATATCCCAACCGAGATGTACGGGACGACAGGAACGGGATTCTGTAAAACATTACCAGCGAGGGGCTAGATGGGTTAGGTTAGGATGTGATACGTTATAGACGTATATAATGTTCCCACCGAGAAGAAGGGGCCGCTACGCCAGGAATGTTGTAAAATACTACATCCGAGATGTTAGCCTGCCTTACGTTAGGGTATTAATCGCTGTAGACGTATATAATATCCCAACCGAGATGTCCGGGACGACAGGAACGGGATTCTGTAAAACATTATCAGCGAGGGGCTAGATGGGTTAGGTTAGGATGTGATACGTTATAGACGTATATAATGTTCCCACCGAGAAGAAGGGGCCGATACGCCAGGAATGTTGTAAAATACTACATCCGAGATGATAGCTTGCCTTAGGTTAGGATATATAACGCTATAGACTAATACAATATCCCAACCGAGATGTACGGGACGAAACGAACGGGATTCTGTAAAACGTTACCAGCGAGGGGCCAGATGGGTTAGGTTAGGGTATATTACGTTATAGACGAATATAATGTTCCCACCGACAAGTAGGGGCCGATACGCCAGGAATGTTGTAAAATACTGCATCCGAGATGTTAGCCTGCCTTACGTTAGGATATATATCGCTGTAGACGTATATAATATTCCAACCGAGATGTACGGTACGTCACGAACGGGATTCTGTAAAACATTACCAGCGAGGGGCTATATGTGTTAGGTTAGGGTATATTACGTTATAGACGAATATAATGTTCCCACCGAGAAGTAGGGGCCGATACGCCAGGAATGTTGTAATATACTACATCCGAGATGTTAGCCTGCCTTACGTTAGGATATATATCGCTGTAGACGTATATAATATCCCAACCGAGATGTACGGGACGGCAGGAACGGGATTCTGTAAAACATTACCAGCGAGGGGCTAGATGGGTTAGGTTAGGATGTGATACGTTATAGACGTATATAATGTTCCCACCGAGAAGAAGGGGCCGATACGCCAGGAATGTTGTAAAATACTACATTCGAGATGATAGCTTGCCTTAGGTTAGGATATATAACGCTATAGACGTATATAATATTCCAACCGAGATGTACGGGACGTCACGAACGGGATACTGTAAAACATTACCAGCGAGGGGCTAGATGGGTTAGGTTAGGATGTGATACGTTATAGACGTATATAATGTTCCCACCGAGAAGAAGGGGCCGATACGCCAGGAATGTTGTAAAATACTACATCAGAGATGATGGCCTGCCTTAGGTTAGGATATATAACGCTATAGACGTATATAATATTCCAACCGAGATGTACGGTACGTCGCGAACGGGATTCTGTAAAACATTACCAGCGAGGGGCTAGATGTGTTAGGTTAGGGTATATTACGTTATAGACGAATATAATGTTCCCACCGAGAAGTAGGGGCCGATACGCCAGGAATGTTGTAAAATACTACATCCGAGATGTTAGCCTGCCTTACGTTAGGATATATATCGCTGTAGACGTATATAATATCCCAACCGAGATGTACGGGACGGCAGGAACGGGATTCTGTAAAACATTACCAGCGAGGGGCTAGATGTGTTAGGTTAGGTTATATTACGTTATAGACCTATATAATGTTCCCACCGAGAAGTAGGGGCCGATACGCCAGGAATGTTGTGAAATACTACATCCGAGATGATAGCCTGCCTTACGTTAGGATATATATCGCTGTAGACGTATATAATATCCCAACCGAGATGTACGGGACGACAGGAACGGGATTCTGTAAAACATTACCAGCGAGGGGCTAGATGGGTTAGGTTAGGATGTGATACGTTATAGACGTATATAATGTTCCCACCGAGAAGAAGGGGCCGCTACGCCAGGAATGTTGTAAAATACTACATTCGAGATGATAGCTTGCCTTAGGTTAGGATATATAACGCTATAGACGTATATAATATTCCAACCGAGATGTACGGGACGTCACGAACGGGATACTGTAAAACATTACCAGCGAGGGGCTAGATGGGTTAGGTTAGGATGTGATACGTTATAGACGTATATAATGTTCCCACCGAGAAGAAGGGGCCGATACGCCAGGAATGTTGTAAAATACTACATCAGAGATGATGGCCTGCCTTAGGTTAGGATATATAACGCTATAGACGTATATAATATTCCAACCGAGATGTACGGTACGTCGCGAACGGGATTCTGTAAAACATTACCAGCGAGGGGCTAGATGTGTTAGGTTAGGGTATATTACGTTATAGACGAATATAATGTTCCCACCGAGAAGTAGGGGCCGATACGCCAGGAATGTTGTAAAATACTACATCCGAGATGTTAGCCTGCCTTACGTTAGGATATATATCGCTGTAGACGTATATAATATCCCAACCGAGATGTACGGGACGGCAGGAACGGGATTCTGTAAAACATTACCAGCGAGGGGCTAGATGTGTTAGGTTAGGTTATATTACGTTATAGACCTATATAATGTTCCCACCGAGAAGTAGGGGCCGATACGCCAGGAATGTTGTGAAATACTACATCCGAGATGATAGCCTGCCTTACGTTAGGATATATATCGCTGTAGACGTATATAATATCCCAACCGAGATGTACGGGACGACAGGAACGGGATTCTGTAAAACATTACCAGCGAGGGGCTAGATGGGTTAGGTTAGGATGTGATACGTTATAGACGTATATAATGTTCCCACCGAGAAGAAGGGGCCGCTACGCCAGGAATGTTGTAAAATACTACATCCGAGATGTTAGCCTGCCTTACGTTAGGATATTAATCGCTGTAGACGTATATAATATCCCAACCGAGATGTCCGGGACGACAGGAACGGGATTCTGTAAAACATTATCAGCGAGGGGCTAGATGGGTTAGGTTAGGATGTGATACGTTATAGACGTATATAATGTTCCCACCGAGAAGAAGGGGCCGATACGCCAGGAATGTTGCAAAATACTACATCCGAGATGATAGCTTGCCTTAGGTTAGGATATATAACGCTATAGACTAATACAATATCCCAACCGAGATGTACGGGACGAAACGAACGGGATTCTGTAAAACGTTACCAGCGAGGGGCCAGATGGGTTAGGTTAGGGTATATTACGTTATAGACGAATATAATGTTCCCACCGACAAGTAGGGGCCGATACGCCAGGAATGTTGTAAAATACTGCATCCGAGATGTTAGCCTGCCTTACGTTAGGATATATATCGCTGTAGACGTATATAATATTCCAACCGTGATGTACGGTACGTCACGAACGGGATTCTGTAAAACATTACCAGCGAGGGGCTATATGTGTTAGGTTAGGGTATATTACGTTATAGACGAATATAATGTTCCCACCGAGAAGTAGGGGCCGATACGCCAGGAATGTTGTAATATACTACATCCGAGATGTTAGCCTGCCTTACGTTAGGATATATATCGCTGTAGACGTATATAATATCCCAACCGAGATGTACGGGACGGCAGGAACGGGATTCTGTAAAACATTACCAGCGAGGGGCTAGATGGGTTAGGTTAGGATGTGATACGTTATAGACGTATATAATGTTCCCACCGAGAAGAAGGGGCCGATACGCCAGGAATGTTGTAAAATACTACATTCGAGATGATAGCTTGCCTTAGGTTAGGATATATAACGCTATAGACGTATATAATATTCCAACCGAGATGTACGGGACGTCACGAACGGGATACTGTAAAACATTACCAGCGAGGGGCTAGATGGGTTAGGTTAGGATGTGATACGTTATAGACGTATATAATGTTCCCACCGAGAAGAAGGGGCCGATACGCCAGGAATGTTGTAAAATACTACATCCGAGATGATAGCTTGCCTTAGGTTAGGATATATAACGCTATAGACTAATACAATATCCCAACCGAGATGTACGGGACGAAACGAACGGGATTCTGTAAAACGTTACCAGCGAGGGGCCAGATGGGTTAGGTTAGGGTATATTACGTTATAGACGAATATAATGTTCCCACCGACAAGTAGGGGCCGATACGCCAGGAATGTTGTAAAATACTGCATCCGAGATGTTAGCCTGCCTTACGTTAGGATATATATCGCTGTAGACGTATATAATATTCCAACAGAGATGTACGGTACGTCACGAACGGGATTCTGTAAAACATTACCAGCGAGGGGCTATATGTGTTAGGTTAGGGTATATTACGTTATAGACGAATATAATGTTCCCACCGAGAAGTAGGGGCCGATACGCCAGGAATGTTGTAATATACTACATCCGAGATGTTAGCCTGCCTTACGTTAGGATATATATCGCTGTAGACGTATATAATATCCCAACCGAGATGTACGGGACGGCAGGAACGGGATTCTGTAAAACATTACCAGCGAGGGGCTAGATGGGTTAGGTTAGGATGTGATACGTTATAGACGTATATAATGTTCCCACCGAGAAGAAGGGGCCGATACGCCAGGAATGTTGTAAAATACTACATTCGAGATGATAGCTTGCCTTAGGTTAGGATATATAACGCTGTAGACGTATATAATATTCCAACCGAGATGTACGGGACGTCACGAACGGGATACTGTAAAACATTACCAGCGAGGCGCTAGATGGGTTAGGTTAGGATGTGATACGTTATAGACGTATATAATGTTCCCACCGAGAAGAAGGGGCCGATACGCCAGGAATGTTGTAAAATACTACATCAGAGATGATGGCCTGCCTTAGGTTAGGATATATAACGCTATAGACGTATATAATATTCCAACCGAGATGTACGATACGTCACGAACGGGATTCTGTAAAACATTACCAGCGAGGGGCTAGATGTGTTAGGTTAGGGTATATTACGTTATAGACGAATATAATGTTCCCAGCGAGAAGTAGGGGCCGATACGCCAGGAATGTTGTAAAATACTACATCCGAGATGTTAGCCTGCCTTACGTTAGGATATATATCGCTGTAGACGTATATAATATTCCAACCGAGATGTACGGGACGTCACGAACGGGATACTGTAAAACATTACCAGCGAGGGGCTAGATGGGTTAGGTTAGGATGTGATACGTTATAGACGTATATAATGTTCCCACCGAGAAGTAGGGGCCGATACGCCAGGAATGTTGTAAAATACTACATCCGAGATGTTAGCCTGCCTTACGTTAGGATATATATCGCTGTAGACGTATATAATATCCCAACCGAGATGTACGGGACGACAGGAACGGGATTCTGTAAAACATTACCAGCGAGGGGCTAGATGGGTTAGGTTAGGATGTGATACGTTATAGACGTATATAATGTTCCCACCGAGAAGAAGGGGCCGCTACGCCAGGAATGTTGTAAAATACTACATCCGAGATGTTAGCCTGCCTTACGTTAGGATATTAATCGCTATAGACGTATATAATATCCCAACCGAGATGTCCGGGACGACAGGAACGGGATTCTGTAAAACATTACCAGCGAGGGGCTAGATGGGTTAGGTTAGGATGTGATACGTTATAGACGTATATAATGTTCCCACTGAGAAGTAGGGGCCGATACGCCAGGAATGTTGTAAAATACTACATCCGAGATGATAGCCTGCCTTAGGTTAGGATATATAACGCTATAGACGTATATAATGTCCCAACCGAGACTTACGGGACGACACGAACGGGATTCTGTAAAACATTACCAGCGAGGGGCTAGATGTGTTAGGTTAGGTTATATTACGTTATAGACCTATATAATGTTCCCACCCAGAAGAAGGGGCCGATACGCCAGGAATGTAGTAATATACTACATCCGAGATGTTAGCCTGCCTTACGTTAGGATATATATCGCTGTAGACGTATATAATATCCCAACCGAGATGTACGGGACGGCAGGAACGGGATTCTGTAAAACATTACCAGCGAGGGGCTAGATGGGTTAGGTTAGGATGTGATACGTTATAGACGTATATAATGTTCCCACCGAGAAGAAGGGGCCGATACGCCAGGAATGTTGTAAAATACTACATTCGAGATGATAGCTTGCCTTAGGTTAGGATATATAACGCTATAGACGTATATAATATTCCAACCGAGATGTACGGGACGTCACGAACGGGATACTGTAAAACATTACCAGCGAGGGGCTAGATGGGTTAGGTTAGGATGTGATACGTTATAGACGTATATAATGTTCCCACCGAGAAGAAGGGGCCGATACGCCAGGAATGTTGTAAAATACTACATCAGAGATGATGGCCTGCCTTAGGTTAGGATATATAACGCTATAGACGTATATAATATTCCAACCGAGATGTACGGTACGTCACGAACGGGATTCTGTAAAACATTACCAGCGAGGGGCTAGATGTGTTAGGTTAGGGTATATTACGTTATAGACGAATATAATGTTCCCACCGAGAAGTAGGGGCCGATACGCCAGGAATGTTGTAAAATACTACATCCGAGATGTTAGCCTGCCTTACGTTAGGATATATATCGCTGTAGACGTATATAATATCCCAACCGAGATGTACGGGACGGCAGGAACGGGATTCTGTAAAACATTACCAGCGAGGGGCTAGATGTGTTAGGTTAGGTTATATTACGTTATAGACCTATATAATGTTCCCACCGAGAAGTAGGGGCCGATACGCCAGGAATGTTGTGAAATACTACATCCGAGATGATAGCCTGCCTTACGTTAGGATATATATCGCTGTAGACGTATATAATATCCCAACCGAGATGTACGGGACGACAGGAACGGGATTCTGTAAAACATTACCAGCGAGGGGCTAGATGGGTTAGGTTAGGATGTGATACGTTATAGACGTATATAATGTTCCCACCGAGAAGAAGGGGCCGCTACGCCAGGAATGTTGTAAAATACTACATCCGAGATGTTAGCCTGCCTTACGTTAGGATATTAATCGCTGTAGACGTATATAATATCCCAACCGAGATGTCCGGGACGACAGGAACGGGATTCTGTAAAACATTACCAGCGAGGGGCTAGATGGGTTAGGTTAGGACGTGATACGTTATAGACGTATATAATGTTCCCACCCAGAAGAAGGGGCCGATACGCCAGGAATGTTGTAAAATACTACATCCGAGATGATAGCTTGCCTTAGGTTAGGATATATAACGCTATAGCCTAATACAATATCCCAACCGAGATGTACGGGACGAAACGAACGGGATTCTGTAAAACGTTACCAGCGAGGGGCCAGATGGGTTAGGTTAGGGTATATTACGTTATAGACGAATATAATGTTCCCACCGACAAGTAGGGGCCGATACGCCAGGAATGTTGTAAAATACTGCATCCGAGATGTTAGCCTGCCTTACGTTAGGATATATATCGCTGTAGACGTATATAATATTCCAACCGAGATGTACGGTACGTCACGAACGGGATTCTGTAAAACATTACCAGCGAGGGGCTATATGTGTTAGGTTAGGGTATATTACGTTATAGACGAATATAATGTTCCCACCGAGAAGTAGGGGCCGATACGCCAGGAATGTTGTAATATACTACATCCGAGATGTTAGCCTGCCTTACGTTAGGATATATATCGCTGTAGACGTATATAATATCCCAACCGAGATGTACGGGACGGCAGGAACGGGATTCTGTAAAACATTACCAGCGAGGGGCTAGATGGGTTAGGTTAGGATGTGATACGTTATAGACGTATATAATGTTCCCACTGAGAAGTAGGGGCCGATACGCCAGGAATGTTGTAAAATACTACATCCGAGATGATAGCCTGCCTTAGGTTAGGATATATAACGCTATAGACGTATATAATATTCCAACCGAGATGTACGGGACGTCACGAACGGGATACTGTAAAACATTACCAGCGAGGCGCTAGATGGGTTAGGTTAGGATGTGATACGTTATAGACGTATATAATGTTCCCACCGAGAAGAAGGGGCCGATACGCCAGGAATGTTGTAAAATACTACATCAGAGATGATGGCCTGCCTTAGGTTAGGATATATAACGCTATAGACGTATATAATATTCCAACCGAGATGTACGATACGTCACGAACGGGATTCTGTAAAACATTACCAGCGAGGGGCTAGATGTGTTAGGTTATGGTATATTACGTTATAGACGAATATAATGTTCCCACCGAGAAGTAGGGGCCGATACGCCAGGAATGTTGTAAAATACTACATCCGAGATGTTAGCCTGCCTTACGTTAGGATATATATCGCTGTAGACGTATATAATATTCCAACCGAGATGTACGGGACGTCACGAACGGGATACTGTAAAACATTACCAGCGAGGGGCTAGATGGGTTAGGTTAGGATGTGATACGTTATAGACGTATATAATGTTCCCACCGAGAAGTAGGGGCCGATACGCCAGGAATGTTGTAAAATACTACATCCGAGATGTTAGCCTGCCTTACGTTAGGATATTAATCGCTATAGACGTATATAATATCCCAACCGAGATGTCCGGGACGACAGGAACGGGATTCTGTAAAACATTACCAGCGAGGGGCTAGATGGGTTAGGTTAGGATGTGATACGTTATAGACGTATATAATGTTCCCACTGAGAAGTAGGGGCCGATACGCCAGGAATGTTGTAAAATACTACATCCGAGATGATAGCCTGCCTTAGGTTAGGATATATAACGCTATAGACGTATATAATGTCCCAACCGAGACTTACGGGACGACACGAACGGGATTCTGTAAAACATTACCAGCGAGGGGCTAGATGTGTTAGGTTAGGTTATATTACGTTATAGACCTATATAATGTTCCCACCCAGAAGAAGGGGCCGATACGCCAGGAATGTAGTAATATACTACATCCGAGATGTTAGCCTGCCTTACGTTAGGATATATATCGCTGTAGACGTATATAATATCCCAACCGAGATGTACGGGACGGCAGGAACGGGATTCTGTAAAACATTACCAGCGAGGGGCTAGATGGGTTAGGTTAGGATGTGATACGTTATAGACGTATATAATGTTCCCACCGAGAAGAAGGGGCCGATACGCCAGGAATGTTGTAAAATACTACATTCGAGATGATAGCTTGCCTTAGGTTAGGATATATAACGCTATAGACGTATATAATATTCCAACCGAGATGTACGGGACGTCACGAACGGGATACTGTAAAACATTACCAGCGAGGGGCTAGATGGGTTAGGTTAGGATGTGATACGTTATAGACGTATATAATGTTCCCACCGAGAAGAAGGGGCCGATACGCCAGGAATGTTGTAAAATACTACATCAGAGATGATGGCCTGCCTTAGGTTAGGATATATAACGCTATAGACGTATATAATATTCCAACCGAGATGTACGGTACGTCACGAACGGGATTCTGTAAAACATTACCAGCGAGGGGCTAGATGTGTTAGGTTAGGGTATATTACGTTATAGACGAATATAATGTTCCCACCGAGAAGTAGGGGCCGATACGCCAGGAATGTTGTAAAATACTACATCCGAGATGTTAGCCTGCCTTACGTTAGGATATATATCGCTGTAGACGTATATAATATCCCAACCGAGATGTACGGGACGGCAGGAACGGGATTCTGTAAAACATTACCAGCGAGGGGCTAGATGTGTTAGGTTAGGTTATATTACGTTATAGACCTATATAATGTTCCCACCGAGAAGTAGGGGCCGATACGCCAGGAATGTTGTGAAATACTACATCCGAGATGATAGCCTGCCTTACGTTAGGATATATATCGCTGTAGACGTATATAATATCCCAACCGAGATGTACGGGACGACAGGAACGGGATTCTGTAAAACATTACCAGCGAGGGGCTAGATGGGTTAGGTTAGGATGTGATACGTTATAGACGTATATAATGTTCCCACCGAGAAGAAGGGGCCGCTACGCCAGGAATGTTGTAAAATACTACATCCGAGATGTTAGCCTGCCTTACGTTAGGATATTAATCGCTGTAGACGTATATAATATCCCAACCGAGATGTCCGGGACGACAGGAACGGGATTCTGTAAAACATTACCAGCGAGGGGCTAGATGGGTTAGGTTAGGACGTGATACGTTATAGACGTATATAATGTTCCCACCCAGAAGAAGGGGCCGATACGCCAGGAATGTTGTAAAATACTACATCCGAGATGATAGCTTGCCTTAGGTTAGGATATATAACGCTATAGCCTAATACAATATCCCAACCGAGATGTACGGGACGAAACGAACGGGATTCTGTAAAACGTTACCAGCGAGGGGCCAGATGGGTTAGGTTAGGGTATATTACGTTATAGACGAATATAATGTTCCCACCGACAAGTAGGGGCCGATACGCCAGGAATGTTGTAAAATACTGCATCCGAGATGTTAGCCTGCCTTACGTTAGGATATATATCGCTGTAGACGTATATAATATTCCAACCGAGATGTACGGTACGTCACGAACGGGATTCTGTAAAACATTACCAGCGAGGGGCTATATGTGTTAGGTTAGGGTATATTACGTTATAGACGAATATAATGTTCCCACCGAGAAGTAGGGGCCGATACGCCAGGAATGTTGTAATATACTACATCCGAGATGTTAGCCTGCCTTACGTTAGGATATATATCGCTGTAGACGTATATAATATCCCAACCGAGATGTACGGGACGGCAGGAACGGGATTCTGTAAAACATTACCAGCGAGGGGCTAGATGGGTTAGGTTAGGATGTGATACGTTATAGACGTATATAATGTTCCCACTGAGAAGTAGGGGCCGATACGCCAGGAATGTTGTAAAATACTACATCCGAGATGATAGCCTGCCTTAGGCTAGGACATATAACGCTATAGACGTATATAATGTCCCAACCGAGACTTACGGGACGACACGAACGGGATTCTGTAAAACATTACCAGCGAGGGGCTAGATGTGTTAGGTTAGGTTATATTACGTTATAGACCTATATAATGTTCCCACCCAGAAGAAGGGGCCGATACGCCAGGAATGTAGTAATATACTACATCCGAGATGTTAGCCTGCCTTACGTTAGGATATATATCGCTGTAGACGTATATAATATCCCAACCGAGATGTACGGGACGGCAGGAACGGGATTCTGTAAAACATTACCAGCGAGGGGCTAGATGGGTTAGGTTAGGATGTGATACGTTATAGACGTATATAATGTTCCCACCGAGAAGAAGGGGCCGATACGCCAGGAATGTTGTAAAATACTACATTCGAGATGATAGCTTGCCTTAGGTTAGGATATATAACGCTATAGACGTATATAATATTCCAACCGAGATGTACGGGACGTCACGAACGGGATACTGTAAAACATTACCAGCGAGGGGCTAGATGGGTTAGGTTAGGATGTGATACGTTATAGACGTATATAATGTTCCCACCGAGAAGAAGGGGCCGATACGCCAGGAATGTTGTAAAATACTACATCAGAGATGATGGCCTGCCTTAGGTTAGGATATATAACGCTATAGACGTATATAATATTCCAACCGAGATGTACGGTACGTCACGAACGGGATTCTGTAAAACATTACCAGCGAGGGGCTAGATGTGTTAGGTTAGGGTATATTACGTTATAGACGAATATAATGTTCCCACCGAGAAGTAGGGGCCGATACGCCAGGAATGTTGTAAAATACTACATCCGAGATGTTAGCCTGCCTTACGTTAGGATATATATCGCTGTAGACGTATATAATATCCCAACCGAGATGTACGGGACGGCAGGAACGGGATTCTGTAAAACATTACCAGCGAGGGGCTAGATGTGTTAGGTTAGGTTATATTACGTTATAGACCTATATAATGTTCCCACCGAGAAGTAGGGGCCGATACGCCAGGAATGTTGTGAAATACTACATCCGAGATGATAGCCTGCCTTACGTTAGGATATATATCGCTGTAGACGTATATAATATCCCAACCGAGATGTACGGGACGGCAGGAACGGGATTCTGTAAAACATTACCAGCGAGGGGCTAGATGGGTTAGGTTAGGATGTGATACGTTATAGACGTATATAATGTTCCCACCGAGAAGAAGGGGCCGCTACGCCAGGAATGTTGTAAAATACTACATCCGAGATGTTAGCCTGCCTTACGTTAGGATATTAATCGCTGTAGACGTATATAATATCCCAACCGAGATGTCCGGGACGACAGGAACGGGATTCTGTAAAACATTACCAGCGAGGGGCTAGATGGGTTAGGTTAGGACGTGATACGTTATAGACGTATATAATGTTCCCACCCAGAAGAAGGGGCCGATACGCCAGGAATGTTGTAAAATACTACATCCGAGATGATAGCTTGCCTTAGGTTAGGATATATAACGCTATAGCCTAATACAATATCCCAACCGAGATGTACGGGACGAAACGAACGGGATTCTGTAAAACGTTACCAGCGAGGGGCCAGATGGGTTAGGTTAGGGTATATTACGTTATAGACGAATATAATGTTCCCACCGACAAGTAGGGGCCGATACGCCAGGAATGTTGTAAAATACTGCATCCGAGATGTTAGCCTGCCTTACGTTAGGATATATATCGCTGTAGACGTATATAATATTCCAACCGAGATGTACGGTACGTCACGAACGGGATTCTGTAAAACATTACCAGCGAGGGGCTATATGTGTTAGGTTAGGGTATATTACGTTATAGACGAATATAATGTTCCCACCGAGAAGTAGGGGCCGATACGCCAGGAATGTTGTAATATACTACATCCGAGATGTTAGCCTGCCTTACGTTAGGATATATATCGCTGTAGACGTATATAATATCCCAACCGAGATGTACGGGACGGCAGGAACGGGATTCTGTAAAACATTACCAGCGAGGGGCTAGATGGGTCAGGTTAGGATGTGATACGTTATAGACGTATATAATGTTCCCACCGAGAAGAAGGGGCCGATACGCCAGGAATGTTGTAAAATACTACATTCGAGATGATAGCTTGCCTTAGGTTAGGATATATAACGCTATAGACGTATATAATATTCCAACCGAGATGTACGGGACGTCACGAACGGGATACTGTAAAACATTACCAGCGAGGGGCTAGATGGGTTTGGTTAGGATGTGATACGTTATAGACGTATATAATGTTCCCACCGACAAGAAGGGGCCGATACGCCAGGAATGTTGTAAAACACTACATCAGAGATGATGGCCTGCCTTAGGTTAGGATATATAACGCTATAGACGTATATAATATTCCAACCGAGATGTACGGTACGTCACGAACGGGATTCTGTAAAACATTACCAGCGAGGGGCTAGATGTGTTAGGTTAGGGTATATTACGTTATAGACGAATATAATGTTCCCACCGAGAAGTAGGGGCCGATACGCCAGGAATGTTGTAAAATACTACATCCGAGATGTTAGCCTGCCTTACGTTAGGATATATATCGCTGTAGACGTATATAATATCCCAACCGAGATGTACGGGACGGCAGGAACGGGATTCTGTAAAACATTACCAGCGAGGGGCTAGATGTGTTAGGTTAGGATGTGATACGTTATAGACGTATATAATGTTCCCACCGAGAAGAAGGGGCCGATACGCCAGGAATGTTGTAAAATACTACATTCGAGATGATAGCTTGCCTTAGGTTAGGATATATAACGCTATAGACGTATATAATATTCCAACCGAGATGTACGGGACGTCACGAACGGGATACTGTAAAACATTACCAGCGAGGGGCTAGATGGGTTAGGTTAGGATGTGATACGTTATAGACGTATATAATGTTCCCACCGAGAAGAAGGGGCCGATACCCAGGAATGTTGTAAAATACTACATCAGAGATGATGGCCTGCCTTAGGTTAGGATATATAACGCTATAGACGTATATAATATTCCAACCGAGATGTACGGAACGTCACGAACGGGATTCTGTAAAACATTACCAGCGATCGGCTAGATGTGTTAGGTTAGGGTATATTACGTTATAGACGAATATAATGTTCCCACCGAGAAGTAGGGGCCGATACGCCAGGAATGTTGTAAAATACTACATCCGAGATGTTAGCCTGCCTTACGTTAGGATATATATCGCTGTAGACGTATATAATATCCCAACCGAGATGTACGGGACGGCAGGAACGGGATTCTGTAAAACATTACCAGCGAGGGGCTAGATGTGTTAGGTTAGGTTATATTACGTTATAGACCTATATAATGTTCCCACCGAGAAGTAGGGGCCGATACGCCAGGAATGTTGTGAAATACTACATCCGAGATGATAGCCTGCCTTACGTTAGGATATATATCGCTGTAGACGTATATAATATCCCAACCGAGATGTACGGGACGACAGGAACGGGATTCTGTAAAACATTACCAGCGAGGGGCTAGATGGGTTAGGTTAGGATGTGATACGTTATAGACGTATATAATGTTCCCACCGAGAAGAAGGGGCCGCTACGCCAGGAATGTTGTAAAATACTACATCCGAGATGTTAGCCTGCCTTACGTTAGGATATTAATCGCTGTAGACGTATATAATATCCCAACCGAGATGTCCGGGACGACAGGAACGGGATTCTGTAAAACATTACCAGCGAGGGGCTAGATGGGTTAGGTTAGGACGTGATACGTTATAGACGTATATAATGTTCCCACCCAGAAGAAGGGGCCGATACGCCAGGAATGTTGTAAAATACTACATCCGAGATGATAGCTTGCCTTAGGTTAGGATATATAACGCTATAGCCTAATTCAATATCCCAACCGAGATGTACGGGACGAAACGAACGGGATTCTGTAAAACGTTACCAGCGAGGGGCCAGATGGGTTAGGTTAGGGTATATTACGTTATAGACGAATATAATGTTCCCACCGAGAAGTAGGGGCCGATACGCCAGGAATGTTGTAATATACTACATCCGAGATGTTAGCCTGCCTTACGTTAGGATATATATCGCTGTAGACGTATATAATATCCCAACCGAGATGTACGGGACGGCAGGAACGGGATTCTGTAAAACATTACCAGCGAGGGGCTAGATGGGTTAGGTTAGGATGTGATACGTTATAGACGTATATAATGTTCCCACCGAGAAGAAGGGGCCGATACGCCAGGAATGTTGTAAAATACTACATTCGAGATGATAGCTTGCCTTAGGTTAGGATATATAACGCTATAGACGTATATAATATTCCAACCGAGATGTACGGGACGTCACGAACGGGATACTGTAAAACATTACCAGCGAGGGGCTAGATGGGTTTGGTTAGGATGTGATACGTTATAGACGTATATAATGTTCCCACCGAGAAGAAGGGGCCGATACGCCAGGAATGTTGTAAAATACTACATCCGAGATGTTAGCCTGCCTTACGTTAGGATATTAATCGCTGTAGACGTATATAATATCCCAACCGAGATGTCCGGGACGACAGGAACGGGATTCTGTAAAACATTACCAGCGAGGGGCTAGATGGGTTAGGTTATGACGTGATACGTTATAGACGTATATAATGTTCCCACCCAGAAGAAGGGGCCGATACGCCAGGAATGTTGTAAAATACTACATCCGAGATGATAGCTTGCCTTAGGTTAGGATATATAACGCTATAGCCTAATTCAATATCCCAACCGAGATGTACGGGACGAAACGAACGGGATTCTGTAAAACGTTACCAGCGAGGGGCCAGATGGGTTAGGTTAGGGTATATTACGTTATAGACGAATATAATGTTCCCACCGACAAGTAGGGGCCGATACGCCAGGAATGTTGTAAAATACTGCATCCGAGATGTTAGCCTGCCTTACGTTAGGATATATATCGCTGTAGACGTATATAATATTCCAACCGAGATATACGGTACGTCACGAACGGGATTCTGTAAAACATTACCAGCGAGGGGCTATATGTGTTAGGTTAGGGTATATTACGTTATAGACGAATATAATGTTCCCACCGAGAAGTAGGGGCCGATACGCCAGGAATGTTGTAATATACTACATCCGAGATGTTAGCCTGCCTTACGTTAGGATATATATCGCTGTAGACGTATATAATATCCCAACCGAGATGTACGGGACGACAGGAACGGGATTCTGTAAAACATTACCAGCGAGGGGCTAGATGGGTTAGGTTAGGATGTGATACGTTATAGACGTATATAATGTTCCCACCGAGAAGAAGGGGCCGATACGCCAGGAATGTTGTAAAATACTACATCCGAGATGATAGCTTGCCTTAGGTTAGGATATATAACGCTATAGACGTATATAATATTCCAACCGAGATGTACGGGACGTCACGAACGGGATACTGTAAAACATTACCAGCGAGGGGCTAGATGGGTTTGGTTAGGATGTGATACGTTATAGACGTATATAATGTTCCCACCGAGAAGAAGGGGCCGATACGCCAGGAATGTTGTAAAATACTACATCAGAGATGATGGCCTGCCTTAGGTTAGGATATATAACGCTATAGACGTATATAATATTCCAACCGAGATGTACGGTACGTCACGAACGGGATTCTGTAAAACATTACCAGCGAGGGGCTAGATGTGTTAGGTTAGGGTATATTACGTTATAGACGAATATAATGTTCCCACCGAGAAGTAGGGGCCGATACGCCAGGAATGTTGTAAAATACTACATCCGAGATGTTAGCCTGCCTTACGTTAGGATATATATCGCTGTAGACGTATATAATATCCCAACCGAGATGTACGGGACGGCAGGAACGGGATTCTGTAAAACATTACCAGCGAGGGGCTAGATGGGTTAGGTTAGGATGTGATACGTTATAGACGTATATAATGTTCCCACCGAGAAGAAGGGGCCGATACGCCAGGAATGTTGTAAAATACTACATTCGAGATGATAGCTTGCCTTAGGTTAGGATATATAACGCTATAGACGTATATAATATTCCAACCGAGATGTACGGGACGTCACGAACGGGATACTGTAAAACATTACCAGCGAGGGGCTAGATGGGTTAGGTTAGGATGTGATACGTTATAGACGTATATAATGTTCCCACCGAGAAGAAGGGGCCGATACGCCAGGAATGTTGTAAAATACTACATCAGAGATGATGGCCTGCCTTTGGTTAGGATATATAACGCTATAGACGTATATAATATTCCAACCGAGATGTACGGTACGTCACGAACGGGATTCTGTAAAACATTACCAGCGAGGGGCTAGATGGGTTAGGTTAGGATGTGATACGTTATAGACGTATATAATGTTCCCACCGAGAAGAAGGGGCCGCTACGCCAGGAATGTTGTAAAATACTACATCCGAGATGTTAGCCTGCCTTACGTTAGGATATTAATCGCTATAGACGTATATAATATCCCAACCGAGATGTCCGGGACGACAGGAACGGGATGCTGTAAAACATTACCAGCGAGGGGCTAGATGGGCTAGGTTAGGATGTGATACGTTATAGACGTATATAATGTTTCCACCGAGAAGTAGGGGCCGATACGCCAGGAATGTTGTAAAATACTACATCCGAGATGATAGCTTGCCTTAGGTTAGGATATATAACGCTATAGACTAATACAATATCCCAACCGAGATGTACGGGACGAAACGAACGGGATTCTGTAAAACGTTACCAGCGAGGGGCCAGATGTGTTAGGTTAGGGTATATTACGTTATAGACGAATATAATGTTCCCACCGAGAAGTAGAGGACGATACGCCAGGAATGTTGTAAAATACTACATCCGAGATGTTAGCCTGCCTTACGTTAGGATATATATCGCTGTAGACGTATATAATATCCCAATCGAGATGTCCGGTACGACAGGAACGGGATTCTGTAAAACATTACCGGCGAGGGGCTAGATGGGTTAGGTTAGGATGTGATACGTTATAGACGTATATAATGTTCCCACCGAGAAGAAGGGGCCAATACGCCAGGAATGTTGTAAAATACTACATCAGAGATGATGGCCTGCCTTAGGTTAGGATATATAACGCTATAGACGTATGTAATATTCCAACCGAGATGTACGGGACGTCACGAACGGGATTCTGTAAAACATTACCAGCGGGGGGCTAGATGTGTTAGGTTAGGGTATATTACGTTATAGACGAATATAACGTTCCCACCGAGAAGTAGGGGCCGATACGCCAGGAATGTTGTAAAATACTACATCCGAGATGTTAGCCTGCCTTACGTTAGGATATATATCGCTGTAGACGTATATAATATCCCAACCGAGATGTACGGGACGGCAGGAACGGGATTCTGTGAAACATTACCAGCGAGGGGCTAGATGGGTTAGGTTAGGATGTGATACGTTATAGACGTATATAATGTTCCCACCCAGAAGAAGGGGCCGATACGCCAGGAATGTTGTAAAATACTACATCCGAGATGATAGCTTGCCTTAGGTTAGGATATATAACGCTATAGACGTATATAATATCCCAACCGAGATGTACGGGACGTCACGTGCGGGATTCTGTAAAACATTAACAACGAGGGCCCAGATGTGTTAGGTTAGGTTATATTACGTTATAGACGAATATAATGTTCCCACCGAGAAGTAGAGGACGATACGCCAGGAATGTTGTAAAATACTACATCCGAGATGTTAGCCTGCCTTACGTTAAGATATATAACGCTATAGACGTATATAATGTCCCAACCGAGACGTACGGGACGACACGAACGGGATTCTGTAAAACATTAACAGCGAGGGCCTAGATGTGTTAGGTTAAGTTATATTACGTTATAGACGAATATAATGTTCCCACCGAGAAGTAGAGGACGATACGCCAGGAATGTTGTAAAATACTACATCCGAGATGTTAGCCTGCCTTACGTTAGGATATATATATCGCTGTAGACGTATATAATATCCCAACCGAGATGTACGGGACGGCAGGAACGGGATTCTGTAAAACATTACCAGCGAGGGGCTAGATGGGTTAGGTTAGGTTGTGATACGTTATAGACGTATATAATGTTCCCACCGAGAAGTAGGGGCCGACCCACCAGGAATGTTGGAAAATACTGCATCCGAGATGATAGCCTGCCTTAGGTTAGGATATATAACGCTATAGACGTATATAATGTCCCAACCGAGACGTACGGGACGACACGAACGGGATTCTGTAGAACATTACCAGCGAGGGGCTAGATGTGTTATGTTAGGTTATATTATGTTATAGACCTATATAATGTTCCCACCGAGAAGTAGGGGCCGACACACCAGGAATGTTGGAAAATACTGCATCCGAGATGGTAGCCTGCCTTAGGTTAGGATATATAACGCTATAGACGTATATAATGTCCCAACCGAGACGTACGGGACGTCACGAACGGGATTCTGTAGAACATTACCAGCGAGGGGCTAGATGTGTTAGGTTAGGTTGTGATACGTTATAGACGTATATAATGTTCCCACCGAGAAGAAGGGGCCGATACGCCAGGAATGTTGTAAAATACTACATCCGAGATGTTAGCCTGCCTTACGTTAGGATATATATCGCTGTAGACGTATATAACATCCCAACCGAGATGTCCGGGACGACAGGAACGGGATTCTGTAAAACATTACCAGCGAGGGGCTAGATGGGTTAGGTTAGGATGTGATACGTTATAGACGTATATAATGTTCCCACCGAGAAGAAGGGGCCGATACGCCAGGAATGTTGTAAAATACTACATTCGAGATGATAGCTTGCCTTAGGTTAGGATATATAACGCTATAGACGTATATATTATTCCAACCGAGATGTACGGGACGTCACGAACGGGATTCTGTAAAACATTAACAGCGAGGGCCTAGATGTGTTAGGTTAGGTTATATTACGTTATAGACGAATTTAATGTTCCCACCGAGAAGTAGCGGCCGATACGCCAGGAATGTTGTAAAATACTACATCCGAGATGTTAGCCTGCCTTACGTTAGGATATATATATCGCTGTAGACGTATATAATATCCCAACCGAGATGTACGGGACGGCAGGAACGGGATTCTGTAAAACATTACCAGCGAGGGGCTAGATGGGTTAGGTTAGGTTGTGATACGTTATAGACGTATATAATGTTCCCACCGAGAAGTAGGGGCCGACCCACCAGGAATGTTGGAAAATACTGCATCCGAGATGATAGCCTGCCTTAGGTTAGGATATATAACGCTATAGACGTATATAATGTCCCAACCGAGACGTACGGGACGACACGAACGGGATTCTGTAAAACATTACCAGCGAGGGGCTAGATGTGTTAGGTTAGGTTATATTACGTTATAGACCTATATAATGTTCCCACCGAGAAGTAGGGGCCGATACGCCAGGAATGTTGTGAAATACTACATCCGAGATGTTAGCCTGCCTTACGTTAGGATATATATCGCTGTAGACGTATATAATATCCCAATCGAGATGTCCGGTACGACAGGAACGGGATTCTGTAAAACATTACCGGCGAGGGGCTAGATGGGTTAGGTTAGGATGTGATACGTTATAGACGTATATAATGTTCCCACCGAGAAGAAGGGGCCAATACGCCAGGAATGTTGTAAAATACTACATCAGAGATGATGGCCTGCCTTAGGTTAGGATATATAACGCTATAGACGTATGTAATATTCCAACCGAGATGTACGGGACGTCACGAACGGGATTCTGTAAAACATTACCAGCGAGGGGCTAGATGTGTTAGGTTAGGTTATATTACGTTATAGACCTATATAATGTTCCCACCGAGAAGTAGGCGCCGATACGCCAGGAATGTTGTGAAATACTACATCCGAGATGTTAGCCTGCCTTACGTTAGGATATATATCGCTGTAGACGTATATAATATCCCAATCGAGATGTCCGGTACGACAGGAACGGGATTCTGTAAAACATTACCGGCGAGGGGCTAGATGGGTTAGGTTAGGATGTGATACGTTATAGACGTATATAATGTTCCCACCGAGAAGAAGGGGCCAATACGCCAGGAATGTTGTAAAATACTACATCAGAGATGATGGCCTGCCTTAGGTTAGGATATATAACGCTATAGACGTATGTAATATTCCAACCGAGATGTACGGGACGTCACGAACGGGATTCTGTAAAACATTACCAGCGGGGGGCTAGATGTGTTAGGTTAGGGTATATTACGTTATAGACGAATATAACGTTCCCACCGAGAAGTAGGGGCCGATACGCCAGGAATGTTGTAAAATACTACATCCGAGATGTTAGCCTGCCTTACGTTAGGATATATATCGCTGTAGACGTATATAATATCCCAACCGAGATGTACGGGACGGCAGGAACGGGATTCTGAGAAACATTACCAGCGAGGGGCTAGATGGGTTAGGTTAGGATGTGATACGTTATAGACGTATATAATGTTCCCACCCAGAAGAAGGGGCCGATACGCCAGGAATGTTGTAAAATACTACATCCGAGATGATAGCTTGCCTTAGGTTAGGATATATAACGCTATAGACGTATATAATATCCCAACCGAGATGTACGGGACGTCACGTGCGGGATTCTGTAAAACATTAACAGCGAGGGCCCAGATGTGTTAGGTTAGGTTATATTACGTTATAGACGAATATAATGTTCCCACCGAGAAGTAGAGGACGATACGCCAGGAATGTTGTAAAATACTACATCCGAGATGTTAGCCTGCCTTACGTTAAGATATATAACGCTATAGACGTATATAATGTCCCAACCGAGACGTACGGGACGACACGAACGGGATTCTGTAAAACATTAACAGCGAGGGCCTAGATGTGTTAGGTTAAGTTATATTACGTTATAGACGAATATAATGTTCCCACCGAGAAGTAGAGGACGATACGCCAGGAATGTTGTAAAATACTACATCCGAGATGTTAGCCTGCCTTACGTTAGGATATATATATCGCTGTAGACGTATATAATATCCCAACCGAGATGTACGGGACGGCAGGAACGGGATTCTGTAAAACATTACCAGCGAGGGGCTAGATGGGTTAGGTTAGGTTGTGATACGTTATAGACGTATATAATGTTCCCACCGAGAAGTAGGGGCCGACCCACCAGGAATGTTGGAAAATACTGCATCCGAGATGATAGCCTGCCTTAGGTTAGGATATATAACGCTATAGACGTATATAATGTCCCAACCGAGACGTACGGGACGACACGAACGGGATTCTGTAGAACATTACCAGCGAGGGGCTAGATGTGTTATGTTAGGTTATATTATGTTATAGACCTATATAATGTTCCCACCGAGAAGTAGGGGCCGACACACCAGGAATGTTGGAAAATACTGCATCCGAGATGGTAGCCTGCCTTAGGTTAGGATATATAACGCTATAGACGTATATAATGTCCCAACCGAGACGTACGGGACGTCACGAACGGGATTCTGTAGAACATTACCAGCGAGGGGCTAGATGTGTTAGGTTAGGTTGTGATACGTTATAGACGTATATAATGTTCCCACCGAGAAGAAGGGGCCGATACGCCAGGAATGTTGTAAAATACTACATCCGAGATGTTAGCCTGCCTTACGTTAGGATATATATCGCTGTAGACGTATATAACATCCCAACCGAGATGTCCGGGACGACAGGAACGGGATTCTGTAAAACATTACCAGCGAGGGGCTAGATGGGTTAGGTTAGGATGTGATACGTTATAGACGTATATAATGTTCCCACCGAGAAGAAGGGGCCGATACGCCAGGAATGTTGTAAAATACTACATTCGAGATGATAGCTTGCCTTAGGTTAGGATATATAACGCTATAGACGTATATATTATTCCAACCGAGATGTACGGGACGTCACGAACGGGATTCTGTACAACATTAACAGCGAGGGCCTAGATGTGTTAGGTTAGGTTATATTACGTTATAGACGAATTTAATGTTCCCACCGAGAAGTAGCGGCCGATACGCCAGGAATGTTGTAAAATACTACATCCGAGATGTTAGCCTGCCTTACGTTAGGATATATATATCGCTGTAGACGTATATAATATCCCAACCGAGATGTACGGGACGGCAGGAACGGGATTCTGTAAAACATTACCGGCGAGGGGCTAGATGGGTTAGGTTAGGTTGTGATACGTTATAGACGTATATAATGTTCCCACCGAGAAGTAGGGGCCGACCCACCAGGAATGTTGGAAAATACTGCATCCGAGATGATAGCCTGCCTTAGGTTAGGATATATAACGCTATAGACGTATATAATGTCCCAACCGAGACGTACGGGACGACACGAACGGGATTCTGTAGAACATTACCAGCGAGGGGCTACATGTGTTAGGTTAGGTTATATTATGTTATAGACCTATATAATGTTCCCACCGAGAAGAAGGGGCCGATACGCCAGGAATGTTGTAAAATACTACATCCGAGATGATAGCCTGCCTTAGGTTAGGATATATAACGCTATAGACGTATATAATATTCCAACCGAGATGTACGGTACGTCACGAACGGGATTCTGTAAAACATTACCAGCGAGGGGCTAGATGTGTTAGGTTAGGGTATATTACGTTATAGACGAATATAACGTTCCCACCGAGAAGTAGGGGCCGATACGCCAGGAATGTTGTAAAATACTACATCCGAGATGTTAGCCTGCCTTACGTTAGGATATATATCGCTGTAGACGTATATAATATCCCAACCGAGATGTACGGGACGGCAGGAACGGGATTCTGTGAAACATTACCAGCGAGGGGCGAGATGGGTTAGGTTAGGTTGTGATACGTTATAGACGTATATAATGTTCCCACCGAGAAGTAGCGGCCGATACGCCAGGAATGTTGTAAAATACTACATCCGAGATGACAGCTTGCCTTAGGTTAGGATATATAACGCTATAGACGTATATAATATTCCAACCGAGATGTACGGGACGTCACGAGCGGGATTCTGTAAAACATTACCAGCGAGGGGCTAGATGTGTTAGGTTAGGTTATATTACGTTATAGACGAATATAATGTTCCCACCGAGAAGTAGGGGCCAACCCACCAGGAATGTTGTAAAATACTACATTCGAGATGATAGCCTGCCTTAGGTTAGGATATATAACGCTATAGACGTATATAATGTCCCAACCGAGACGTACGGGACGACACGAACGGGATTCTGTAAAACATTACCAGCGAGGGGCTAGATGTGTTAGGTTAGGTTATATTACGTTATAGACCTATATAATGTTCCCACCCAGAAGAAGGGGCCGATACGCCAGGAATGTTGTAAAATACTACATCCGAGATGTTAGCCTGCCTTACGTTAGGATATATATCGCTGTAGACGTATATAATATTCCAACCGAGATGTACGGTACGTCACGAACGGGATTCTGTAAAACATTACCAGCGAGGGGCTATATGTGTTAGGTTAGGGTATATTACGTTATAGACGAATATAATGTTCCCACCGAGAAGTAGGGGCCGATACGCCAGGAATGTTGTAATATACTACATCCGAGATGTTAGCCTGCCTTACGTTAGGATATATATCGCTGTAGACGTATATAATATCCCAACCGAGATGTACGGGACGGCAGGAACGGGATTCTGTAAAACATTACCAGCGAGGGGCTAGATGTGTTAGGTTAGGTTATATTACGTTATAGACCTATATAATGTTCCCACCGAGAAGTAGGGGCCGATACGCCAGGAATGTTGTGAAATACTACATCCGAGATGATAGCCTGCCTTACGTTAGGATATATATCGCTGTAGACGTATATAATATCCCAACCGAGATGTACGGGACGACAGGAACGGGATTCTGTAAAACATTACCAGCGAGGGGCTAGATGGGTTAGGTTAGGATGTGATACGTTATAGACGTATATAATGTTCCCACCGAGAAGAAGGGGCCGATACGCCAGGAATGTTGTAAAATACTACATCCGAGATGATAGCTTGCCTTAGGTTAGGATATATAACGCTATAGACGTATATAATATTCCAACCGAGATGTACGGGACGTCACGAACTGGATTCTGTAAAACATTACCAGCGAGGGGCTAGATGTGTTAGGTTAGGTTATATTACGTTATAGACGAATATAATGTTCCCACCGAGAAGTAGGGGCCGATACGCCAGGAATGTTGTAATATACTACATCCGAGATGTTAGCCTGCCTTACGTTAGGATATATATCGCTGTAGACGTATATAATATCCCAACCGAGATGTACGGGACGGCAGGAACGGGATTCTGTAAAACATTACCAGCGAGGGGCTAGATGTGTTAGGTTAGGTTATATTACGTTATAGACCTATATAATGTTCCCACCGAGAAGTAGGGGCCGATACGCCAGGAATGTTGTGAAATACTACATCCGAGATGATAGCCTGCCTTACGTTAGGATATATATCGCTGTAGACGTATATAATATCCCAACCGAGATGTACGGGACGACAGGAACGGGATTCTGTAAAACATTACCAGCGAGGGGCTAGATGGGTTAGGTTAGGATGTGATACGTTATAGACGTATATAATGTTCCCACCGAGAAGAAGGGGCCGATACGCCAGGAATGTTGTAAAATACTACATCCGAGATGATAGCTTGCCTTAGGTTAGGATATATAACGCTATAGACGTATATAATATTCCAACCGAGATGTACGGGACGTCACGAACTGGATTCTGTAAAACATTACCAGCGAGGGGCTAGATGTGTTAGGTTAGGTTATATTACGTTATAGACGAATATAATGTTCCCACCGAGAAGTAGGGGCCGCTACGCCAGGAATGTTGTAAAATACTACATCCGAGATGTTAGCCTGCCTTACGTTAGGATATATATCGTTGTAGACGTATATAATATCCCAACAGAGATGTCCGGGACGACAGGAACGGGATTCTGTAAAACATTACCAGCGAGGGGCTAGATGGGTTAGGTTAGGATGTGATACGTTATAGACGTATATAATGTTCCCACCCAGAAGAAAGGGCCGATACGCCAGGAATGTTGTAAAATACTACATCCGAGATGATAGCTTGCCTTAGGTTAGGATATATAACGCTATAGACGTATATAATGTCCCAACCGAGACTTACGGGACGACACGAACGGGAATCTGTAAAACATTACCAGCGAGGGGCTAGATGTGTTAGGTTAGGTTATATTACGTTATAGACCTATATAATGTTCCCACCCAGAAGAAGGGGCCGATACGCCAGGAATGTTGTAAAATACTACATCCGAGATGTTAGCCTGCCTTACGTTAGGATATATATCGCTGTAGACGTATATAATATTCCAACCGAGATGTACGGTACGTCACGAACGGGATTCTGTAAAACATTACCAGCGAGGGGCTATATGTGTTAGGTTAGGGTATATTACGTTATAGACGAATATAATGTTCCAACCGAGAAGTAGGGGCCGATACGCCAGGAATGTTGTAATATACTACATCCGAGATGTTAGCCTGCCTTACGTTAGGATATATATCGCTGTAGACGTATATAATATCCCAACCGAGATGTACGGGACGGCAGGAACGGGATTCTGTAAAACATTACCAGCGAGGGGCTAGAAGGGTTAGGTTAGGATGTGATACGTTATAGACGTATATAATGTTCCCACCGAGAAGAAGGGGCCGATACGCCAGGAATGTTGTAAAATACTACATTCGAGATGATAGCTTGCCTTAGGTTAGGATATATAACGCTATAGACGTATATAATATTCCAACCGAGATGTACGGGACGTCACGAACGGGATACTGTAAAACATTACCAGCGAGGGGCTAGATGGGTTAGGTTAGGATGTGATACGTTATAGACGTATATAATGTTCCCACCGAGAAGAAGGGGCCGATACGCCAGGAATGTTGTAAAATACTACATCAGAGATGATGGCCTGCCTTAGGTTAGGATATATAACGCTATAGACTAATACAATATCCCAACCGAGATGTACGGGACGAAACGAACGGGATTCTGTAAAACGTTACCAGCGGGGGGCCAGATGGGTTAGGTTAGGGTATATTACGTTATAGACGAATATAATGTTCCCACCGACAAGTAGGGGCCGATACGCCAGGAATGTTGTAAAATACTGCATCCGAGATGTTAGCCTGCCTTACGTTAGGATATATATCGCTGTAGACGTATATAATATTCCAACCGAGATGTACGGTACGTCACGAACGGGATTCTGTAAAACATTACCAGCGAGGGGCTAGATGTGTTAGGTTAGGGTATATTACGTTATAGACGAATATAACGTTCCCACCGAGAAGTAGGGGCCGATACGCCAGGAATGTTGTAAAATACTACATCCGAGATGTTAGCCTGCCTTACGTTAGGATATATATCGCTGTAGACGTATATAATATCCCAACCGAGATGTACGGGACGGCAGGAACGGGATTCTGTAAAACATTACCAGCGAGGGGCTAGATGGGTTAGGTTAGGATGTGATACGTTATAGACGTATATAATGTTCCCACCCAGAAGAAGGGGCCGATACGCCAGGAATGTTGTGAAATACTACATCCGAGATGATAGCTTGCCTTAGGTTAGGATATATAACGCTATAGACGTATATAATATTCCAACCGAGATGTACGGGACGTCACGAGCGGGATTCTGTAAAACATTACCAGCGAGGGGCAAGATGTGTTAGGTTAGGTTATATTACGTTATAGACGAATATAATGTTCCCACCGAGAAGTAGGGGCCAACCCACCAGGAATGTTGTAAAATACTACATTCGAGATGATAGCCTGCCTTAGGTTAGGATATATAACGCTATAGACGTATATAATGTCCCAACCGAGACGTACGGGACGACACGAACGGGATTCTGTAAAACATTACCAGCGAGGGGCTAGATGTGTTAGGTTAGGTTATATTACGTTATAGACCTATATAATGTTCCCACCGAGAAGTAGGGGCCGATACGCCAGGAATGTTGTGAAATACTACATCCGAGATGATAGCCTGCCTTACGTTAGGATATATATCGCTGTAGAGGTATATAATATCAGAACCGAGATGTACGGGACGACAGGAACGGGATTCTGTAAAACATTACCAGCGAGGGGCTAGATGGGTTAGGTTAGGATGTGATACGTTATAGACGTATATAATGTTCCCACCGAGAAGAAGGGGCCGATACGCCAGGAATGTTGTAAAATACTACATCCGAGATGATAGCTTGCCTTAGGTTAGGATATATAACGCTATAGACGTATATAATATTCCAATCGAGATGTACGGGACGTCACGAACTGGATTCTGTAAAACTTTACCAGCGAGGGGCTAGATGTGTTAGGTTAGGTTATATTACGTTATAGACGAATATAATGTTCCCACCGAGAAGTAGGGGCCGCTACGCCAGGAATGTTGTAAAATACTACATCCGAGATGTTAGCCTGCCTTACGTTAGGATATATATCGTTGTAGACGTATATAATATCCCAACAGAGATGTCCGGGACGACAGGAACGGGATTCTGTAAAACATTACCAGCGAGGGGCTAGATGTGTTAGGTTAGGTTATATTACGTTATAGACGAATATAATGTTCCCACCGATAAGTAGGGGCCAACCCACCAGGAATGTTGTAAAATACTACATTCGAGATGATAGCCTGCCTTAGGTTAGGATATATAACGCTATAGACGTATATAATGTCCCAACCGAGACGTACGGGACGACACGAACGGGATTCTGTAAAACATTACCAGCGAGGGGCTAGATGTGTTAGGTTAGGTTATATTACGTTATAGACCTATATAATGTTCCCACCCAGAAGAAGGGGCCGACACGCCAGGAATGTTGTAAAATACTACATCCGAGATGTTAGCCTGCCTTACGTTAGGATATATATCGCTGTAGACGTATATAATATTCCAACCGAGATGTACGGTACGTCACGAACGGGATTCTGTAAAACATTACCAGCGAGGGGCTATATGTGTTAGGTTAGGGTATATTACGTTATAGACGAATATAATGTTCCCACCGAGAAGTAGGGGCCGATACGCCAGGAATGTTGTAATATACTACATCCGAGATGTTAGCCTGCCTTACGTTAGGATATATATCGCTGTAGACGTATATAATATCCCAACCGAGATGTACGGGACGGCAGGAACGGGATTCTGTAAAACATTACCAGCGAGGGGCTAGAAGGGTTAGGTTAGGATGTGATACGTTATAGACGTATATAATGTTCCCACCGAGAAGAAGGGGCCGATACGCCAGGAATGTTGTAAAATACTACATTCGAGATGATAGCTTGCCTTAGGTTAGGATATATAACGCTATAGACGTATATAATATTCCAACCGAGATGTACGGGACGTCACGAACGGGATACTGTAAAACATTACCAGCGAGGGGCTAGATGGGTTAGGTTAGGATGTGATACGTTATAGACGTATATAATGTTCCCACCGAGAAGAAGGGGCCGATACGCCAGGAATGTTGTAAAATACTACATCAGAGATGATGGCCTGCCTTAGGTTAGGATATATAACGCTATAGACTAATACAATATCCCAACCGAGATGTACGGGACGAAACGAACGGGATTCTGTAAAACGTTACCAGCGAGGGGCCAGATGGGTTAGGTTAGGGTATATTACGTTATAGACGAATATAATGTTCCCACCGACAAGTAGGGGCCGATACGCCAGGAATGTTGTAAAATACTGCATCCGAGATGTTAGCCTGCCTTACGTTAGGATATATATCGCTGTAGACGTATATAATATTCCAACCGAGATGTACGGTACGTCACGAACGGGATTCTGTAAAACATTACCAGCGAGGGGCTAGATGTGTTAGGTTAGGGTATATTACGTTATAGACGAATATAACGTTCCCACCGAGAAGTAGGGGCCGATACGCCAGGAATGTTGTAAAATACTACATCCGAGATGTTAGCCTGCCTTACGTTAGGATATATATCGCTGTAGACGTATATAATATCCCAACCGAGATGTACGGGACGGCAGGAACGGGATTCTGTAAAACATTACCAGCGAGGGGCTAGATGGGTTAGGTTAGGTTGTAATACGTTATAGACGTATATAATGTTCCCACCGAGAAGTAGCGGCCGATACGCCAGGAATGTTGTAAAATACTACATCCGAGATGACAGCTTGCCTTAGGTTAGGATATATAACGCTATAGACGTATATAATATTCCAACCGAGATGTACGGGACGTCACGAGCGGGATTCTGTAAAACATTACCAGCGAGGGGCTAGATGTGTTAGGTTAGGTTATATTACGTTATAGACGAATATAATGTTCCCACCGAGAAGTAGGGGCCAACCCACCAGGAATGTTGTAAAATACTACATTCGAGATGATAGCCTGCCTTAGGTTAGGATATATAACGCTATAGACGTATATACTGTCCCAACCGAGACGTACGGAACGACACGAACGGGATTCTGTAAAACATTACCAGCGAGGGGCTAGATGTGTTAGGTTAGGTTATATTACGTTATAGACGAATATAATGTTCCCACCGAGAAGTAGGGGCCGATACGCCAGGAATGTTGTAAAATACTACATCCGAGATGTTAGCCTGCCTTACGTTAGGATATTAATCGCTATAGACGTATATAATATCCCAACCGAGATGTCCGGGACGACAGGAACGGGATTCTGTAAAACATTACCAGCGAGGTGCTAGATGTGTTAGGTTAGGGTATATTACGTTATAGACGAATATAATGTTCCCACCGAGAAGTAGGGGCCGATACGCCAGGAATGTTGTAAAATACTACATCCGAGATGATAGCTTGCCTTAGGTTAGGATATATAACGCTATAGACTAATACAATATCCCAACCGAGATGTACGGGACGAAACGAACGGGATTCTGTAAAACGTTACCAGCGAGGGGCCAGATGGGTTAGGTTAGGGTATATTACGTTATAGACGAATATAATGTTCCCACCGACAAGTAGGGGCCGATACGCCAGGAATGTTGTAAAATACTGCATCCGAGATGATAGCCTGCCTTAGGTTAGGATATATAACGCTATAGACGTATATAATGTCCCAACCGAGACTTACGGGACGACACGAACGGGATTCTGTAAAACATTACCAGCGAGGGGCTAGATGTGTTAGGTTAGGTTATATTACGTTATAGACCTATATAATGTTCCCACCCAGAAGAAGGGGCCGATACGCCAGGAATGTTGTAAAATACTACATTCGAGATGATAGCTTGCCTTAGGATAGGATATATAACGCTATAGACGTATATAATATTCCAACCGAGATGTACGGGACGTCACGAACGGGATACTGTAAAACATTACCAGCGAGGGGCTAGATGGGTTAGGTTAGGATGTGATACGTTATAGACGTATATAATGTTCCCACCGAGAAGAAGGGGCCGATACGCTAGGAATGTTGTAAAATACTACATCAGAGATGATGGCCTGCCTTAGGTTAGGATATATAACGCTATAGACGTATATAATAATCCAACCGAGATGTACGGTACGTCACGAACGGGATTCTGTAAAACGTTACCAGCGAGGGGCCAGATGGGTTAGGTTAGGGTATATTACGTTATAGACGAATATAATGTTCCCACCGACAAGTAGGGGCCGATACGCCAGGAATGTTGTAAAATACTGCATCCGAGATGTTAGCCTGCCTTACGTTAGGATATATATCGCTGTAGACGTATATAATATCCCAACCGAGATGTACGGGACGGCAGGAACGGGATTCTGTAAAACATTACCAGCGAGGGGCTAGATGGGTTAGGTTAGGATGTGATACGTTATAGACGTATATAATGTTCCCACCGAGAAGAAGGGGCCGATACGCCAGGAATGTTGTAAAATACTACATTCGAGATGATAGCTTGCCTTAGGTTAGGATATATAACGCTATAGACGTATATAATATCCCAACCGAGATGTCCGGGACGACAGGAACGAGATTCTGTAAAATATTACCAGCGAGGGGCTAGATGGGTTAGGTTAGGCTGTGATACGTTATAGACGTATATAATGTTCCCACCCAGAAGAAGGGGCCGATACGCCAGGAATGTTGTAAAATACTACATCCGAGATGATAGCTTGCCTTAGGTTAGGATATATAACGCTACAGACGTATATAATATTCCAACCGAGATGTACGGGACGTCACGAACGGGATTCTGTAAAACGTTACCAGCGAGGGGCCAGATGGGTTAGGTTAGGGTATATTACGTTATAGACGAATATAATGTTCCCACCGACAAGTAGGGGCCGATACGCCAGGAATGTTGTAAAATACTGCATCCGAGATGTTAGCCTGCCTTACGTTAGGATATATATCGCTGTAGACGTATATAATATTCCAACCGAGATGTACGGTACGTCAGGAACGGGATTCTGCAAAACATTACCAGCGAGGGGCTTTATGTGTTAGGTTAGGGTATATTACGTTATAGACGAATATAATGTTCCCACCGAGAAGTAGGGGCCGATACGCCAGGAATGTTGTAATATACTACATCCGAGATGTTAGCCTGCCTTACGTTAGGATATATATCGCTGTAGACGTATATAATATCCCAACCGAGATGTACGGGACGGCAGGAACGGGATTCTGTAAAACATTACCAGCGAGGGGCTAGATGGGTTAGGTTAGGATGTGATACGTTATAGACGTATATAATGTTCCCACCGAGAAGAAGGGGCCGATACGCCAGGAATGTGGTAAAATACTACATTCGAGATGATAGCTTGCCTTAGGTTAGGATATATAACGCTATAGACGTATATAATATTCCAACCGAGATGTACGGGACGTCACGAACGGGATACTGTAAAACATTACCAGCGAGGGGCTAGATGGGTTTGGTTAGGATGTGATACGTTATAGACGTATATAATGTTCCCACCAAGAAGAAGGGGCCGATACGCCAGGAATGTTGCAAAATACTACATCAGAGATGATGGCCTGCCTTAGGTTAGGATATATAACGCTATAGACGTATATAATATTCCAACCGAGATGTACGGTACGTCACGAACGGGATTCTGTAAAACATTACCAGCGAGGGGCTAGATGTGTTAGGTTAGGGTATATTACGTTATAGACGAATATAATGTTCCCACCGAGAAGTAGGGGCCGATACGCCAGGAATGTTGTAAAATACTACATCCGAGATGATAGCCTGCCTTACGTTAGGATATATATCGCTGTAGACGTATATAATATCCCAACCGAGATGTACGGGACGGCAGGAACGGGATTCTGTAAAACATTACCAGCGAGGGGCTAGATGTGTTAGGTTAGATTATATTACGTTATAGACCTATATAATGTTCCCACCGAGAAGTAGGGGCCGATACGCCAGGAATGTTGTGAAATACTACATCCGAGATGATAGCCTGCCTTACGTTAGGATATATATCGCTGTAGACGTATATAATATCCCAACCGAGATGTACGGGACGACAGGAACGGGATTCTGTAAAACATTACCAGCGAGGGGCTAGATGGGTTAGGTTAGGATGTGATACGTTATAGACGTATATAATGTTCCCACCGAGAAGAAGGGGCCGCTACGCCAGAAATGTTGTAAAATACTACATCCGAGATGTTAGCCTGCCTTACGTTAGGATATTAATCGCTGTAGACGTATATAATATCCCAACCGAGATGTCCGGGACGACAGGAACGGGATTCTGTAAAACATTACCAGCGAGGTGCTAGATGGGTTAGGGTAGGATGTGATACGTGATAGACGTATATAGTGTTCCCACCCAGAAGAAGGGGCCGATACGCCAGGAATGTTGTAAAATACTACATCCGAGATGATAGCTTGCCTTAGGTTAGGATATACAACGCTATAGACTAATACAATATCCCAACCGAGATGTACGGGACGAAACGAACGGGATTCTGTAAAACGTTACCAGCGAGGGGCCAGATGGGTTAGGTTAGGGTATATTACGTTATAGACGAATATAATGTTCCCACCGATAAGTAGGGGCCGATACGCCAGGAATGTTGTAAAATACTGCATCCGAGATGATAGCCTGCCTTAGGTTAGGATATATAACGCTATAGACGTATATAATGTCCCAACCGAGACTTACGGGACGACACGAACGGGATTCTGTAAAACATTACCAGCGAGGGGCTAGATGTGTTAGGTTAGGTTATATTACGTTATAGACCTATATAATGTTCCCACCGAGAAGAAGGGGCCGATACGCCAGGAATGTTGTAAAACACTACATCCGAGATGATAGCTTGCCTTAGGTTAGGATATATAACGCTATAGACGTATATAATATCCCAACCGAGATGTCCGGGACGACAGGAACGGGATTCTGTAAAATATTACCAGCGAGGGGCTAGATGGGTTAGATTAGGATGTGATACGTTATAGACGTATATAATGTTCCCACCGAGAAGAAGGGGCCGATACGCCAGGAATGTTGTAAAATACTACATCAGAGATGATGGCCTGCCTTAGGTTAGGATATATAACGCTATAGACGTATATAATATTCCAACCGAGATGTACGGGACGTCACGAGCGGGATTCTGTAAAACATTACCAGCGAGGGGCTAGATGTGTTAGGTTAGGTTGTAATACGTTATAGACGTATATAATGTTCCCACCGAGAAGTAGCGGCCGATACGCCAGGAATGTTGTAAAATACTACATCCGAGATGACAGCTTGCCTTAGGTTAGGATATATAACGCTATAGACGTATATAATATTCCAACCGAGATGTACGGGACGTCACGAGCGGGATTCTGTAAAACATTACCAGCGAGGGGCTAGATGTGTTAGGTTAGGTTATATTACGTTATAGACGAATATAATGTTCCCACCGAGAAGTAGGGGCCAACCCACCAGGAATGTTGTAAAATACTACATTCGAGATGATAGCCTGCCTTAGGTTAGGATATATAACGCTATAGACGTATATACTGTCCCAACCGAGACGTACGGAACGACACGAACGGGATTCTGTAAAACATTACCAGCGAGGGGCTAGATGTGTTAGGTTAGGTTATATTACGTTATAGACGAATATAATGTTCCCACCGAGAAGTAGGGGCCGATACGCCAGGAATGTTGTAAAATACTACATCCGAGATGTTAGCCTGCCTTACGTTAGGATATTAATCGCTATAGACGTATATAATATCCCAACCGAGATGTCCGGGACGACAGGAACGGGATTCTGTAAAACATTACCAGCGAGGTGCTAGATGTGTTAGGTTAGGGTATATTACGTTATAGACGAATATAATGTTCCCACCGAGAAGTAGGGGCCGATACGCCAGGAATGTTGTAAAATACTACATCCGAGATGATAGCTTGCCTTAGGTTAGGATATATAACGCTATAGACTAATACAATATCCCAACCGAGATGTACGGGACGAAACGAACGGGATTCTGTAAAACGTTACCAGCGAGGGGCCAGATGGGTTAGGTTAGGGTATATTACGTTATAGACGAATATAATGTTCCCACCGACAAGTAGGGGCCGATACGCCAGGAATGTTGTAAAATACTGCATCCGAGATGATAGCCTGCCTTAGGTTAGGATATATAACGCTATAGACGTATATAATGTCCCAACCGAGACTTACGGGACGACACGAACGGGATTCTGTAAAACATTACCAGCGAGGGGCTAGATGTGTTAGGTTAGGTTATATTACGTTATAGACCTATATAATGTTCCCACCCAGAAGAAGGGGCCGATACGCCAGGAATGTTGTAAAATACTACATTCGAGATGATAGCTTGCCTTAGGATAGGATATATAACGCTATAGACGTATATAATATTCCAACCGAGATGTACGGGACGTCACGAACGGGATACTGTAAAACATTACCAGCGAGGGGCTAGATGGGTTAGGTTAGGATGTGATACGTTATAGACGTATATAATGTTCCCACCGAGAAGAAGGGGCCGATACGCTAGGAATGTTGTAAAATACTACATCAGAGATGATGGCCTGCCTTAGGTTAGGATATATAACGCTATAGACGTATATAATAATCCAACCGAGATGTACGGTACGTCACGAACGGGATTCTGTAAAACGTTACCAGCGAGGGGCCAGATGGGTTAGGTTAGGGTATATTACGTTATAGACGAATATAATGTTCCCACCGACAAGTAGGGGCCGATACGCCAGGAATGTTGTAAAATACTACATCCGAGATGTTAGCCTGCCTTACGTTAGGATATTAATCGCTGTAGACGTATATAATATCCCAACCGAGATGTCCGGGACGACAGGAACGGGATTCTGTAAAACATTACCAGCGAGGGGCTATATGTGTTAGGTTAGGGTATATTACGTTATAGACGAATATAATGTTCCCACCGAGAAGTAGGGGCCGATACGCCAGGAATGTTGTAATATACTACATCCGAGATGATGGCCTGCCTTAGGTTAGGATATATAACGCTATAGACGTATATAATATTCCAACCGAGATGTACGGTACGTCACGAACGGGATTCTGTAAAACATTACCAGCGAGGGGCTAGATGTGTTAGGTTAGGGTATATTACGTTATAGACGAATATAATGTTCCCACCGAGAAGTAGGGGCCGATACGCCAGGAATGTTGTAAAATACTACATCAGAGATGATGGCCTGCCTTAGGTTAGGATATATAACGCTATAGACGTATATAATATTCCAACCGAGATGTACGGTACGTCACGAACGGGATTCTGTAAAACATTACCAGCGAGGGGCTATATGTGTTAGGTTAGGGTATATTACGTTATAGACGAATATAATGTTCCCACCGAGAAGTAGGGGCCGATACGCCAGGAATGTTGTAATATACTACATCCGAGATGATGGCCTGCCTTAGGTTAGGATATATAACGCTATAGACGTATATAATATTCCAACCGAGATGTACGGTACGTCACGAACGGGATTCTGTAAAACATTACCAGCGAGGGGCTAGATGTGTTAGGTTAGGGTATATTACGTTATAGACGAATATAATGTTCCCACCGAGAAGTAGGGGCCGATACGCCAGGAATGTTGTAAAATACTACATCAGAGATGATGGCCTGCCTTAGGTTAGGATATATAACGCTATAGACGTATATAATATTCCAACCGAGATGTACGGTACGTCACGAACGGGATTCTGTAAAACATTACCAGCGAGGGGCTAGATGTGTTAGGTTAGGGTATATTACGTTATAGACGAATATAATGTTCCCACCCAGAAGAAGGGGCCGATACGCCAGGAATGTTGTAAAATACTACATCCGAGATGTTAGCCTGCCTTACGTTAGGATATATATCGCTGTAGACGTATATAATATCCCAACCGAGATGTACGGGACGGCAGGAACGGGATTCTGTAAAACATTACCAGCGAGGGGCTAGATGTGTTAGGTTAGGTTATATTACGTTATAGACCTATATAATGTTCCCACCGAGAAGTAGGGGCCGATACGCCAGGAATGTTGTGAAATACTGCATCCGAGATGTTAGCCTGCCTTACGTTAGGATATATATCGCTGTAGACGTATATAATATTCCAACCGAGATGTACGGTACGTCAGGAACGGGATTCTGCAAAACATTACCAGCGAGGGGCTATATGTGTTAGGTTAGGGTATATTACGTTATAGACGAATATAATGTTCCCACCGAGAAGTAGGGGCCGATACGCCAGGAATGTTGTAATATACTACATCCGAGATGTTAGCCTGCCTTACGTTAGGATATATATCGCTGTAGACGTATATAATATCCCAACCGAGATGTACGGGACGGCAGGAACGGGATTCTGTAAAACATTACCAGCGAGGGGCTAGATGGGTTAGGTTAGGATGTGATACGTTATAGACGTATATAATGTTCCCACCGAGAAGAAGGGGCCGATACGCCAGGAATGTGGTAAAATACTACATTCGAGATGATAGCTTGCCTTAGGTTAGGATATATAACGCTATAGACGTATATAATATTCCAACCGAGATGTACGGGACGTCACGAACGGGATACTGTAAAACATTACCAGCGAGGGGCTAGATGGGTTTGGTTAGGATGTGATACGTTATAGACGTATATAATGTTCCCACCAAGAAGAAGGGGCCGATACGCCAGGAATGTTGCAAAATACTACATCAGAGATGATGGCCTGCCTTAGGTTAGGATATATAACGCTATAGACGTATATAATATTCCAACCGAGATGTACGGTACGTCACGAACGGGATTCTGTAAAACATTACCAGCGAGGGGCTAGATGTGTTAGGTTAGGGTATATTACGTTATAGACGAATATAATGTTCCCACCGAGAAGTAGGGGCCGATACGCCAGGAATGTTGTAAAATACTACATCCGAGATGATAGCCTGCCTTAGGTTAGGATATATAACGCTATAGACGTATATAATGTCCCAACCGAGACTTACGGGACGACACGAACGGGATTCTGTAAAACATTACCAGCGAGGGGCTAGATGTGTTAGGTTAGGTTATATTACGTTATAGACCTATATAATGTTCCCACCCAGAAGAAGGGGCCGATACGCCAGGAATGTTGTAAAATACTACATTCGAGATGATAGCTTGCCTTAGGATAGGATATATAACGCTATAGACGTATATAATATTCCAACCGAGATGTACGGGACGTCACGAACGGGATACTGTAAAACATTACCAGCGAGGGGCTAGATGGGTTAGGTTAGGATGTGATACGTTATAGACGTATATAATGTTCCCACCGAGAAGAAGGGGCCGATACGCTAGGAATGTTGTAAAATACTACATCAGAGATGATGGCCTGCCTTAGGTTAGGATATATAACGCTATAGACGTATATAATAATCCAACCGAGATGTACGGTACGTCACGAACGGGATTCTGTAAAACGTTACCAGCGAGGGGCCAGATGGGTTAGGTTAGGGTATATTACGTTATAGACGAATATAATGTTCCCACCGACAAGTAGGGGCCGATACGCCAGGAATGTTGTAAAATACTGCATCCGAGATGTTAGCCTGCCTTACGTTAGGATATATATCGCTGTAGACGTATATAATATTCCAACCGAGATGTACGGTACGTCAGGAACGGGATTCTGCAAAACATTACCAGCGAGGGGCTTTATGTGTTAGGTTAGGGTATATTACGTTATAGACGAATATAATGTTCCCACCGAGAAGTAGGGGCCGATACGCCAGGAATGTTGTAATATACTACATCCGAGATGTTAGCCTGCCTTACGTTAGGATATTAATCGCTGTAGACGTATATAATATCCCAACCGAGATGTCCGGGACGACAGGAACGGGATTCTGTAAAATATTACCAGCGAGGGGCTAGATGGGTTAGGTTAGGACGTGATACGTTATAGACGTATATAATGTTCCCACCCAGAAGAAGGGGCCGATATGCCAGGAATGTTGTAAAATACTACATCCGAGATGATAGCTTGCCTTAGGTTAGGATATATAACGCTATAGCCTAATACAATATCCCAACCGAGATGTACGGGACGAAACGAACGGGATTCTGTAAAACATTACCAGCGAGGGGCCAGATGGGTTAGGTTAGGGTATATTACGTTATAGACGAATATAATGTTCCCACCGACAAGTAGGGGCCGATACGCCAGGAATGTTGTAAAATACTGCATCCGAGATGTTAGCCTGCCTTACGTTAGGATGTATATCGCTGTAGACGTATATAATATTCCAACCGAGATGTACGGTACGTCACGAACGGGATTCTGTAAAACATTACCAGCGAGGGGCTATATGTGTTAGGTTAGGGTATATTACGTTATAGACGAATATAATGTTCCCACCGAGAAGTAGGGGCCGATACGCCAGGAATGTTGTAATATACTACATCCGAGATGATGGCCTGCCTTAGGTTAGGATATATAACGCTATAGACGTATATAATATTCCAACCGAGATGTACGGTACGTCACGAACGGGATTCTGTAAAACATTACCAGCGAGGGGCTAGATGTGTTAGGTTAGGGTATATTACGTTATAGACGAATATAATGTTCCCACCGAGAAGTAGGGGCCGATACGCCAGGAATGTTGTAAAATACTACATCAGAGATGATGGCCTGCCTTAGGTTAGGATATATAACGCTATAGACGTATATAATATTCCAACCGAGATGTACGGTACGTCACGAACTGGATTCTGTAAAACATTACCAGCGAGGGGCTAGATGTGTTAGGTTAGGGTATATTACGTTATAGACGAATATAATGTTCCCACCGAGAAGTAGGGGCCGATACGCCAGGAATGTTGTAAAATACTACATCCGAGATGTTAGCCTGCCTTACGTTAGGATATATATCGCTGTAGACGTATATAATATCCCAACCGAGATGTACGGGACGGCAGGAACGGGATTCTGTAAAACATTACCAGCGAGGGGCTAGATGTGTTAGGTTAGGTTATATTACGTTATAGACCTATATAATGTTCCCACCGAGAAGTAGGGGCCGATACGCCAGGAATGTTGTGAAATACTACATCCGAGATGATAGCCTGCCTTACGTTAGGATATATATCGCTGTAGACGTATATAACATCCCAACCGAGATGTACGGGACGACAGGAACGGGATTCTGTAAAACATTACCAGCGAGGGGCTAGATGGGTTAGGTTAGGATGTGATACGTTATAGACGTATATAATGTTCCCACCGAGAAGAAGGGGCCGCTACGCCAGGAATGTTGTAAAATACTACATCCGAGATGTTAGCCTGCCTTACGTTAGGATATTAATCGCTGTAGACGTATATAATATCCCAACCGAGATGTCCGGGACGACAGGAACGGGATTCTGTAAAACATTACCAGCGAGGGGCTAGATGGGTTAGGTTAGGACGTTATACGTTATAGACGTATATAATGTTCCCACCCAGAAGAAGGGGCCGATACGCCAGGAATGTTGTAAAATACTACATCCGAGATGATAGCTTGCCTTAGGTTAGGATATATAACGCTATAGCCTAATACAATATCCCAACCGAGATGTACGGGACGAAACGAACGGGATTCTGTAAAACGTTACCAGCGAGGGGCCAGATGGGTTAGGTTAGGGTATATTACGTTATAGACGAATATAATGTTCCCACCGACAAGTAGGGGCCGATACGCCAGGAATGTTGTAAAATACTGCATCCGAGATGTTAGCCTGCCTTACGTTAGGATATATATCGCTGTAGACGTATATAATATTCCAACCGAGATGTACGGTACGTCACGAACGGGATTCTGTAAAACATTACCAGCGAGGGGCTATATGTGTTAGGTTAGGGTATATTACGTTATAGACGAATATAATGTTCCCACCGAGAAGTAGGGGCCGATACGCCAGGAATGTTGTAATATACTACATCCGAGATGATGGCCTGCCTTAGGTTAGGATATATAACGCTATAGACGTATATAATATTCCAACCGAGATGTACGGTACGTCACGAACGGGATTCTGTAAAACATTACCAGCGAGGGGCTAGATGTGTTAGGTTAGGGTATATTACGTTATAGACGAATATAATGTTCCCACCGAGAAGTAGGGGCCGATAAGCCGGGAATGTTGTAAAATACTACATCCGAGATGTTAGCCTGCCTTACGTTAGGATATATATCGCTGTAGACGTATATAATATCCCAACCGAGATGTACGGGACGGCAGGAACGGGATTCTGTAAAACATTACCAGCGAGGGGCTAGATGGGTTAGGTTAGGATGTGATACGTTATAGACGTATATAATGTTCCCACCGAGAAGAAGGGGCCGATACGCCAGGAATGTTGTAAAATACTACATTCGAGATGATAGCTTGCCTTAGGATAGGATATATAACGCTATAGACGTATATAATATTCCAACCGAGATGTACGGGACGTCACGAACGGGATACTGTAAAACATTACCAGCGAGGGGCTAGATGGGTTAGGTTAGGATGTGATACGTTATAGACCTATATAATGTTCCCACCGAGAAGAAGGGGCCGATACGCCAGGAATGTTGTAAAATACTACATCAGAGATGATGGCCTGCCTTAGGTTAGGATATATAACGCTATAGACGTATATAATATTCCAACCGAGATGTACGGTACGTCACGAACGGGATTCTGTAAAACATTACCAGCGAGGGGCTAGATGTGTTAGGTTAGGGTATATTACGTTATAGACGAATATAATGTTCCCACCGAGAAGTAGGGGCCGATACGCCAGGAATGTTGTAAAATACTACATCCGAGATGTCAGCCTGCCTTACGTTAGGATATATATCGCTGTAGACGTATATAATATCCCAACCGAGATGTACGGGACGGCAGGAACGGGATTCTGTAAAACATTACCAGCGAGGGGCTAGATGTGTTAGGTTAGGTTATATTACGTTATAGACCTATATAATGTTCCCACCGAGAAGTAGGGGCCGATACGCCAGGAATGTTGTGAAATACTACATCCGAGATGATAGCCTGCCTTACGTTAGGATATATATCGCTGTAGACGTATATAATATCCCAACCGAGATGTACGGGACGACAGGAACGGGATTCTGTAAAACATTACCAGCGAGGGGCTAGATGGGTTAGGTTAGGATGTGATACGTTATAGACGTATATAATGTTCCCACCGAGAAGAAGGGGCCGCTACGCCAGGAATGTTGTAAAATACTACATCCGAGATGTTAGCCTGCCTTACGTTAGGATATTAATCGCTGTAGACGTATATAATATCCCAACCGAGAGGTCCGGGACGACAGGAACGGGATTCTGTAAAACATTACCAGCGAGGGGCTAGATGGGTTAGGTTAGGACGTGATACGTTATAGACGAATATAATGTTCCCACCGAGAAGTAGGGGCCGATACGCCAGGAATGTTGTAAAATACTACATCCGAGATGATAGCCTGCCTTACGTTAGGATATATATCGCTGTAGACGTATATAATATCCCAACCGAGATGTACGGGACGGCAGGAACGGGATTCTGTAAAACATTACCAGCGAGGGGCTAGATGTGTTAGGTTAGATTATATTACGTTATAGACCTATATAATGTTCCCACCGAGAAGTAGGGGCCGATACGCCAGGAATGTTGTGAAATACTACATCCGAGATGATAGCCTGCCTTACGTTAGGATATATATCGCTGTAGACGTATATAATATCCCAACCGAGATGTACGGGACGACAGGAACGGGATTCTGTAAAACATTACCAGCGAGGGGCTAGATGGGTTAGGTTAGGATGTGATACGTTATAGACGTATATAATGTTCCCACCGAGAAGAAGGGGCCGCTACGCCAGGAATGTTGTAAAATACTACATCCGAGATGTTAGCCTGCCTTACGTTAGGATATTAATCGCTGTAGACGTATATAATATCCCAACCGAGATGTCCGGGACGACAGGAACGGGATTCTGTAAAACATTACCAGCGAGGTGCTAGATGGGTTAGGGTAGGATGTGATACGTGATAGACGTATATAGTGTTCCCACCCAGAAGAAGGGGCCGATACGCCAGGAATGTTGTAAAATACTACATCCGAGATGATAGCTTGCCTTAGGTTAGGATATACAACGCTATAGACTAATACAATATCCCAACCGAGATGTACGGGACGAAACGAACGGGATTCTGTAAAACGTTACCAGCGAGGGGCCAGATGGGTTAGGTTAGGGTATATTACGTTATAGACGAATATAATGTTCCCACCGACAAGTAGGGGCCGATACGCCAGGAATGTTGTAAAATACTGCATCCGAGATGATAGCCTGCCTTAGGTTAGGATATATAACGCTATAGACGTATATAATGTCCCAACCGAGACTTACGGGACGACACGAACGGGATTCTGTAAAACATTACCAGCGAGGGGCTAGATGTGTTAGGTTAGGTTATATTACGTTATAGACCTATATAATGTTCCCACCGAGAAGAAGGGGCCGATACGCCAGGAATGTTGTAAAACACTACATCCGAGATGATAGCTTGCCTTAGGTTAGGATATATAACGCTATAGACGTATATAATATCCCAACCGAGATGTCCGGGACGACAGGAACGGGATTCTGTAAAATATTACCAGCGAGGGGCTAGATGGGTTAGGTTAGGATGTGATACGTTATAGACGTATATAATGTTCCCACCCAGAAGAAGTGGCCGCTACGCCAGGAATGTTGTAAAATACTACATCCGAGATGTTAGCCTGCCTTACGTTAGGATATTAATCGCTGTAGACGTATATAATATCCCAACCGAGATGTCCGGGACGACAGGAACGGGATTCTGTAAAACATTACCAGCGAGGGGCTAGATGGGTTAGGTTAGGACGTGATACGTTATAGACGTATATAATGTTCCCACCCAGAAGAAGGGGCCGATATGCCAGGAATGTTGTAAAATACTACATCCGAGATGATAGCTTGCCTTAGGTTAGGATATATAACGCTATAGCCTAATACAATATCCCAACCGAGATGTACGGGACGAAACGAACGGGATTCTGTAAAACATTACCAGCGAGGGGCCAGATGGGTTAGGTTAGGGTATATTACGTTATAGACGAATATAATGTTCCCACCGACAAGTAGGGGCCGATACGCCAGGAATGTTGTAAAATACTGCATCCGAGATGTTAGCCTGCCTTACGTTAGGATGTATATCGCTGTAGACGTATATAATATTCCAACCGAGATGTACGGTACGTCACGAACGGGATTCTGTAAAACATTACCAGCGAGGGGCTATATGTGTTAGGTTAGGGTATATTACGTTATAGACGAATATAATGTTCCCACCGAGAAGTAGGGGCCGATACGCCAGGAATGTTGTAATATACTACATCCGAGATGATGGCCTGCCTTAGGTTAGGATATATAACGCTATAGACGTATATAATATTCCAACCGAGATGTACGGTACGTCACGAACGGGATTCTGTAAAACATTACCAGCGAGGGGCTAGATGTGTTAGGTTAGGGTATATTACGTTATAGACGAATATAATGTTCCCACCGAGAAGTAGGGGCCGATACGCCAGGAATGTTGTAAAATACTACATCAGAGATGATGGCCTGCCTTAGGTTAGGATATATAACGCTATAGACGTATATAATATTCCAACCGAGATGTACGGTACGTCACGAACGGGATTCTGTAAAACATTACCAGCGAGGGGCTAGATGTGTTAGGTTAGGGTATATTACGTTATAGACGAATATAATGTTCCCACCGAGAAGTAGGGGCCGATACGCCAGGAATGTTGTAAAATACTACATCCGAGATGTTAGCCTGCCTTACGTTAGGATATATATCGCTGTAGACGTATATAATATCCCAACCGAGATGTACGGGACGGCAGGAACGGGATTCTGTAAAACATTACCAGCGAGGGGCTAGATGTGTTAGGTTAGGTTATATTACGTTATAGACCTATATAATGTTCCCACCGAGAAGTAGGGGCCGATACGCCAGGAATGTTGTGAAATACTACATCCGAGATGATAGCCTGCCTTACGTTAGGATATATATCGCTGTAGACGTATATAACATCCCAACCGAGATGTACGGGACGACAGGAACGGGATTCTGTAAAACATTACCAGCGAGGGGCTAGATGGGTTAGGTTAGGATGTGATACGTTATAGACGTATATAATGTTCCCACCGAGAAGAAGGGGCCGCTACGCCAGGAATGTTGTAAAATACTACATTCGAGATGATAGCTTGCCTTAGGATAGGATATATAACGCTATAGACGTATATAATATTCCAACCGAGATGTACGGGACGTCACGAACGGGATACTGTAAAACATTACCAGCGAGGGGCTAGATGGGTTAGGTTAGGATGTGATACGTTATAGACCTATATAATGTTCCCACCGAGAAGAAGGGGCCGATACGCCAGGAATGTTGTAAAATACTACATCAGAGATGATGGCCTGCCTTAGGTTAGGATATATATCGCTGTAGACGTATATAATATCCCAACCGAGATGTACGGGACGGCAGGAACGGGATTCTGTAAAACATTACCAGCGAGGGGCTAGATGTGTTAGGTTAGGTTATATTACGTTATAGACCTATATAATGTTCCCACCGAGAAGTAGGGGCCGATACGCCAGGAATGTTGTGAAATACTACATCCGAGATGATAGCCTGCCTTACGTTAGGATATATATCGCTGTAGACGTATATAATATCCCAACCGAGATGTACGGGACGACAGGAACGGGATTCTGTAAAACATTACCAGCGAGGGGCTAGATGGGTTAGGTTAGGATGTGATACGTTATAGACGTATATAATGTTCCCACCGAGAAGAAGGGGCCGCTACGCCAGGAATGTTGTAAAATACTACATCCGAGATGTTAGCCTGCCTTACGTTAGGATATTAATCGCTGTAGACGTATATAATATCCCAACCGAGAGGTCCGGGACGACAGGAACGGGATTCTGTAAAACATTACCAGCGAGGCGCTAGATGGGTTATGTTAGGACGTGATACGTTATAGACGTATATAATGTTCCCACCCAGAAGAAGGGGCCGATACGCCAGGAATGTTGTAAAATACTACATCCGAGATGATAGCTTGCCTTAGGTTAGGATATATAACGCTATAGCCTAATACAATATCCCAACCGAGATGTACGGGACGAAACGAACGGGATTCTGTAAAACGTTACCAGCGAGGGGCCATATGGGTTAGGTTAGGGTATATTACGTTATAGACGAATATAATGTTCCCACCGACAAGTAGGGGCCGATACGCCAGGAATGTTGTAAAATACTGCATCCGAGATGATAGCCTGCCTTAGGTTAGGATATATAACGCTATAGACGTATATAATGTCCCAACCGAGACTTACGGGACGACACGAACGGGATTCTGTAAAACATTACCAGCGAGGGGCTAGATGTGTTAGGTTAGGTTATATTACGTTATAGACCTATATAATGTTCCCACCGAGAAGAAGGGGCCGATACGCCAGGAATGTTGTAAAACACTACATCCGAGATGATAGCTTGCCTTAGGTTAGGATATATAACGCTATAGACGTATATAATATCCCAACCGAGATGTCCGGGACGACAGGAACGGGATTCTGTAAAATATTACCAGCGAGGGGCTAGATGGGTTAGGTTAGGATGTGATACGTTATAGACGTATATAATGTTCCCACCCAGAAGAAGGGGCCGCTACGCCAGGAATGTTGTAAAATACTACATCCGAGATGATAGCTTGCCTTAGGTTAGGATATATAACGCTACAGACGTATATAATATTCCAACCGAGATGTACGGGACGTCACGAACGGGATTCTGTAAAACGTTACCAGCGAGGGGCCAGATTGGTTGGGTTAGGGTATATTACGTTATAGACGAATATAATGTTCCCACCGACAAGTAGGGGCCGATACGCCAGGAATGTTGTAAAATACTGCATCCGAGATGATAGCCTGCCTTAGGTTAGGATATATAACGCTATAGACGTATATAATGTCCCAACCGAGATGTATGGGACGACAGGAACGGGATTCTGTAAAACATTACCAGCGAGGGGCTAGATGGGTTAGGTTAGGATGTGATACGTTATAGACGTATATAATGTTCCCACCGAGAAGAAGGGGCCGCTACGCCAGGAATGTTGTAAAATACTACATCCGAGATGTTAGCCTGCCTTACGTTAGGATATTAATCGCTGTAGACGTATATAATATACCAACCGAGATGTCCGGGACGACAGGAACGGGATTCTGTAAAACATTACCAGCGAGGGGCTAGATGGGTTAGGTTAGGACGTGATACGTTATAGACGTATATAATGTTCCCACCCAGAAGAAGGGGCCGATACGCCAGGAATGTTGTAAAATACTACATCCGAGATGATAGCTTGCCTTAGGTTAGGATATATAACGCTACAGACGTATATAATATTCCAACCGAGATGTACGGGACGTCTCGAACGGGATTCTGTAAAACGTTACCAGCGAGGGGCCAGATTGGTTGGGTTAGGGTATATTACGTTATAGACGAATATAATGTTCCCACCGACAAGTAGGGGCCGATACGCCAGGAATGTTGTAAAATACTGCATCCGAGATGATAGCCTGCCTTAGGTTAGGATATATAACGCTATAGACGTATATAATGTCCCAACCGAGATGTACGGGACGACAGGAACGGGATTCTGTAAAACATTACCAGCGAGGGGCTAGATGGGTTAGGTTAGGATGTGATACGTTATAGACGTATATAATGTTCCCACCGAGAAGAAGGGGCCGCTACGCCAGGAATGTTGTAAAATACTACATCCGAGATGTTAGCCTGCCTTACGTTAGGATATTAATCGCTGTAGACGTATATAATATACCAACCGAGATGTCCGGGACGACAGGAACGGGATTCTGTAAAACATTACCAGCGAGGGGCTAGATGGGTTAGGTTAGGACGTGATACGTTATAGACGTATATAATGTTCCCACCCAGAAGAAGGGGCCGATACGCCAGGAATGTTGTAAAATACTACATCCGAGATGATAGCTTGCCTTAGGTTAGGATATATAACGCTATAGCCTAATACAATATCCCAACCGAGATGTACGGGACGAAACGAACGGGATTCTGTAAAACATTACCAGCGAGGGGCCAGATGGGTTAGGTTAGGGTATATTACGTTATAGACGAATATAATGTACCCACCGACAAGTAGGGGCCGATACGCCAGGAATGTTGTAAAATACTGCATCCGAGATGTTAGCCTGCCTTACGTTAGGATATATATCGCTGTAGACGTATATAATATTCCAACCGAGATGTACGGTACGTCACGAACGGGATTCTGTAAAACATTACCAGCGAGGGGCTATATGTGTTAGGTTAGGGTATATTACGTTATAGACGAATATAATGTTCCCATCGAGAAGTAGGGGCCGATACGCCAGGAATGTTCTAATATACTACATCCGAGATGATGGCCTGCCTTAGGTTAGGATATATAACGCTATAGACGTATATAATATTCCAGCCGAGATGTACGGTACGTCACGAACGGGATTCTGTAAAACATTACCAGCGAGGGGCTAGATGTGTTAGGTTAGGGTATATTACGTTATAGACGAATATAATGTTCCCACCGAGAAGTAGGGGCCGATACGCCAGGAATGTTGTAAAATACTACATCCGAGATGTTAGCCTGCCTTACGTTAGGATATATATCGCTGTAGACGTATATAATATCCCAACCGAGATGTACGGGACGGCAGGAACGGGATTCTGTAAAACATTACCAGCGAGGGGCTAGATGGGTTAGGTTAGGATGTGATACGTTATAGACGTATATAATGTTCCCACCGAGAAGAAGGGGCCGATACGCCAGGAATGTTGTAAAATACTACATTCGAGATGATAGCTTGCCTTAGGATAGGATATATAACGCTATAGACGTATATAATATTCCAACCGAGATGTACGGGACGTCACGAACGGGATACTGTAAAACATTACCAGCGAGGGGCTAGATGGGTTAGGTTAGGATGTGATACGTTATAGACCTATATAATGTTCCCACCGAGAAGAAGGGGCCGATACGCCAGGAATGTTGTAAAATACTACATCAGAGATGATGGCCTGCCTTAGGTTAGGATATATAACGCTATAGACGTATATAATATTCCAACCGAGATGTACGGTACGTCACGAACGGGATTCTGTAAAACATTACCAGCGAGGGGCTAGATGTGTTAGGTTAGGGTATATTACGTTATAGACGAATATAATGTTCCCACCGAGAAGTAGGGGCCGATACGCCAGGAATGTTGTAAAATACTACATCCGAGATGTTAGCCTGCCTTACGTTAGGATATATATCGCTGTAGACGTATATAATATCCCAACCGAGATGTACGGGACGGCAGGAACGGGATTCTGTAAAACATTACCAGCGAGGGGCTAGATGTGTTAGGTTAGGTTATATTACGTTATAGACCTATATAATGTTCCCACCGAGAAGTAGGGGCCGATACGCCAGGAATGTTGTGAAATACTACATCCGAGATGATAGCCTGCCTTACGTTAGGATATATATCGCTGTAGACGTATATAATATCCCAACCGAGATGTACGGGACGACAGGAACGGGATTCTGTAAAACATTACCAGCGAGGGGCTAGATGGGTTAGGTTAGGATGTGATACGTTATAGACGTATATAATGTTCCCACCGAGAAGAAGGGGCCGCTACGCCAGGAATGTTGTAAAATACTACATCCGAGATGTTAGCCTGCCTTACGTTAGGATATTAATCGCTGTAGACGTATATAATATCCCAACCGAGATGTCCGGGACGACAGGAACGGGATTCTGTAAAACATTACCAGCGAGGGGCTAGATGGGTTAGGTTAGGACGTGATACGTTATAGACGTATATAAAGTTCCCACCCAGAAGAAGGGGCCGATACGCCAGGAATGTTGTAAAATACTACATCCGAGATGATAGCTTGCCTTAGGTTAGGATATATAACGCTATAGCCTAATACAATATCCCAACCGAGATGTACGGGACGAAACGAACGGGATTCTGTAAAACGTTACCAGCGAGGGGCCAGATGGGTTAGGTTAGGGTATATTACGTTATAGACGAATATAATGTTCCCACCGACAAGTAGGGGCCGATACGCCAGGAATGTTGTAAAATACTGCATCCGAGATGTTAGCCTGCCTTACGTTAGGATATATATCGCTGTAGACGTATATAATATTCCAACCGAGATGTACGGTACGTCACGAACGGGATTCTGTAAAACATTACCAGCGAGGGGCTATATGTGTTAGGTTAGGGTATATTACGTTATAGACGAATATAATGTTCCCACCGAGAAGTAGGGGCCGATACGCCAGGAATGTTGTAATATACTACATCCGAGATGATGGCCTGCCTTAGGTTAGGATATATAACGCTATAGACGTATATAATATTCCAACCGAGATGTACGGTACGTCACGAACGGGATTCTGTAAAACATTACCAGCGAGGGGCTAGATGTGTTAGGTTAGGGTATATTACGTTATAGACGAATATAATGTTCCCACCGAGAAGTAGGGGCCGATACGCCAGGAATGTTGTAAAATACTACATCCGAGATGTTAGCCTGCCTTACGTTAGGATATATATCGCTGTAGACGTATATAATATCCCAACCGAGATGTACGGGACGGCAGGAACGGGATTCTGTAAAACATTACCAGCGAGGGGCTAGATGGGTTAGGTTAGGATGTGATACGTTATAGACGTATATAATGTTCCCACCGAGAAGAAGGGGCCGATACGCCAGGAATGTTGTAAAATACTACATTCGAGATGATAGCTTGCCTTAGGATAGGATATATAACGCTATAGACGTATATAATATTCCAACCGAGATGTACGGGACGTCACGAACGGGATACTGTAAAACATTACCAGCGAGGGGCTAGATGGGTTAGGTTAGGATGTGATACGTTATAGACCTATATAATGTTCCCACCGAGAAGAAGGGGCCGATACGCCAGGAATGTTGTAAAATACTACATCCGAGATGATAGCTTGCCTTAGGTTAGGATATATAACGCTACAGACGTATATAATATTCCAACCGAGATGTACGGGACGTCACGAACGGGATTCTGTAAAACGTTACCAGCGAGGGGCCAGATTGGTTGGGTTAGGGTATATTACGTTATAGACGAATATAATGTTCCCACCGACAAGTAGGGGCCGATACGCCAGGAATGTTGTAAAATACTGCATCCGAGATGATAGCCTGCCTTAGGTTAGGATATATAACGCTATAGACGTATATAATGTCCCAACCGAGATGTACGGGACGACAGGAACTGGATTCTGTAAAACATTACCAGCGAGGGGCTAGATGGGTTAGGTTAGGATGTGATACGTTATAGACGTATATAATGTTCCCACCGAGAAGAAGGGGCCGCTACGCCAGGAATGTTGTAAAATACTACATCCGAGATGTTAGCCTGCCTTACGTTAGGATATTAATCGCTGTAGACGTATATAATATCCCAACCGAGAGGTCCGGGACGACAGGAACGGGATTCTGTAAAACATTACCAGCGAGGTGCTAGATGGGTTAGGTTAGGACGTGATACGTTATAGACGTATATAATGTTCCCACCCAGAAGAAGGGGCCGATACGCCAGGAATGTTGTAAAATACTACATCCGAGATGATAGCTTGCCTTAGGTTAGGATATATAACGCTATAGCCTAATACAATATCCCAACCGAGATGTACGGGACGAAACGAACGGGATTCTGTAAAACATTACCAGCGAGGGGCCAGATGGGTTAGGTTAGGGTATATTACGTTATAGACGAATATAATGTACCCACCGACAAGTAGGGGCCGATACGCCAGGAATGTTGTAAAATACTGCATCCGAGATGTTAGCCTGCCTTACGTTAGGATATATATCGCTGTAGACGTATATAATATTCCAACCGAGATGTACGGTACGTCACGAATGGGATTCTGTAAAACATTACCAGCGAGGGGCTATATGTGTTAGGTTAGGGTATATTACGTTATAGACGAATATAATGTTCCCATCGAGAAGTAGGGGCCGATACGCCAGGAATGTTCTAATATACTACATCCGAGATGATGGCCTGCCTTAGGTTAGGATATATAACGCTATAGACGTATATAATATTCCAACCGAGATGTACGGTACGTCACGAACGGGATTCTGTAAAACATTACCAGCGAGGGGCTAGATGTGTTAGGTTAGGGTATATTACGTTATAGACGAATATAATGTTCCCACCGAGAAGTAGGGGCCGATACGCCAGGAATGTTGTAAAATACTACATCCGAGATGTTAGCCTGCCTTACGTTAGGATATATATCGCTGTAGACGTATATAATATCCCAACCGAGATGTACGGGACGGCAGGAACGGGATTCTGTAAAACATTACCAGCGAGGGGCTAGATGTGTTAGGTTAGGTTATATTACGTTATAGACCTATATAATGTTCCCACCGAGAAGTAGGGGCCGATACGCCAGGAATGTTGTGAAATACTACATCCGAGATGATAGCCTGCCTTACGTTAGGATATATATCGCTGTAGACGTATATAATATCCCAACCGAGATGTACGGGACGACAGGAACTGGATTCTGTAAAACATTACCAGCGAGGGGCTAGATGGGTTAGGTTAGGATGTGATACGTTATAGACGTATATAATGTTCCCACCGAGAAGAAGGGGCCGCTACGCCAGGAATGTTGTAAAATACTACATCCGAGATGTTAGCCTGCCTTACGTTAGGATATTAATCGCTGTAGACGTATATAATATCCCAACCGAGAGGTCCGGGACGACAGGAACGGGATTCTGTAAAACATTACCAGCGAGGGGCTAGATGGGTTAGGTTATGACGTGATACGTTATAGACGTATATAATGTTCCCACCCAGAAGAAGGGGCCGATACGCCAGGAATGTTGTAAAATACTACATCCGAGATGATAGCTTGCCTTAGGTTAGGATATATAACGCTATAGCCTAATACAATATCCCAACCGAGATGTACGGGACGAAACGAACGGGATTCTGTAAAACGTTACCAGCGAGGGGCCAGATGGGTTAGGTTAGGGTATATTACGTTATAGACGAATATAATGTTCCCACCGACAAGTAGGGGCCGATACGCCAGGAATGTTGTAAAATACTGCATCCGAGATGATAGCCTGCCTTAGGTTAGGATATATAACGCTATAGACGTATATAATGTCCCAACCGAGACTTACGGGACGACACGAACGGGATTCTGTAAAACATTACCAGCGAGGGGCTAGATGTGTTAGGTTAGGTTATATTACGTTATAGACCTATATAATGTTCCCACCGAGAAGAAGGGGCCGATACGCCAGGAATGTTGTAAAACACTACATCCGAGATGATAGCTTGCCTTATGTTAGGATATATAACGCTATAGACGTATATAATATCCCAACCGAGATGTCCGGGACGACAGGAACGGGATTCTGTAAAATATTACCAGCGAGGGGCTAGATGGGTTAGGTTAGGATGTGATACGTTATAGACGTATATAATGTTCCCACCCAGAAGAAGGGGCCGATACGCCAGGAATGTTGTAAAATACTGCATCCGAGATGTTAGCCTGCCTTACGTTAGGATATATATCGCTGTAGACGTATATAATATTCCAACCGAGATGTACGGTACGTCACGAACGGGATTCTGTAAAACATTACCAGCGAGGGGCTATATGTGTTAGGTTAGGGTATATTACGTTATAGACGAATATAATGTTCCCATCGAGAAGTAGGGGCCGATACGCCAGGAATGTTCTAATATACTACATCCGAGATGATGGCCTGCCTTAGGTTAGGATATATAACGCTATAGACGTATATAATATTCCAGCCGAGATGTACGGTACGTCACGAACGGGATTCTGTAAAACATTACCAGCGAGGGGCTAGATGTGTTAGGTTAGGGTATATTACGTTATAGACGAATATAATGTTCCCACCGAGAAGTAGGGGCCGATACGCCAGGAATGTTGTAAAATACTACATCCGAGATGTTAGCCTGCCTTACGTTAGGATATATATCGCTGTAGACGTATATAATATCCCAACCGAGATGTACGGGACGGCAGGAACGGGATTCTGTAAAACATTACCAGCGAGGGGCTAGATGTGTTAGGTTAGGTTATATTACGTTATAGACCTATATAATGTTCCCACCGAGAAGTAGGGGCCGATACGCCAGGAATGTTGTGAAATACTACATCCGAGATGATAGCCTGCCTTACGTTAGGATATATATCGCTGTAGACGTATATAATATCCCAACCGAGATGTACGGGACGACAGGAACTGGATTCTGTAAAACATTACCAGCGAGGGGCTAGATGGGTTAGGTTAGGATGTGATACGTTATAGACGTATATAATGTTCCCACCGAGAAGAAGGGGCCGCTACGCCAGGAATGTTGTAAAATACTACATCCGAGATGTTAGCCTGCCTTACGTTAGGATATTAATCGCTGTAGACGTATATAATATCCCAACCGAGAGGTCCGGGACGACAGGAACGGGATTCTGTAAAACATTACCAGCGAGGGGCTAGATGGGTTAGGTTAGGACGTGATACGTTATAGACGTATATAATGTTCCCACCCAGAAGAAGGGGCCGATACGCCAGGAATGTTGTAAAATACTACATCCGAGATGATAGCTTGCCTTAGGTTAGGATATATAACGCTATAGCCTAATACAATATCCCAACCGAGATGTACGGGACGAAACGAACGGGATTCTGTAAAACGTTACCAGCGAGGGGCCAGATGGGTTAGGTTAGGGTATATTACGTTATAGACGAATATAATGTACCCACCGACAAGTAGGGGCCGATACGCCAGGAATGTTGTAAAATACTGCATCCGAGATGTTAGCCTGCCTTACGTTAGGATATATATCGCTGTAGACGTATATAATATTCCAACCGAGATGTACGGTACGTCACGAACGGGATTCCGTAAAACATTACCAGCGAGGGGCTATATGTGTTAGGTTAGGGTATATTACGTTATAGACGAATATAATGTTCCCATCGAGAAGTAGGGGCCGATACGCCAGGAATGTTCTAATATACTACATCCGAGATGATGGCCTGCCTTAGGTTAGGATATATAACGCTATAGACGTATATAATATTCCAGCCGAGATGTACGGTACGTCACGAACGGGATTCTGTAAAACATTACCAGCGAGGGGCTAGATGTGTTAGGTTAGGGTATATTACGTTATAGACGAATATAATGTTCCCACCGAGAAGTAGGGGCCGATACGCCAGGAATGTTGTAAAATACTACATCCGAGATGTTAGCCTGCCTTACGTTAGGATATATATCGCTGTAGACGTATATAATATCCCAACCGAGATGTACGGGACGGCAGGAACGGGATTCTGTAAAACATTACCAGCGAGGGGCTAGATGTGTTAGGTTAGGTTATATTACGTTATAGACCTATATAATGTTCCCACCGAGAAGTAGGGGCCGATACGCCAGGAATGTTGTGAAATACTACATCCGAGATGATAGCCTGCCTTACGTTAGGATATATATCGCTGTAGACGTATATAATATCCCAACCGAGATGTACGGGACGACACGAACTGGATTCTGTAAAACATTACCAGCGAGGGGCTAGATGGGTTAGGTTAGGATGTGATACGTTATAGACGTATATAATGTTCCCACCGAGAAGAAGGGGCCGCTACGCCAGGAATGTTGTAAAATACTACATCCGAGATGTTAGCCTGCCTTACGTTAGGATATTAATCGCTGTAGACGTATATAATATCCCAACCGAGAGGTCCGGGACGACAGGAACGGGATTCTGTAAAACATTACCAGCGAGGGGCTAGATGGGTTAGGTTATGACGTGATACGTTATAGACGTATATAATGTTCCCACCCAGAAGAAGGGGCCGATACGCCAGGAATGTTGTAAAATACTACATCCGAGATGATAGCTTGCCTTAGGTTAGGATATATAACGCTATAGCCTAATACAATATCCCAACCGAGATGTACGGGACGAAACGAACGGGATTCTGTAAAACGTTACCAGCGAGGGGCCAGATGGGTTAGGTTAGGGTATATTACGTTATAGACGAATATAATGTTCCCACCGACAAGTAGGGGCCGATACGCCAGGAATGTTGTAAAATACTGCATCCGAGATGATAGCCTGCCTTAGGTTAGGATATATAACGCTATAGACGTATATAATGTCCCAACCGGGACTTACGGGACGACACGAACGGGATTCTGTAAAACATTACCAGCGAGGGGCTAGATGTGTTAGGTTAGGTTATATTACGTTATAGACCTATATAATGTTCCCACCGAGAAGAAGGGGCCGATACGCCAGGAATGTTGTAAAACACTACATCCGAGATGATAGCTTGCCTTATGTTAGGATATATAACGCTATAGACGTATATAATATCCCAACCGAGATGTCCGGGACGACAGGAACGGGATTCTGTAAAATATTACCAGCGAGGGGCTAGATGGGTTAGGTTAGGATGTGATACGTTATAGACGTATATAATGTTCCCACCCAGAAGAAGGGGCCGATACGCCAGGAATGTTGTAAAATACTGCATCCGAGATGTTAGCCTGCCTTACGTTAGGATATATATCGCTGTAGACGTATATAATATTCCAACCGAGATGTACGGTACGTCACGAACGGGATTCTGTAAAACATTACCAGCGAGGGGCTATATGTGTTAGGTTAGGGTATATTACGTTATAGACGAATATAATGTTCCCATCGAGAAGTAGGGGCCGATACGCCAGGAATGTTCTAATATACTACATCCGAGATGATGGCCTGCCTTAGGTTAGGATATATAACGCTATAGACGTATATAATATTCCAGCCGAGATGTACGGTACGTCACGAACGGGATTCTGTAAAACATTACCAGCGAGGGGCTAGATGTGTTAGGTTAGGGTATATTACGTTATAGACGAATATAATGTTCCCACCGAGAAGTAGGGGCCGATACGCCAGGAATGTTGTAAAATACTACATCCGAGATGTTAGCCTGCCTTACGTTAGGATATATATCGCTGTAGACGTATATAATATCCCAACCGAGATGTACGGGACGGCAGGAACGGGATTCTGTAAAACATTACCAGCGAGGGGCTAGATGTGTTAGGTTAGGTTATATTACGTTATAGACCTATATAATGTTCCCACCGAGAAGTAGGGGCCGATACGCCAGGAATGTTGTGAAATACTACATCCGAGATGATAGCCTGCCTTACGTTAGGATATATATCGCTGTAGACGTATATAATATCCCAACCGAGATGTACGGGACGACAGGAACTGGATTCTGTAAAACATTACCAGCGAGGGGCTAGATGGGTTAGGTTAGGATGTGATACGTTATAGACGTATATAATGTTCCCACCGAGAAGAAGGGGCCGCTACGCCAGGAATGTTGTAAAATACTACATCCGAGATGTTAGCCTGCCTTACGTTAGGATATTAATCGCTGTAGACGTATATAATATCCCAACCGAGAGGTCCGGGACGACAGGAACGGGATTCTGTAAAACATTACCAGCGAGGGGCTAGATGGGTTAGGTTAGGACGTGATACGTTATAGACGTATATAATGTTCCCACCCAGAAGAAGGGGCCGATACGCCAGGAATGTTGTAAAATACTACATCCGAGATGATAGCTTGCCTTAGGTTAGGATATATAACGCTATAGCCTAATACAATATCCCAACCGAGATGTACGGGACGAAACGAACGGGATTCTGTAAAACGTTACCAGCGAGGGGCCAGATGGGTTAGGTTAGGGTATATTACGTTATAGACGAATATAATGTTCCCACCGACAAGTAGGGGCCGATACGCCAGGAATGTTGTAAAATACTGCATCCGAGATGATAGCCTGCCTTAGGTTAGGATATATAACGCTATAGACGTATATAATGTCCCAACCGAGACTTACGGGACGACACGAACGGGATTCTGTAAAACATTACCAGCGAGGGGCTAGATGTGTTAGGTTAGGTTATATTACGTTATAGACGAATATAATGTTCCCATCGAGAAGTAGGGGCCGATACGCCAGGAATGTTCTAATATACTACATCCGAGATGATGGCCTGCCTTAGGTTAGGATATATAACGCTATAGACGTATATAATATTCCAGCCGAGATGTACGGTACGTCACGAACGGGATTCTGTAAAACATTACCAGCGAGGGGCTAGATGTGTTAGGTTAGGGTATATTACGTTATAGACGAATATAATGTTCCCACCGAGAAGTAGGGGCCGATACGCCAGGAATGTTGTAAAATACTACATCCGAGATGTTAGCCTGCCTTACGTTAGGATATATATCGCTGTAGACGTATATAATATCCCAACCGAGATGTACGGGACGGCAGGAACGGGATTCTGTAAAACATTACCAGCGAGGGGCCAGATTGGTTGGGTTAGGGTATATTACGTTATAGACCTATATAATGTTCCCACCGAGAAGTAGGGGCCGATACGCCAGGAATGTTGTGAAATACTACATCCGAGATGATAGCCTGCCTTACGTTAGGATATATATCGCTGTAGACGTATATAATATCCCAACCGAGATGTACGGGACGACAGGAACTGGATTCTGTAAAACATTACCAGCGAGGGGCTAGATGGGTTAGGTTAGGATGTGATACGTTATAGACGTATATAATGTTCCCACCGAGAAGAAGGGGCCGCTACGCCAGGAATGTTGTAAAATACTACATCCGAGATGTTAGCCTGCCTTACGTTAGGATATTAATCGCTGTAGACGTATATAATATCCCAACCGAGAGGTCCGGGACGACAGGAACGGGATTCTGTAAAACATTACCAGCGAGGGGCTAGATGGGTTAGGTTAGGACGTGATACGTTATAGACGTATATAATGTTCCCACCCAGAAGAAGGGGCCGATACGCCAGGAATGTTGTAAAATACTACATCCGAGATGATAGCTTGCCTTAGGTTAGGATATATAACGCTATAGCCTAATACAATATCCCAACCGAGATGTACGGGACGAAACGAACGGGATTCTGTAAAACATTACCAGCGAGGGGCCAGATGGGTTAGGTTAGGGTATATTACGTTATAGACGAATATAATGTACCCACCGACAAGTAGGGGCCGATACGCCAGGAATGTTGTAAAATACTGCATCCGAGATGTTAGCCTGCCTTACGTTAGGATATATATCGCTGTAGACGTATATAATATTCCAACCGAGATGTACGGTACGTCACGAATGGGATTCTGTAAAACATTACCAGCGAGGGGCTATATGTGTTAGGTTAGGGTATATTACGTTATAGACGAATATAATGTTCCCATCGAGAAGTAGGGGCCGATACGCCAGGAATGTTCTAATATACTACATCCGAGATGATGGCCTGCCTTAGGTTAGGATATATAACGCTATAGACGTATATAATATTCCAACCGAGATGTACGGTACGTCACGAACGGGATTCTGTAAAACATTACCAGCGAGGGGCTAGATGTGTTAGGTTAGGGTATATTACGTTATAGACGAATATAATGTTCCCACCGAGAAGTAGGGGCCGATACGCCAGGAATGTTGTAAAATACTACATCCGAGATGTTAGCCTGCCTTACGTTAGGATATATATCGCTGTAGACGTATATAATATCCCAACCGAGATGTACGGGACGGCAGGAACGGGATTCTGTAAAACATTACCAGCGAGGGGCTAGATGGGTTAGGTTAGGACGTGATACGTTATAGACGTATATAATGTTCCCACCCAGAAGAAGGGGCCGATACGCCAGGAATGTTGTAAAATACTACATCCGAGATGATAGCTTGCCTTAGGTTAGGATATATAACGCTATAGCCTAATACAATATCCCAACCGAGATGTACGGGACGAAACGAACGGGATTCTGTAAAACGTTACCAGCGAGGGGCCAGATGGGTTAGGTTAGGGTATATTACGTTATAGACGAATATAATGTTCCCACCGACAAGTAGGGGCCGATACGCCAGGAATGTTGTAAAATACTGCATCCGAGATGATAGCCTGCCTTAGGTTAGGATATATAACGCTATAGACGTATATAATGTCCCAACCGAGACTTACGGGACGACACGAACGGGATTCTGTAAAACATTACCTGCGAGGGGCTAGATGTGTTAGGTTAGGTTATATTACGTTATAGACCTATATAATGTTCCCACCGAGAAGAAGGGGCCGATACGCCAGGAATGTTGTAAAACACTACATCCGAGATGATAGCTTGCCTTAGGTTAGGATATATAACGCTATAGACGTATATAATATCCCAACCGAGATGTCCGGGACGACAGGAACGGGATTCTGTAAAATATTACCAGCGAGGGGCTAGATGGGTTAGGTTAGGATGTGATACGTTATAGACGTATATAATGTTCCCACCCAGAAGAAGGGGCCGCTACGCCAGGAATGTTGTAAAATACTACATCCGAGATGATAGCTTGCCTTAGGTTAGGATATATAACGCTACGGACGTATATAATATTCCAACCGAGATGTACGGGACGTCACGAACGGGATTCTGTAAAACGTTACCAGCGAGGGGCCAGATTGGTTGGGTTAGGGTATATTACGTTATAGACGAATATAATGTTCCCACCGACAAGTAGGGGCCGATACGCCAGGAATGTTGTAAAATACTGCATCCGAGATGATAGCCTGCCTTAGGTTAGGATATATAACGCTATAGACGTATATAATGTCCCAACCGAGATGTACGGGACGACAGGAACGGGATTCTGTAAAACATTACCAGCGAGGGGCTAGATGGGTTAGGTTAGGATGTGATACGTTATAGACGTATATAATGTTCCCACCGAGAAGAAGGGGCCGCTACGCCAGGAATGTTGTAAAATACTACATCCGAGATGTTAGCCTGCCTTACGTTAGGATATTAATCGCTGTAGACGTATATAATATACCAACCGAGATGTCCGGGACGACAGGAACGGGATTCTGTAAAACATTACCAGCGAGGGGCTAGATGGGTTAGGTTAGGACGTGATACGTTATAGACGTATATAATGTTCCCACCCAGAAGAAGGGGCCGATACGCCAGGAATGTTGTAAAATACTACATCCGAGATGATAGCTTGCCTTAGGTTAGGATATATAACGCTATAGCCTAATACAATATCCCAACCGAGATGTACGGGACGAAACGAACGGGATTCTGTAAAACATTACCAGCGAGGGGCCAGATGGGTTAGGTTAGGGTATATTACGTTATAGACGAATATAATGTACCCACCGACAAGTAGGGGCCGATACGCCAGGAATGTTGTAAAATACTGCATCCGAGATGTTAGCCTGCCTTACGTTAGGATATATATCGCTGTAGACGTATATAATATTCCAACCGAGATGTACGGTACGTCACGAACGGGATTCTGTAAAACATTACCAGCGAGGGGCTATATGTGTTAGGTTAGGGTATATTACGTTATAGACGAATATAATGTTCCCATCGAGAAGTAGGGGCCGATACGCCAGGAATGTTCTAATATACTACATCCGAGATGATGGCCTGCCTTAGGTTAGGATATATAACGCTATAGACGTATATAATATTCCAGCCGAGATGTACGGTACGTCACGAACGGGATTCTGTAAAACATTACCAGCGAGGGGCTAGATGTGTTAGGTTAGGGTATATTACGTTATAGACGAATATAATGTTCCCACCGAGAAGTAGGGGCCGATACGCCAGGAATGTTGTAAAATACTACATCCGAGATGTTAGCCTGCCTTACGTTAGGATATATATCGCTGTAGACGTATATAATATCCCAACCGAGATGTACGGGACGGCAGGAACGGGATTCTGTAAAACATTACCAGCGAGGGGCTAGATGGGTTAGGTTAGGATGTGATACGTTATAGACGTATATAATGTTCCCACCGAGAAGAAGGGGCCGATACGCCAGGAATGTTGTAAAATACTACATTCGAGATGATAGCTTGCCTTAGGATAGGATATATAACGCTATAGACGTATATAATATTCCAACCGAGATGTACGGGACGTCACGAACGGGATACTGTAAAACATTACCAGCGAGGGGCTAGATGGGTTAGGTTAGGATGTGATACGTTATAGACCTATATAATGTTCCCACCGAGAAGAAGGGGCCGATACGCCAGGAATGTTGTAAAATACTACATCAGAGATGATGGCCTGCCTTAGGTTAGGATATATAACGCTATAGACGTATATAATATTCCAACCGAGATGTACGGTACGTCACGAACGGGATTCTGTAAAACATTACCAGCGAGGGGCTAGATGTGTTAGGTTAGGGTATATTACGTTATAGACGAATATAATGTTCCCACCGAGAAGTAGGGGCCGATACGCCAGGAATGTTGTAAAATACTACATCCGAGATGTTAGCCTGCCTTACGTTAGGATATATATCGCTGTAGACGTATATAATATCCCAACCGAGATGTACGGGACGGCAGGAACGGGATTCTGTAAAACATTACCAGCGAGGGGCTAGATGTGTTAGGTTAGGTTATATTACGTTATAGACCTATATAATGTTCCCACCGAGAAGTAGGGGCCGATACGCCAGGAATGTTGTGAAATACTACATCCGAGATGATAGCCTGCCTTACGTTAGGATATATATCGCTGTAGACGTATATAATATCCCAACCGAGATGTACGGGACGACAGGAACGGGATTCTGTAAAACATTACCAGCGAGGGGCTAGATGGGTTAGGTTAGGATGTGATACGTTATAGACGTATATAATGTTCCCACCGAGAAGAAGGGGCCGCTACGCCAGGAATGTTGTAAAATACTACATCCGAGATGTTAGCCTGCCTTACGTTAGGATATTAATCGCTGTAGACGTATATAATATACCAACCGAGATGTCCGGGACGACAGGAACGGGATTCTGTAAAACATTACCAGCGAGGGGCTAGATGGGTTAGGTTAGGACGTGATACGTTATAGACGTATATAATGTTCCCACCCAGAAGAAGGGGCCGATACGCCAGGAATGTTGTAAAATACTACATCCGAGATGATAGCTTGCCTTAGGTTAGGATATATAACGCTATAGCCTAATACAATATCCCAACCGAGATGTACGGGACGAAACGAACGGGATTCTGTAAAACATTACCAGCGAGGGGCCAGATGGGTTAGGTTAGGGTATATTACGTTATAGACGAATATAATGTACCCACCGACAAGTAGGGGCCGATACGCCAGGAATGTTGTAAAATACTGCATCCGAGATGTTAGCCTGCCTTACGTTAGGATATATATCGCTGTAGACGTATATAATATTCCAACCGAGATGTACGGTACGTCACGAACGGGATTCTGTAAAACATTACCAGCGAGGGGCTATATGTGTTAGGTTAGGGTATATTACGTTATAGACGAATATAATGTTCCCATCGAGAAGTAGGGGCCGATACGCCAGGAATGTTCTAATATACTACATCCGAGATGATGGCCTGCCTTAGGTTAGGATATATAACGCTATAGACGTATATAATATTCCAGCCGAGATGTACGGTACGTCACGAACGGGATTCTGTAAAACATTACCAGCGAGGGGCTAGATGTGTTAGGTTAGGGTATATTACGTTATAGACGAATATAATGTTCCCACCGAGAAGTAGGGGCCGATACGCCAGGAATGTTGTAAAATACTACATCCGAGATGTTAGCCTGCCTTACGTTAGGATATATATCGCTGTAGACGTATATAATATCCCAACCGAGATGTACGGGACGGCAGGAACGGGATTCTGTAAAACATTACCAGCGAGGGGCTAGATGTGTTAGGTTAGGTTATATTACGTTATAGACCTATATAATGTTCCCACCGAGAAGTAGGGGCCGATACGCCAGGAATGTTGTGAAATACTACATCCGAGATGATAGCCTGCCTTACGTTAGGATATATATCGCTGTAGACGTATATAATATCCCAACCGAGATGTACGGGACGACAGGAACGGGATTCTGTAAAACATTACCAGCGAGGGGCTAGATGGGTTAGGTTAGGATGTGATACGTTATAGACGTATATAATGTTCCCACCGAGAAGAAGGGGCCGCTACGCCAGGAATGTTGTAAAATACTACATCCGAGATGTTAGCCTGCCTTACGTTAGGATATTAATCGCTGTAGACGTATATAATATCCCAACCGAGATGTCCGGGACGACAGGAACGGGATTCTGTAAAACATTACCAGCGAGGGGCTAGATGGGTTAGGTTAGGACGTGATACGTTATAGACGTATATAATGTTCCCACCCAGAAGAAGGGGCCGATACGCCAGGAATGTTGTAAAATACTACATCCGAGATGATAGCTTGCCTTAGGTTAGGATATATAACGCTATAGCCTAATACAATATCCCAACCGAGATGTACGGGACGAAACGAACGGGATTCTGTAAAACGTTACCAGCGAGGGGCCAGATGGGTTAGGTTAGGGTATATTACGTTATAGACGAATATAATGTTCCCACCGACAAGTAGGGGCCGATACGCCAGGAATGTTGTAAAATACTGCATCCGAGATGTTAGCCTGCCTTACGTTAGGATATATATCGCTGTAGACGTATATAATATTCCAACCGAGATGTACGGTACGTCACGAACGGGATTCTGTAAAACATTACCAGCGAGGGGCTAGATGTGTTAGGTTAGGGTATATTACGTTATAGACGAATATAATGTTCCCACCGAGAAGTAGGGGCCGATACGCCAGGAATGTTGTAAAATACTACATCCGAGATGTTAGCCTGCCTTACGTTAGGATATATATCGCTGTAGACGTATATAATATCCCAACCGAGATGTACGGGACGGCAGGAACGGGATTCTGTAAAACATTACCAGCGAGGGGCTAGATGGGTTAGGTTAGGATGTGATACGTTATAGACGTATATAATGTTCCCACCGAGAAGAAGGGGCCGATACGCCAGGAATGTTGTAAAATACTACATTCGAGATGATAGCTTGCCTTAGGATAGGATATATAACGCTATAGACGTATATAATATTCCAACCGAGATGTACGGGACGTCACGAACGGGATACTGTAAAACATTACCAGCGAGGGGCTAGATGGGTTAGGTTAGGATGTGATACGTTATAGACCTATATAATGTTCCCACCGAGAAGAAGGGGCCGATACGCCAGGAATGTTGTAAAATACTACATCCGAGATGATAGCTTGCCTTAGGTTAGGATATATAACGCTACAGACGTATATAATATTCCAACCGAGATGTACGGGACGTCACGAACGGGATTCTGTAAAACGTTACCAGCGAGGGGCCAGATTGGTTGGGTTAGGGTATATTACGTTATAGACGAATATAATGTTCCCACCGACAAGTAGGGGCCGATACGCCAGGAATGTTGTAAAATACTGCATCCGAGATGATAGCCTGCCTTAGGTTAGGATATATAACGCTATAGACGTATATAATGTCCCAACCGAGATGTACGGGACGACAGGAACGGGATTCTGTAAAACATTACCAGCGAGGGGCTAGATGGGTTAGGTTAGGATGTGATACGTTATAGACGTATATAATGTTCCCACCGAGAAGAAGGGGCCGCTACGCCAGGAATGTTGTAAAATACTACATCCGAGATGTTAGCCTGCCTTACGTTAGGATATTAATCGCTGTAGACGTATATAATATCCCAACCGAGATGTCCGGGACGACAGGAACGGGATTCTGTAAAACATTACCAGCGAGGGGCTAGATGGGTTAGGTTAGGACGTGATACGTTATAGACGTATATAATGTTCCCACCCAGAAGAAGGGGCCGATACGCCAGGAATGTTGTAAAATACTACATCCGAGATGATAGCTTGCCTTAGGTTAGGATATATAACGCTATAGCCTAATACAATATCCCAACCGAGATGTACGGGACGAAACGAACGGGATTCTGTAAAACATTACCAGCGAGGGGCCAGATGGGTTAGGTTAGGGTATATTACGTTATAGACGAATATAATGTACCCACCGACAAGTAGGGGCCGATACGCCAGGAATGTTGTAAAATACTGCATCCGAGATGTTAGCCTGCCTTACGTTAGGATATATATCGCTGTAGACGTATATAATATTCCAACCGAGATGTACGGTACGTCACGAACGGGATTCTGTAAAACATTACCAGCGAGGGGCTATATGTGTTAGGTTAGGGTATATTACGTTATAGACGAATATAATGTTCCCATCGAGAAGTAGGGGCCGATACGCCAGGAATGTTCTAATATACTACATCCGAGATGATGGCCTGCCTTAGGTTAGGATATATAACGCTATAGACGTATATAATATTCCAGCCGAGATGTACGGTACGTCACGAACGGGATTCTGTAAAACATTACCAGCGAGGGGCTAGATGTGTTAGGTTAGGGTATATTACGTTATAGACGAATATAATGTTCCCACCGAGAAGTAGGGGCCGATACGCCAGGAATGTTGTAAAATACTACATCCGAGATGTTAGTCTGCCTTACGTTAGGATATATATCGCTGTAGACGTATATAATATCCCAACCGAGATGTACGGGACGGCAGGAACGGGATTCTGTAAAACATTACCAGCGAGGGGCTAGATGTGTTAGGTTAGGTTATATTACGTTATAGACCTATATAATGTTCCCACCGAGAAGTAGGGGCCGATACGCCAGGAATGTTGTGAAATACTACATCCGAGATGATAGCCTGCCTTACGTTAGGATATATATCGCTGTAGACGTATATAATATCCCAACCGAGATGTACGGGACGACAGGAACTGGATTCTGTAAAACATTACCAGCGAGGGGCTAGATGGGTTAGGTTAGGACGTGATACGTTATAGACGTATATAATGTTCCCACCCAGAAGAAGGGGCCGATACGCCAGGAATGTTGTAAAATACTACATCCGAGATGATAGCTTGCCTTAGGTTAGGATATATAACGCTATAGCCTAATACAATATCCCAACCGAGATGTACGGGACGAAACGAACGGGATTCTGTAAAACGTTACCAGCGAGGGGCCAGATGGGTTAGGTTAGGGTATATTACGTTATAGACGAATATAATGTTCCCACCGACAAGTAGGGGCCGATACGCCAGGAATGTTGTAAAATACTGCATCCGAGATGATAGCCTGCCTTAGGTTAGGATATATAACGCTATAGACGTATATAATGTCCCAACCGAGACTTACGGGACGACACGAACGGGATTCTGTAAAACATTACCAGCGAGGGGCTAGATGTGTTAGGTTAGGTTATATTACGTTATAGACCTATATAATGTTCCCACCGAGAAGAAGGGGCCGATACGCCAGGAATGTTGTAAAACACTACATCCGAGATGATAGCTTGCCTTATGTTAGGATATATAACGCTATAGACGTATATAATATCCCAACCGAGATGTCCGGGACGACAGGAACGGGATTCTGTAAAATATTACCAGCGAGGGGCTAGATGGGTTAGGTTAGGATGTGATACGTTATAGACGTATATAATGTTCCCACCCAGAAGAAGGGGCCGATACGCCAGGAATGTTGTAAAATACTGCATCCGAGATGTTAGCCTGCCTTACGTTAGGATATATATCGCTGTAGACGTATATAATATTCCAACCGAGATGTACGGTACGTCACGAACGGGATTCTGTAAAACATTACCAGCGAGGGGCTATATGTGTTAGGTTAGGGTATATTACGTTATAGACGAATATAATGTTCCCATCGAGAAGTAGGGGCCGATACGCCAGGAATGTTCTAATATACTACATCCGAGATGATGGCCTGCCTTAGGTTAGGATATATAACGCTATAGACGTATATAATATTCCAGCCGAGATGTACGGTACGTCACGAACGGGATTCTGTAAAACATTACCAGCGAGGGGCTAGATGTGTTAGGTTAGGGTATATTACGTTATAGACGAATATAATGTTCCCACCGAGAAGTAGGGGCCGATACGCCAGGAATGTTGTAAAATACTACATCCGAGATGTTAGCCTGCCTTACGTTAGGATATATATCGCTGTAGACGTATATAATATCCCAACCGAGATGTACGGGACGGCAGGAACGGGATTCTGTAAAACATTACCAGCGAGGGGCTAGATGTGTTAGGTTAGGTTATATTACGTTATAGACCTATATAATGTTCCCACCGAGAAGTAGGGGCCGATACGCCAGGAATGTTGTGAAATACTACATCCGAGATGATAGCCTGCCTTACGTTAGGATATATATCGCTGTAGACGTATATAATATCCCAACCGAGATGTACGGGACGACAGGAACTGGATTCTGTAAAACATTACCAGCGAGGGGCTAGATGGGTTAGGTTAGGATGTGATACGTTATAGACGTATATAATGTTCCCACCGAGAAGAAGGGGCCGCTACGCCAGGAATGTTGTAAAATACTACATCCGAGATGTTAGCCTGCCTTACGTTAGGATATTAATCGCTGTAGACGTATATAATATCCCAACCGAGAGGTCCGGGACGACAGGAACGGGATTCTGTAAAACATTACCAGCGAGGGGCTAGATGGGTTAGGTTAGGACGTGATACGTTATAGACGTATATAATGTTCCCACCCAGAAGAAGGGGCCGATACGCCAGGAATGTTGTAAAATACTACATCCGAGATGATAGCTTGCCTTAGGTTAGGATATATAACGCTATAGCCTAATACAATATCCCAACCGAGATGTACGGGACGAAACGAACGGGATTCTGTAAAACGTTACCAGCGAGGGGCCAGATGGGTTAGGTTAGGGTATATTACGTTATAGACGAATATAATGTTCCCACCGAGAAGTAGGGGCCGATACGCCAGGAATGTTGTAAAATACTACATCCGAGATGTTAGCCTGCCTTACGTTAGGATATATATCGCTGTAGACGTATATAATATCCCAACCGAGATGTACGGGACGGCAGGAACGGGATTCTGTAAAACATTACCAGCGAGGGGCTAGATGGGTTAGGTTAGGATGTGATACGTTATAGACGTATATAATGTTCTCACCGAGAAGAAGGGGCCGATACGCCAGGAATGTTGTAAAATACTACATCAGAGATGATGGCCTGCCTTAGGTTAGGATATATAACGCTATAGACGTATATAATATTCCAACCGAGATGTACGGTACGTCACGAACGGGATTCTGTAAAACATTACCAGCGAGGGGCTAGATGTGTTAGGTTAGGGTATATTACGTTATAGACGAATATAATATTCCCACCGAGAAGTAGGGGCCGACACGCCAGGAATGTTGTAAAATACTACATCCGAGATGTCAGCCTGCCTTACGTTAGGATATATATCGCTGTAGACGTATATAATATCCCAACCGAGATGTACGGGACGGCAGGAACGGGATTCTGTAAAACATTACAAGCGAGGGGCTAGATGTGTTAGGTTAGGTTATATTACGTTATAGACCTATATAATGTTCCCACCGAGAAGTAGGGGCCGATACGCCAGGAATGTTGTGAAATACTACATCCGAGATGATAGCCTGCCTTACGATAGGATATATATCGCTGTAGACGTATATAATATCCCAACCGAGATGTACGGGACGACAGGAACGGGATTCTGTAAAACATTACCAGCGAGGGGCTAGATGGGTTAGGTTAGGATGTGATACGTTATAGACGTATATAATGTTCCCACCGAGAAGAAGGGGCCGCTACGCCAGGAATGTTGTAAAATACTACATCCGAGATGTTAGCCTGCCTTACGTTAGGATATTAATCGCTGTAGACGTATATAATATCCCAACCGAGAGGTCCGGGACGACAGGAACGGGATTCTGTAAAACATTACCAGCGAGGGGCTAGATGGGTTAGGTTAGGACGTGATACGTTATAGACGTATATAATGTTCCCACCCAGAAGAAGGGGCCGATACGCCAGGAATGTTGTAAAATACTACATCCGAGATGATAGCTTGCCTTAGGTTAGGATATATAACGCTATAGCCTAATACAATATCCCAACCGAGATGTACGGGACGAAACGAACGGGATTCTGTAAAACGTTACCAGCGAGGGGCCAGATGGGTTAGGTTTGGGTATATTACGTTATAGACGAATATAATGTTCCCACCGACAAGTAGGGGCCGATACGCCAGGAATGTTGTAAAATACTGCATCCGAGATGATAGCCTGCCTTAGGTTAGGATATATAACGCTATAGACGTATATAATGTCCCAACCGAGATGTACGGGACGACAGGAACGGGATTCTGTAAAACATTACCAGCGAGGGGCTAGATGGGTTAGGTTAGGACGTGATACGTTATAGACGTATATAATGTTCCCACCCAGAAGAAGGGGCCGATACGCCAGGAATGTTGTAAAATACTACATCCGAGATGATAGCTTGCCTTAGGTTAGGATATATAACGCTATAGCCTAATACAATATCCCAACCGAGATGTACGGGACGAAACGAACGGGATTCTGTAAAACATTACCAGCGAGGGGCCAGATGGGCTAGGTTAGGGTATATTACGTTATAGACGAATATAATGTACCCACCGACAAGTAGGGGCCGATACGCCAGGAATGTTGTAAAATACTGCATCCGAGATGTTAGCCTGCCTTACGTTAGGATATATATCGCTGTAGACGTATATAATATTCCAACCGAGATGTACGGTACGTCACGAACGGGATTCTGTAAAACATTACCAGCGAGGGGCTATATGTGTTAGGTTAGGGTATATTACGTTATAGACGAATATAATGTTCCCATCGAGAAGTAGGGGCCGATACGCCAGGAATGTTCTAATATACTACATCCGAGATGATGGCCTGCCTTAGGTTAGGATATATAACGCTATAGACGTATATAATATTCCAACCGAGATGTACGGTACGTCACGAACGGGATTCTGTAAAACATTACCAGCGAGGGGCTAGATGTGTTAGGTTAGGGTATATTACGTTATAGACGAATATAATGTTCCCACCGAGAAGTAGGGGCCGATACGCCAGGAATGTTGTAAAATACTACATCCGAGATGTTAGCCTGCCTTACGTTAGGATATATATCGCTGTAGACGTATATAATATCCCAACCGAGATGTACGGGACGGCAGGAACGGGATTCTGTAAAACATTACCAGCGAGGGGCTAGATGGGTTAGGTTAGGATGTGATACGTTATAGACGTATATAATGTTCCCACCGAGAAGAAGGGGCCGATACGCCAGGAATGTTGTAAAATACTACATTCGAGATGATAGCTTGCCTTAGGATAGGATATATAACGCTATAGACGTATATAATATTCCAACCGAGATGTACGGGACGTCACGAACGGGATACTGTAAAACATTACCAGCGAGGGGCTAGATGTGTTAGGTTAGGGTATATTACGTTATAGACGAATATAATGTTCCCACCGAGAAGTAGGGGCCGATACGCCAGGAATGTTGTAAAATACTACATCCGAGATGTTAGCCTGCCTTACGTTAGGATATATATCGCTGTAGACGTATATAATATCCCAACCGAGATGTACGGGACGGCAGGAACGGGATTCTGTAAAAGATTACCAGCGAGGGGCTAGATGTGTTAGGTTAGGTTATATTACGTTATAGACCTATATAATGTTCCCACCGAGAAGTAGGGGCCGATACGCCAGGAATGTTGTGAAATACTACATCCGAGATGATAGCCTGCCTTACGTTAGGATATATATCGCTGTAGACGTATATAATATCCCAACCGAGATGTACGGGACGACAGGAACGGGATTCTGTAAATCATTACCAGCGAGGGGCTAGATGGGTTAGGTTAGGATGTGATACGTTATAGACGTATATAATGTTCCCACCGAGAAGAAGGGGCCGCTACGCCAGGAATGTTGTAAAATACTACATCCGAGATGTTAGCCTGCCTTACGGTAGGATATTAATCGCTGTAGACGTATATAATATCCCAACCGAGATGTCCGGGACGACAGGAACGGGATTCTGTAAAACATTACCAGCGAGGGGCTAGATGAGTTAGGTTAGGACGTGATACGTTATAGACGTATATAATGTTCCCACCCAGAAGAAGGGGCCGATACGCCAGGAATGTTGTAAAATACTACATCCGAGATGATAGCTTGCCTTAGGTTAGGATATATAACGTTATAGCCTAATACAATATCCCAACCGACATGTACGGGACGAAACGAACGGGATTCTGTAAAACGTTACCAGCGAGGGGCCAGATGGGTTAGGTTAGGGTATATTACGTTATAGACGAATATAATGTTCCCACCGACAAGTAGGGGCCGATACGCCAGGAATGTTGTAAAATACTGCATCCGAGATGATAGCCTGCCTTACGTTAGGATATATATCGCTGTAGACGTATATAATATTCCAACCGAGATGTACGGTACGTCACGAACGGGATTCTGTAAAACATTACCAGCGAGGGGCTATATGTGTTAGGTTAGGGTATATTACGTTATAGACGAATATAATGTTCCCACCGAGAAGTAGGGGCCGATACGCCAGGAATGTTGTAATATACTACATCCGAGATGATGGCCAGCCTTAGGTTAGGATATATAACGCTATAGACGTATATAATATTCCAACCGAGATGTACGGTACGTCACGAACGGGATTCTGTAAAACATTACCAGCGAGGGGCTAGATGTGTTAGGTTAGGGTATATTACGTTATAGACGAATATAATGTTCCCACCGAGAAGTAGGGGCCGATACGCCAGGAATGTTGTAAAATACTACATCCGAGATGTTAGCCTGCCTTACGTTAGGATATATATCGCTGTAGACGTATATAATATCCCAACCGAGATGTACGGGACGGCAGGAACGGGATTCTGTAAAACATTACCAGCGAGGGGCTAGATGGGTTAGGTTAGGATGTGATACGTTATAGACGTATATAATGTTCCCACCGAGAAGAAGGGGCCGATACGCCAGGAATGTTGTAAAATACTACATTCGAGATGATAGCTTGCCTTAGGATAGGATATATAACGCTATAGACATATATAATATTCCAACCGAGATGTACGGGACGTCACGAACGGGATACTGTAAAACATTACCAGCGAGGGGCTAGATGGGTTAGGTTAGGATGTGATACGTTATAGACCTATATAATGTTCCCACCGAGAAGAAGGGGCCGATACGCCAGGAATGTTGTAAAATACTACATCAGAGATGATGGCCTGCCTTAGGTTAGGATATATAACGCTATAGACGTATATAATATTCCAACCGAGATGTACGGTACGTCACGAACGGGATTCTGTAAAACATTACCAGCGAGGGTCTATATGTGTTAGGTTAGGGTATATTACGTTATAGACGAATATAATGTTCCCACCGAGAAGTAGGGGCCGATACGCCAGGAATGTTGTAAAATACTACATCCGAGATGTTAGCCTGCCTTACGTTAGGATATATATCGCTGTAGACGTATATAATATCCCAACCGAGATGTACGGGACGGCAGGAACGGGATTCGGTAAAACATTACCAGCGAGGGGCTAGATGTGTTAGGTTAGGTTATATTACGTGCTAGACCTATATAATGTTCCCACCGAGAAGTAGGGGCCGATACGCCAGGAATGTTGTGAAATACTACATCCGAGATGATAGCCTGCCTTACGTTAGGATATATATCGCTGTAGACGTATATAATATCCCAACCGAGATGTACGGGACGACAGGAACGGGATTCTGTAAAACATTACCAGCGAGGGGCTAGATGGGTTAGGTTAGGATGTGATACGTTATAGACGTATATAATGTTCCCACCGAGAAGAAGGGGCCGCTACGCCAGGAATGTTGTAAAATACTACATCCGAGATGTTAGCCTGCCTTACGTTAGGATATTAATCGCTGTAGACGTATATAATATCCCAACCGAGATGTCCGGGACGACAGGAACGGGATTCTGTAAAACATTACCAGCGAGGGGCTAGATGGGTTAGGTTAGGACGTGATACGTTATAGACGTATATAATGTTCCCACCAAGAAGAAGGGGCCGATACGCCAGGAATGTTGTAAAATACTACATCCGAGATGATAGCTTGCCTTAGGTTAGGATATATAACGCTATAGCCTAATACAATATCCCAACCGAGATGTACGGGACGAAACGAACGGGATTCTGTAAAACGTTACCAGCGAGGGGCCAGATGGGTTAGGTTAGGGTATATTACGTTATAGACGAATATAATGTTCCCACCGACAAGTAGGGGCCGATACGCCAGGAATGTTGTAAAATACTGCATCCGAGATGTTAGCCTGCCTTACGTTAGGATATATATCGCTGTAGACGTATATAATATTCCAACCGAGATGTACGGTACGTCACGAACGGGATTCTGTAAAACATTACCAGCGAGGGTCTATATGTGTTAGGTTAGGGTATATTACGTTATAGACGAATATAATGTTCCCACCGAGAAGTAGGGGCCGATACGCCAGGAATGTTGTAATATACTACATCCGAGATGTTAGCCTGCCTTACGTTAGGATATATACCGCTGTAGACGTATATAATATCCCAAACGAGATGTACGGGACGGCAGGAACGGGATTCTGTAAAACATTACCAGCGAGGGGCTAGATGGGTTAGGTTAGGATGTGATACGTTATAGACGTATATAATGTTCCCACCGAGAAGAAGGGGCCGATACGCCAGGAATGTGGTAAAATACTACATTCGAGATGATAGCTTGCCTTAGGTTAGGATATATAACGCTATAGACGTATATAATATTCCAACCGAGATGTACGGGACGTCACGAACGCGATACTGTAAAACATTACCAGCGAGGGGCTAGATGGGTTTGGTTAGGATGTGATACGTTATAGACGTATATAATGTTCCCACCGAGAAGAAGGGGCCGACACGCCAGGAATGTTGTAAAATACTACATCAGAGATGATGGCCTGCCTTAGGTTAGGATATATAACGCTATAGACGTATATAATATTCCAACCGAGATGTACGGTACGTCACGAACGGGATTCTGTAAAACATTACCAGCGAGGGGCTAGATGTGTTAGGTTAGGGTATATTACGTTATAGACGAATATAATGTTCCCACCGAGAAGTAGGGGCCGATACGCCAGGAATGTTGTAAAATACTACATCCGAGATGTTAGCCTGCCTTACGTTAGGATATATATCGCTGTAGACGTATATAATATCCCAACCGAGATGTACGGGACGGCAGGAACGGGATTCTGTAAAACATTACCAGCGAGGGGCTAGATGGGTTAGGTTAGGATGTGATACGTTATAGACGTATATAATGTTCCCACCGAGAAGAAGGGGCCGATACGCCAGGAATGTTGTAAAATACTACATTCGAGATGATAGCTTGCCTTAGGATAGGATATATAACGCTATAGACATATATAATATTCCAACCGAGATGTACGGGACGTCACGAACGGGATACTGTAAAACATTACCAGCGAGGGGCTAGATGGGTTAGGTTAGGATGTGATACGTTATAGACCTATATAATGTTCCCACCGAGAAGAAGGGGCCGATACGCCAGGAATGTTGTAAAATACTACATCAGAGATGATGGCCTGCCTTAGGTTAGGATATATAACGCTATAGACGTATATAATATTCCAACCGAGATGTACGGTACGTCACGAACGGGATTCTGTAAAACATTACCAGCGAGGGTCTATATGTGTTAGGTTAGGGTATATTACGTTATAGACGAATATAATGTTCCCACCGAGAAGTAGGGGCCGATACGCCAGGAATGTTGTAAAATACTACATCCGAGATGTTAGCCTGCCTTACGTTAGGATATATATCGCTGTAGACGTATATAATATCCCAACCGAGATGTACGGGACGGCAGGAACGGGATTCGGTAAAACATTACCAGCGAGGGGCTAGATGTGTTAGGTTAGGTTATATTACGTGCTAGACCTATATAATGTTCCCACCGAGAAGTAGGGGCCGATACGCCAGGAATGTTGTGAAATACTACATCCGAGATGATAGCCTGCCTTACGTTAGGATATATATCGCTGTAGACGTATATAATATCCCAACCGAGATGTACGGGACGACAGGAACGGGATTCTGTAAAACATTACCAGCGAGGGGCTAGATGGGTTAGGTTAGGATGTGATACGTTATAGACGTATATAATGTTCCCACCGAGAAGAAGGGGCCGCTACGCCAGGAATGTTGTAAAATACTACATCCGAGATGTTAGCCTGCCTTACGTTAGGATATTAATCGCTGTAGACGTATATAATATCCCAACCGAGATGTCCGGGACGACAGGAACGGGATTCTGTAAAACATTACCAGCGAGGGGCTAGATGGGTTAGGTTAGGACGTGATACGTTATAGACGTATATAATGTTCCCACCAAGAAGAAGGGGCCGATACGCCAGGAATGTTGTAAAATACTACATCCGAGATGATAGCTTGCCTTAGGTTAGGATATATAACGCTATAGCCTAATACAATATCCCAACCGAGATGTACGGGACGAAACGAACGGGATTCTGTAAAACGTTACCAGCGAGGGGCCAGATGGGTTAGGTTAGGGTATATTACGTTATAGACGAATATAATGTTCCCACCGACAAGTAGGGGCCGATACGCCAGGAATGTTGTAAAATACTGCATCCGAGATGTTAGCCTGCCTTACGTTAGGATATATATCGCTGTAGACGTATATAATATTCCAACCGAGATGTACGGTACGTCACGAACGGGATTCTGTAAAACATTACCAGCGAGGGTCTATATGTGTTAGGTTAGGGTATATTACGTTATAGACGAATATAATGTTCCCACCGAGAAGTAGGGGCCGATACGCCAGGAATGTTGTAATATACTACATCCGAGATGTTAGCCTGCCTTACGTTAGGATATATACCGCTGTAGACGTATATAATATCCCAAACGAGATGTACGGGACGGCAGGAACGGGATTCTGTAAAACATTACCAGCGAGGGGCTAGATGGGTTAGGTTAGGATGTGATACGTTATAGACGTATATAATGTTCCCACCGAGAAGAAGGGGCCGATACGCCAGGAATGTGGTAAAATACTACATTCGAGATGATAGCTTGCCTTAGGTTAGGATATATAACGCTATAGACGTATATAATATTCCAACCGAGATGTACGGGACGTCACGAACGCGATACTGTAAAACATTACCAGCGAGGGGCTAGATGGGTTTGGTTAGGATGTGATACGTTATAGACGTATATAATGTTCCCACCGAGAAGAAGGGGCCGACACGCCAGGAATGTTGTAAAATACTACATCAGAGATGATGGCCTGCCTTAGGTTAGGATATATAACGCTATAGACGTATATAATATTCCAACCGAGATGTACGGTACGTCACGAACGGGATTCTGTAAAACATTACCAGCGAGGGGCTAGATGTGTTAGGTTAGGGTATATTACGTTATAGACGAATATAATGTTCCCACCGAGAAGTAGGGGCCGATACGCCAGGAATGTTGTAAAATACTACATCCGAGATGTTAGCCTGCCTTACGTTAGGATATATATCGCTGTAGACGTATATAATATCCCAACCGAGATGTACGGGACGGCAGGAACGGGATTCTGTAAAACATTACCAGCGAGGGGCTAGATGGGTTAGGTTAGGATGTGATACGTTATAGACGTATATAATGTTCCCACCGAGAAGAAGGGGCCGATACGCCAGGAATGTTGTAAAATACTACATTCGAGATGATAGCTTGCCTTAGGATAGGATATATAACGCTATAGACATATATAATATTCCAACCGAGATGTACGGGACGTCACGAACGGGATACTGTAAAACATTACCAGCGAGGGGCTAGATGGGTTAGGTTAGGATGTGATACGTTATAGACCTATATAATGTTCCCACCGAGAAGAAGGGGCCGATACGCCAGGAATGTTGTAAAATACTACATCAGAGATGATGGCCTGCCTTAGGTTAGGATATATAACGCTATAGACGTATATAATATTCCAACCGAGATGTACGGTACGTCACGAACGGGATTCTGTAAAACATTACCAGCGAGGGTCTATATGTGTTAGGTTAGGGTATATTACGTTATAGACGAATATAATGTTCCCACCGAGAAGTAGGGGCCGATACGCCAGGAATGTTGTAAAATACTACATCCGAGATGTTAGCCTGCCTTACGTTAGGATATATATCGCTGTAGACGTATATAATATCCCAACCGAGATGTACGGGACGGCAGGAACGGGATTCGGTAAAACATTACCAGCGAGGGGCTAGATGTGTTAGGTTAGGTTATATTACGTGCTAGACCTATATAATGTTCCCACCGAGAAGTAGGGGCCGATACGCCAGGAATGTTGTGAAATACTACATCCGAGATGATAGCCTGCCTTACGTTAGGATATATATCGCTGTAGACGTATATAATATCCCAACCGAGATGTACGGGACGACAGGAACGGGATTCTGTAAAACATTACCAGCGAGGGGCTAGATGGGTTAGGTTAGGATGTGATACGTTATAGACGTATATAATGTTCCCACCGAGAAGAAGGGGCCGCTACGCCAGGAATGTTGTAAAATACTACATCCGAGATGTTAGCCTGCCTTACGTTAGGATATTAATCGCTGTAGACGTATATAATATCCCAACCGAGATGTCCGGGACGACAGGAACGGGATTCTGTAAAACATTACCAGCGAGGGGCTAGATGGGTTAGGTTAGGACGTGATACGTTATAGACGTATATAATGTTCCCACCAAGAAGAAGGGGCCGATACGCCAGGAATGTTGTAAAATACTACATCCGAGATGATAGCTTGCCTTAGGTTAGGATATATAACGCTATAGCCTAATACAATATCCCAACCGAGATGTACGGGACGAAACGAACGGGATTCTGTAAAACGTTACCAGCGAGGGGCCAGATGGGTTAGGTTAGGGTATATTACGTTATAGACGAATATAATGTTCCCACCGACAAGTAGGGGCCGATACGCCAGGAATGTTGTAAAATACTGCATCCGAGATGTTAGCCTGCCTTACGTTAGGATATATATCGCTGTAGACGTATATAATATTCCAACCGAGATGTACGGTACGTCACGAACGGGATTCTGTAAAACATTACCAGCGAGGGTCTATATGTGTTAGGTTAGGGTATATTACGTTATAGACGAATATAATGTTCCCACCGAGAAGTAGGGGCCGATACGCCAGGAATGTTGTAATATACTACATCCGAGATGTTAGCCTGCCTTACGTTAGGATATATACCGCTGTAGACGTATATAATATCCCAACCGAGATGTACGGGACGGCAGGAACGGGATTCTGTAAAACATTACCAGCGAGGGGCTAGATGGGTTAGGTTAGGATGTGATACGTTATAGACGTATATAATGTTCCCACCGAGAAGAAGGGGCCGATACGCCAGGAATGTGGTAAAATACTACATTCGAGATGATAGCTTGCCTTAGGTTAGGATATATAACGCTATAGACGTATATAATATTCCAACCGAGATGTACGGGACGTCACGAACGCGATACTGTAAAACATTACCAGCGAGGGGCTAGATGGGTTTGGTTAGGATGTGATACGTTATAGACGTATATAATGTTCCCACCGAGAAGAAGGGGCCGACACGCCAGGAATGTTGTAAAATACTACATCAGAGATGATGGCCTGCCTTAGGTTAGGATATATAACGCTATAGACGTATATAATATTCCAACCGAGATGTACGGTACGTCACGAACGGGATTCTGTAAAACATTACCAGCGAGGGGCTAGATGTGTTAGGTTAGGGTATATTACGTTATAGACGAATATAATGTTCCCACCGAGAAGTAGGGGCCGATACGCCAGGAATGTTGTAAAATTCTACGTCCGAGATGTTAGCCTGCCTTAGGTTAGGATATATAACGCTGTACACGAATATAATGTCCCAACCGAGACGATCGGGACGACAGGAACGGGATTCTGTAAAACATTACCAGCGAGAGGCTAGATGGGTTAGGTTAGGATGTGATACGTTATAGGCGCATATAATGTTCCCACCGAGAAGAAGGGGCCGATACGCCAGCAATGTTTTAAAATACTACATCCGAGATGATAGCCTGCCATAGGTTAGGATATATAACGCTATAGACCTATATAATGAGCCAACCGAGATGTACGGGACGAAACGAACGGGATTCTGTAAAACATTACCAGCGAGGTGCCAGATGGGTTAGGTTAGGTTATGTTACGCTATAGAGGAATATAATGTTCCCACCGAGAAGTAGGGGCCGATACGCCAGGAATGTTGTAAAATACTACATCCGAGATGATAGCCTGCCTTAGGTTAGGATATATAACGCTATAGACGTATATAATATCCCAACCGAGACGTACGGGACGACACGAACGGGATTCTGTAAAGTATTACCAGCGAGGGGCTAGATGGGTTAGGTTAGGTTATGTTACGTTATAGACATGTATAATGTTCCCACCGAGATGTAGAGCCGATACGCCAGGAATGGCGTATAATACTGCATCCGAGATGTTAGCCTGCCTTAGGTTAGGATATATAACGCTGTAAACGTATATAATGTCCAAACCGAGACGTACGGGACGACACGAACGAGATTCTGTAAAACATTATCAGCGAGGGGCTAGATGGGTTAGGTTAGGTTATGTTACATGATAGACGTATATAATGTACCCACCGAGAAGTAGGGGCCGATACGCCAGGAATGTTATAAAATACTGCATCCGAGATGTTAGCCTGCCTTAGGTTAGGATATATAACGCTGTAGACGTATATAATGTCCCAACCGAGACGTACGGGACGACACGAACGGGATTCTGTAAAACATTACCAGCGAGGGGCTAGATGTGTTAGGTTAGGTTATATTACGTTATAGACGTATATAATGTTCCCACCGAGAAGTAGGGGCCGATACGTCAGGAATGTTGTAAAATACTACATCAGAGATGATAGCCTGCCTTAGGTTAGGATATATAACGCTATAGACGTATAAAATGTCCGAACCGAGACGAACGGGACGGTGCGGACGGCATTCTGTAAAACATTACCAGCGAGGGACTAGATGTGTTAGGATAGGTGATACTACGTTCTAGACCTATATAATGTTCCCACCGAGAAGAAGGGGCCGCTACGCCAGGAATGTTGTAAAATACTACATCCGAGATGTTAGCCTGCCTTACGTTAGGATATTAATCGCTGTAGACGTATATAATATCCCAACCGAGATGTCCGGGACGACAGGAACGGGATTCTGTAAAACATTACCAGCGAGGGGCTAGATGGGTTAGGTTAGGACGTGATACGTTATAGACGTATATAATGTTCCCACCCAGAAGAAGGGGCCGATACGCCAGGAATGTTGTAAAATACTACATCCGAGATGATAGCTTGCCTTAGGTTAGGATATATAACGCTATAGCCTAATACAATATCCCAACCGAGATGTACGGGACGAAACGAACGGGATTCTGTAAAACGTTACCAGCGAGGGGCCAGATGGGTTAGGTTAGGGTATATTACGTTATAGACGAATATAATGTTCCCACCGACAAGTAGGGGCCGATACGCCAGGAATGTTGTAAAATACTGCATCCGAGATGTTAGCCTGCCTTACGTTAGGATATATATCGCTGTAGACGTATATAATATTCCAACCGAGATGTACGGTACGTCACGAACGGGATTCTGTAAAACATTACCAGCGAGGGTCTATATGTGTTAGGTTAGGGTATATTACGTTATAGACGAATATAATGTTCCCACCGAGAAGTAGGGGCCGATACGCCAGGAATGTTGTAATATACTACATCCGAGATGTTAGCCTGCCTTACGTTAGGATATATACCGCTGTAGACGTATATAATATCCCAACCGAGATGTACGGGACGGCAGGAACGGGATTCTGTAAAACATTACCAGCGAGGGGCTAGATGGGTTAGGTTAGGATGTGATACGTTATAGACGTATATAATGTTCCCACCGAGAAGAAGGGGCCGATACGCCAGGAATGTGGTAAAATACTACATTCGAGATGATAGCTTGCCTTAGGTTAGGATATATAACGCTATAGACGTATATAATATTCCAACCGAGATGTACGGGACGTCACGAACGGGATACTGTAAAACATTACCAGCGAGGGGCTAGATGGGTTTGGTTAGGATGTGATACGTTATAGACGTATATAATGTTCCCACCGAGAAGAAGGGGCCGACACGCCAGGAATGTTGTAAAATACTACATCAGAGATGATGGCCTGCCTTAGGTTAGGATATATAACGCTATAGACGTATATAATATTCCAACCGAGATGTACGGTACGTCACGAACGGGATTCTGTAAAACATTACCAGCGAGGGGCTAGATGTGTTAGGTTAGGGTATATTACGTTATAGACGAATATAATGTTCCCACCGAGAAGTAGGGGCCGATACGCCAGGAATGTTGTAAAATACTACGTCCGAGATGTTAGCCTGCCTTTCGTTAGGATATATATCGCTGTAGACGTATATAATATCCCAACCGAGATGTCCGGGACGACAGGAAAGGGATTCTGTAAAACATTACCAGCGAGGGGCCAGATGGGTTAGGCTAGGTTATGTTACGTTATAGACGAATATAATGTTCCCACCGAGAAGTAAAGGCCGATACGCCAGGAATGTTGTAAAATACTGCATCCGAGATGTTAGCCTGCCTTAGGTTAGGATATATAACGCTGTACACGAATATAATGTCCCAACCGAGACGATCGGGACGACAGGAACGGGATTCTGTAAAACATTACCAGCGAGAGGCTAGATGGGTTAGGTTAGGATGTGATACGTTATAGGCGCATATAATGTTCCCACCGAGAAGAAGGGGCCGATACGCCAGGAATGTTTTAAAATACTACATCCGAGATGATAGCCTGCCATAGGTTAGGATATATAACGCTATAGACCTATATAATGTGCCAACCGAGATGTACGGGACGAAACGAACGGGATTCTGTAAAACATTACCAGCGAGGTGCCAGATGGGTTAGGTTAGGTTATGTTACGCTATAGAGGAATATAATGTTCCCACCGAGAAGTAGGGGCCGATACGCCAGGAATGTTGTAAAATACAACATCCGAGATGATAGCCTGCCTTAGGTTAGGATATATAACGCTATAGACGTATATAATATCCCAACCGAGACGTACGGGACGACACGAACGGGATTCTGTAAAGTATTACCAGCGAGGGGCTAGATGGGTTAGGTTAGGTTATGTTACGTTATAGACATGTATAATGTTCCCACCGAGATGTAGAGCCGATACGCCAGGAATGGCGTAAAATACTGCATCCGAGATGTTAGCCTGCTTTAGGTTAGGATATATAACGCTGTAAACGTATATAATGTCCAAACCGAGACGTACGGGACGACACGAACGGGATTCTGTAAAACATTATCAGCGAGGGGCTAGATGGGTTAGGTTAGGTTATGTTACATGATAGACGTATATAATGTACCCACCGAGAAGTAGGGGCCGATACGCCAGGAATGTTATAAAATACTGCATCCGAGATGTTAGCCTGCCTTAGGTTAGGATATATAACGCTGTAGACGTATATAATGTCCCAACCGAGACGTACGGGACGACACGAACGGGATTCTGTAAAACATTACCAGCGAGGGGCTAGATGTGTTAGGTTAGGTTATATTACGTTATAGACGTATATAATGTTCCCACCGAGAAGTAGGGGCCGATACGTCAGGAATGTTGTAAAATACTACATCAGAGATGATAGCCTGCCTTAGGTTAGGATATATAACGCTATAGACGTATTTAATGTGCCAACCGAGACGTACGGGACGACATGAACGGGATTCTGTAAAACATTATCAGCGAGGGGCTAGATGGGTTAGGTTAGGTTATGTTACATGATAGACATATATAATGTACCCACCGAGAAGTAGGGGCCGATACGCCAGGAATGTTATAAAATACTGCGTCCGAGATGTTAGCCTGCCTTAGGTTAGGATATATAACGCTGTAGACGTATATAATGTCCCAACCGAGACGTACGGGACGACACGAACGGGATTCTGTAAAACATTACCAGCGAGGGGCTAGATGTGTTAGGTTAGGTTATATTACGTTATAGACGTATATAATGTTCCCACCGAGAAGTAGGGCCGATACGTCAGGAATGTTGTAAAATACTACATCAGAGATGATAGCCTGCCTTAGGTTAGGATATATAACGCTATAGACGTATTTAATGTGCCAACCGAGACGTACGGGCGACACGAACGGGATTCTGTAAAACATTACCAGCGAGGGGCTAGATGTGTTAGGTTAGGTTATATTACGTTATAGACGAATATAATGTTCCCACCGAGAAGTAGGGGCCGATACGCCAGGAATGTTGTAAAATACTACATCCGAGATGTTAGCTTGCCTTACGTTAGGATATATATCGCTTTAGACGTGTATAATATCCCAACCGAGATGTCCGGGACGACAGGAAAGGGATTCTGCAAAACATTACCAGCGAGGGGCTAGATGTGTTAGGTTGGGTTATATTACGTTATACACCTATATAATGTTCCCACCGAGAAGTAGGGGCCGATACGCCAGGAATGTTGTAAAATACTACATCCGAGATGATAGCCTGCCTTAGGTTAGGATATATAACGCTATAGACTGATATAATATCCCAACCGAGATGTACGGGACGAAACGAACGGGCTTCTGTAAAACGTTACCAGCGAGGGGCCAGATGGGTTAGGTTAGGTTATGTTACGCTATAGACGAATATAATGGTCCCACCGAGAAGTAGAGGCCGATACGCCAGGAATGTTGTAAAATGCTACATCCGAGATGTTAGCCTGCTTTGCGTTATGATATATATCGCTGTAGACGTATATAATATCCCAACCGAGATGTACGGGACGAGAAGAACGGGATTCTGTAAAACATTACCAGCGAGGGGCTAGATGGGTTAGGTTAGGATGTGATACGTTATAGACGTATATAATGTTCCCACCGAGAAGTAGGGGCCGATACGTCAGGAATGTTGTAAAATACTACATCACAGATGATAGCCTGCCTTAGGTTAGGATATATAACGCTATAGACGTATATAATGTGTCAACCGAGACGTACGGGACGACACGAACGGGATTCTGTAAAACATTACCAGCGAGGGGCTAGATGTGTTAGGTTAGGTTATATTACGTTATACACCTATATAATGTTCCCACCGAGAAGTAGGGGCCGATACGCCAGGAATGTTGTAAAATACTACATCCGAGATGATAGCTTGCCTTCGGTTAGGATATATAACGCTATAGACTTATATAATATCCCAACCGAGATGTACGGGACGAAACGAACGGGATTCTGTAAAACTTTACCAGCGAGGGGCCAGATGGGTTAGGTTAGGTTATGTTACGCTATAGACGAATATAATGGTCCCACCGAGAAGTAGAGGCCGATACGCCAGGAATGTTGTAAAATGATACATCCGAGATGTTTGCCTGCTTTGCGTTATGATATATATCGCTGTAGACGTATATAATATCCCAACCGAGATGTACGGGACGAGAAGAACGGGATTCTGTAAAACATTAGCAGCGAGGGGCTAGATGGGTTAGGTTAGGACGTGATACGTTATAGACGTATATAATGTTTCCACCGAGAAGTAGGGGCCGATACGTCAGGAATGTTGTAAAATACTACATCAGAGATGATAGCCTGCCTTAGGTTAGGATATATATCGCTGTAGACGTATATAATATCCGAACCGAGATGTACGGGACGACAGGAACGGGATTCTGTAAAACATTTCCAGCCGGGGGCTAGATGGGTTAGGTTAGGATGTGATACGTTATAGACGTATATAATGTTCCCACCGAGAAGTAGGGGCCGATACGCCAGGAATGTTGTAAAATACTACATCCGAGATGATAGCCTGCCTTAGGTTAGGATATATATCGCTGTAGACGTATATAATATCCCAACCGAGATGTCCGGGACGACAGGAACGGGATTCTGTAAAACATTACCAGCGAGGGGCTAGATGGGTTAGGTTAGGATGTGATACGTTATAGACGTATATAATGTTCCCACCAAGAAGATGGGGCCGATACGCCAGGAATGTTGTAAAATAATACATCCGAGATGATAGCTTGCCTTAGGTTAGGATATATAACGCTATAGACGTATATAATATTCCAACCGAGATGTACGGGACGTCACGAACGGGATTCTGTAAAACATTACCAGCGAGGGGCTAGATGTGTTAGGTTAGGTTATATTACGTTATAGACGAATATAATGTTCCCACCGAGAAGTAGAGGACGATACGCCAGGAATGTTGTAAAATACTACATCCGTGATGTTAGCCTGCCTTACGTTAGGATATATATCGCTGTAGACGTATATAATATCCCAACCGAGATGTACGGGACGGCAGGAACGGGATTCTGTAAAACATTACCAGCGAGGGGCTAGATGGGTTAGGTTAGGTTGTGATACGTTATAGACGTATATAATGTTCCCACCGAGTAGTAGGGGCCGATACGCCAGGAATGTTGTAAAATACTACATCCGAGATGATAGCTTGCCTTAGGTTAGGATATATAACGCTATAGCCTAATACAATATCCCAACCGAGATGTACGGGACGAAACGAACGGGATTCTGTAAAACGTTACCAGCGAGGGGCCAGATGGGTTAGGTTAGGGTATATTACGTTATAGACGAATATAATGTTCCCACCGACAAGTAGGGGCCGATACGCCAGGAATGTTGTAAAATACTGCATCCGAGATGTTAGCCTGCCTTACGTTAGGATATATATCGCTGTAGACGTATATAATATTCCAACCGAGATGTACGGTACGTCACGAACGGGATTCTGTAAAACATTACCAGCGAGGGTCTATATGTGTTAGGTTAGGGTATATTACGTTATAGACGAATATAATGTTCCCACCGAGAAGTAGGGGCCGATACGCCAGGAATGTTGTAATATACTACATCCGAGATGTTAGCCTGCCTTACGTTAGGATATATACCGCTGTAGACGTATATAATATCCCAACCGAGATGTACGGGACGGCAGGAACGGGATTCTGTAAAACATTACCAGCGAGGGGCTAGATGGGTTAGGTTAGGATGTGATACGTTATAGACGTATATAATGTTCCCACCGAGAAGAAGGGGCCGATACGCCAGGAATGTGGTAAAATACTACATTCGAGATGATAGCTTGCCTTAGGTTAGGATATATAACGCTATAGACGTATATAATATTCCAACCGAGATGTACGGGACGTCACGAACGGGATACTGTAAAACATTACCAGCGAGGGGCTAGATGGGTTTGGTTAGGATGTGATACGTTATAGACGTATATAATGTTCCCACCGAGAAGAAGGGGCCGACACGCCAGGAATGTTGTAAAATACTACATCAGAGATGATGGCCTGCCTTAGGTTAGGATATATAACGCTATAGACGTATATAATATTCCAACCGAGATGTACGGTACGTCACGAACGGGATTCTGTAAAACATTACCAGCGAGGGGCTAGATGTGTTAGGTTAGGGTATATTACGTTATAGACGAATATAATGTTCCCACCGAGAAGTAGGGGCCGATACGCCAGGAATGTTGTAAAATACTACGTCCGAGATGTTAGCCTGCCTTTCGTTAGGATATATATCGCTGTAGACGTATATAATATCCCAACCGAGATGTCCGGGACGACAGGAAAGGGATTCTGTAAAACATTACCAGCGAGGGGCTAGATGGGTTAGGTTAGGATGTGATACGTTATAAGCGCATATAATGTTCCCACCGAGAAGAAGGGGCCGATACGCCAGGAATGTTTTAAAATACTACATCCGAGATGATAGCCTGCCATAGGTTAGGATATATAACGCTATACACCTATATAATGTGCCAACCGAGATGTACGGGACGAAACGAACGGGATTCTGTAAAACATTACCAGCGAGGGGCTAGATGTGTTAGGTTAGGGTATATTACGTTATAGACGAATATAATGTTCCCACCGAGAAGTAGGGGCCGATACGCCAGGAATGTTGTGAAATACTACATCCGAGATGATAGCCTGCCTTACGTTAGGATATATATCGCTGTAGACGTATATAATATCCCAACCGAGATGTACGGGACGACAGGAACGGGATTCTGTAAAACATTACCAGCGAGGGGCTAGATGGGTTAGGTTAGGATGTGATACGTTATAGACGTATATAATGTTCCCACCGAGAAGAAGGGGCCGCTACGCCAGGAATGTTGTAAAATACTACATCCGAGATGTTAGCCTGCCTTACGTTAGGATATTAATCGCTGTAGACGTATATAATATCCCAACCGAGATGTCCGGGACGACAGGAACGGGATTCTGTAAAACATTACCAGCGAGGGGCTAGATGGGTTAGGTTAGGACGTGATACGTTATAGACGTATATAATGTTCCCACCAAGAAGAAGGGGCCGATACGCCAGGAATGTTGTAAAATACTACATCCGAGATGATAGCTTGCCTTAGGTTAGGATATATAACGCTATAGCCTAATACAATATCCCAACCGAGATGTACGGGACGAAACGAACGGGATTCTGTAAAACGTTACCAGCGAGGGGCCAGATGGGTTAGGTTAGGGTATATTACGTTATAGACGAATATAATGTTCCCACCGACAAGTAGGGGCCGATACGCCAGGAATGTTGTAAAATACTGCATCCGAGATGTTAGCCTGCCTTACGTTAGGATATATATCGCTGTAGACGTATATAATATTCCAACCGAGATGTACGGTACGTCACGAACGGGATTCTGTAAAACATTACCAGCGAGGGTCTATATGTGTTAGGTTAGGGTATATTACGTTATAGACGAATATAATGTTCCCACCGAGAAGTAGGGGCCGATACGCCAGGAATGTTGTAATATACTACATCCGAGATGTTAGCCTGCCTTACGTTAGGATATATACCGCTGTAGACGTATATAATATCCCAACCGAGATGTACGGGACGGCAGGAACGGGATTCTGTAAAACATTACCAGCGAGGGGCTAGATGGGTTAGGTTAGGATGTGATACGTTATAGACGTATATAATGTTCCCACCGAGAAGAAGGGGCCGATACGCCAGGAATGTGGTAAAATACTACATTCGAGATGATAGCTTGCCTTAGGTTAGGATATATAACGCTATAGACGTATATAATATTCCAACCGAGATGTACGGGACGTCACGAACGCGATACTGTAAAACATTACCAGCGAGGGGCTAGATGGGTTTGGTTAGGATGTGATACGTTATAGACGTATATAATGTTCCCACCGAGAAGAAGGGGCCGACACGCCAGGAATGTTGTAAAATACTACATCAGAGATGATGGCCTGCCTTAGGTTAGGATATATAACGCTATAGACGTATATAATATTCCAACCGAGATGTACGGTACGTCACGAACGGGATTCTGTAAAACATTACCAGCGAGGGGCTAGATGTGTTAGGTTAGGGTATATTACGTTATAGACGAATATAATGTTCCCACCGAGAAGTAGGGGCCGATACGCCAGGAATGTTGTAAAATTCTACGTCCGAGATGTTAGCCTGCCTTAGGTTAGGATATATAACGCTGTACACGAATATAATGTCCCAACCGAGACGATCGGGACGACAGGAACGGGATTCTGTAAAACATTACCAGCGAGAGGCTAGATGGGTTAGGTTAGGATGTGATACGTTATAGGCGCATATAATGTTCCCACCGAGAAGAAGGGGCCGATACGCCAGCAATGTTTTAAAATACTACATCCGAGATGATAGCCTGCCATAGGTTAGGATATATAACGCTATAGACCTATATAATGAGCCAACCGAGATGTACGGGACGAAACGAACGGGATTCTGTAAAACATTACCAGCGAGGTGCCAGATGGGTTAGGTTAGGTTATGTTACGCTATAGAGGAATATAATGTTCCCACCGAGAAGTAGGGGCCGATACGCCAGGAATGTTGTAAAATACTACATCCGAGATGATAGCCTGCCTTAGGTTAGGATATATAACGCTATAGACGTATATAATATCCCAACCGAGACGTACGGGACGACACGAACGGGATTCTGTAAAGTATTACCAGCGAGGGGCTAGATGGGTTAGGTTAGGTTATGTTACGTTATAGACATGTATAATGTTCCCACCGAGATGTAGAGCCGATACGCCAGGAATGGCGTATAATACTGCATCCGAGATGTTAGCCTGCCTTAGGTTAGGATATATAACGCTGTAAACGTATATAATGTCCAAACCGAGACGTACGGGACGACACGAACGAGATTCTGTAAAACATTATCAGCGAGGGGCTAGATGGGTTAGGTTAGGTTATGTTACATGATAGACGTATATAATGTACCCACCGAGAAGTAGGGGCCGATACGCCAGGAATGTTATAAAATACTGCATCCGAGATGTTAGCCTGCCTTAGGTTAGGATATATAACGCTGTAGACGTATATAATGTCCCAACCGAGACGTACGGGACGACACGAACGGGATTCTGTAAAACATTACCAGCGAGGGGCTAGATGTGTTAGGTTAGGTTATATTACGTTATAGACGTATATAATGTTCCCACCGAGAAGTAGGGGCCGATACGTCAGGAATGTTGTAAAATACTACATCAGAGATGATAGCCTGCCTTAGGTTAGGATATATAACGCTATAGACGTATAAAATGTCCGAACCGAGACGAACGGGACGGTGCGGACGGCATTCTGTAAAACATTACCAGCGAGGGACTAGATGTGTTAGGATAGGTGATACTACGTTCTAGACCTATATAATGTTCCCACCGAGAAGAAGGGGCCGCTACGCCAGGAATGTTGTAAAATACTACATCCGAGATGTTAGCCTGCCTTACGTTAGGATATTAATCGCTGTAGACGTATATAATATCCCAACCGAGATGTCCGGGACGACAGGAACGGGATTCTGTAAAACATTACCAGCGAGGGGCTAGATGGGTTAGGTTAGGACGTGATACGTTATAGACGTATATAATGTTCCCACCCAGAAGAAGGGGCCGATACGCCAGGAATGTTGTAAAATACTACATCCGAGATGATAGCTTGCCTTAGGTTAGGATATATAACGCTATAGCCTAATACAATATCCCAACCGAGATGTACGGGACGAAACGAACGGGATTCTGTAAAACGTTACCAGCGAGGGGCCAGATGGGTTAGGTTAGGGTATATTACGTTATAGACGAATATAATGTTCCCACCGACAAGTAGGGGCCGATACGCCAGGAATGTTGTAAAATACTGCATCCGAGATGTTAGCCTGCCTTACGTTAGGATATATATCGCTGTAGACGTATATAATATTCCAACCGAGATGTACGGTACGTCACGAACGGGATTCTGTAAAACATTACCAGCGAGGGTCTATATGTGTTAGGTTAGGGTATATTACGTTATAGACGAATATAATGTTCCCACCGAGAAGTAGGGGCCGATACGCCAGGAATGTTGTAATATACTACATCCGAGATGTTAGCCTGCCTTACGTTAGGATATATACCGCTGTAGACGTATATAATATCCCAACCGAGATGTACGGGACGGCAGGAACGGGATTCTGTAAAACATTACCAGCGAGGGGCTAGATGGGTTAGGTTAGGATGTGATACGTTATAGACGTATATAATGTTCCCACCGAGAAGAAGGGGCCGATACGCCAGGAATGTGGTAAAATACTACATTCGAGATGATAGCTTGCCTTAGGTTAGGATATATAACGCTATAGACGTATATAATATTCCAACCGAGATGTACGGGACGTCACGAACGGGATACTGTAAAACATTACCAGCGAGGGGCTAGATGGGTTTGGTTAGGATGTGATACGTTATAGACGTATATAATGTTCCCACCGAGAAGAAGGGGCCGACACGCCAGGAATGTTGTAAAATACTACATCAGAGATGATGGCCTGCCTTAGGTTAGGATATATAACGCTATAGACGTATATAATATTCCAACCGAGATGTACGGTACGTCACGAACGGGATTCTGTAAAACATTACCAGCGAGGGGCTAGATGTGTTAGGTTAGGGTATATTACGTTATAGACGAATATAATGTTCCCACCGAGAAGTAGGGGCCGATACGCCAGGAATGTTGTAAAATACTACGTCCGAGATGTTAGCCTGCCTTTCGTTAGGATATATATCGCTGTAGACGTATATAATATCCCAACCGAGATGTCCGGGACGACAGGAAAGGGATTCTGTAAAACATTACCAGCGAGGGGCCAGATGGGTTAGGCTAGGTTATGTTACGTTATAGACGAATATAATGTTCCCACCGAGAAGTAAAGGCCGATACGCCAGGAATGTTGTAAAATACTGCATCCGAGATGTTAGCCTGCCTTAGGTTAGGATATATAACGCTGTACACGAATATAATGTCCCAACCGAGACGATCGGGACGACAGGAACGGGATTCTGTAAAACATTACCAGCGAGAGGCTAGATGGGTTAGGTTAGGATGTGATACGTTATAGGCGCATATAATGTTCCCACCGAGAAGAAGGGGCCGATACGCCAGGAATGTTTTAAAATACTACATCCGAGATGATAGCCTGCCATAGGTTAGGATATATAACGCTATAGACCTATATAATGTGCCAACCGAGATGTACGGGACGAAACGAACGGGATTCTGTAAAACATTACCAGCGAGGTGCCAGATGGGTTAGGTTAGGTTATGTTACGCTATAGAGGAATATAATGTTCCCACCGAGAAGTAGGGGCCGATACGCCAGGAATGTTGTAAAATACAACATCCGAGATGATAGCCTGCCTTAGGTTAGGATATATAACGCTATAGACGTATATAATATCCCAACCGAGACGTACGGGACGACACGAACGGGATTCTGTAAAGTATTACCAGCGAGGGGCTAGATGGGTTAGGTTAGGTTATGTTACGTTATAGACATGTATAATGTTCCCACCGAGATGTAGAGCCGATACGCCAGGAATGGCGTAAAATACTGCATCCGAGATGTTAGCCTGCTTTAGGTTAGGATATATAACGCTGTAAACGTATATAATGTCCAAACCGAGACGTACGGGACGACACGAACGGGATTCTGTAAAACATTATCAGCGAGGGGCTAGATGGGTTAGGTTAGGTTATGTTACATGATAGACGTATATAATGTACCCACCGAGAAGTAGGGGCCGATACGCCAGGAATGTTATAAAATACTGCATCCGAGATGTTAGCCTGCCTTAGGTTAGGATATATAACGCTGTAGACGTATATAATGTCCCAACCGAGACGTACGGGACGACACGAACGGGATTCTGTAAAACATTACCAGCGAGGGGCTAGATGTGTTAGGTTAGGTTATATTACGTTATAGACGTATATAATGTTCCCACCGAGAAGTAGGGGCCGATACGTCAGGAATGTTGTAAAATACTACATCAGAGATGATAGCCTGCCTTAGGTTAGGATATATAACGCTATAGACGTATTTAATGTGCCAACCGAGACGTACGGGACGACATGAACGGGATTCTGTAAAACATTATCAGCGAGGGGCTAGATGGGTTAGGTTAGGTTATGTTACATGATAGACATATATAATGTACCCACCGAGAAGTAGGGGCCGATACGCCAGGAATGTTATAAAATACTGCGTCCGAGATGTTAGCCTGCCTTAGGTTAGGATATATAACGCTGTAGACGTATATAATGTCCCAACCGAGACGTACGGGACGACACGAACGGGATTCTGTAAAACATTACCAGCGAGGGGCTAGATGTGTTAGGTTAGGTTATATTACGTTATAGACGTATATAATGTTCCCACCGAGAAGTAGGGCCGATACGTCAGGAATGTTGTAAAATACTACATCAGAGATGATAGCCTGCCTTAGGTTAGGATATATAACGCTATAGACGTATTTAATGTGCCAACCGAGACGTACGGGCGACACGAACGGGATTCTGTAAAACATTACCAGCGAGGGGCTAGATGTGTTAGGTTAGGTTATATTACGTTATAGACGAATATAATGTTCCCACCGAGAAGTAGGGGCCGATACGCCAGGAATGTTGTAAAATACTACATCCGAGATGTTAGCTTGCCTTACGTTAGGATATATATCGCTTTAGACGTGTATAATATCCCAACCGAGATGTCCGGGACGACAGGAAAGGGATTCTGCAAAACATTACCAGCGAGGGGCTAGATGTGTTAGGTTGGGTTATATTACGTTATACACCTATATAATGTTCCCACCGAGAAGTAGGGGCCGATACGCCAGGAATGTTGTAAAATACTACATCCGAGATGATAGCCTGCCTTAGGTTAGGATATATAACGCTATAGACTGATATAATATCCCAACCGAGATGTACGGGACGAAACGAACGGGCTTCTGTAAAACGTTACCAGCGAGGGGCCAGATGGGTTAGGTTAGGTTATGTTACGCTATAGACGAATATAATGGTCCCACCGAGAAGTAGAGGCCGATACGCCAGGAATGTTGTAAAATGCTACATCCGAGATGTTAGCCTGCTTTGCGTTATGATATATATCGCTGTAGACGTATATAATATCCCAACCGAGATGTACGGGACGAGAAGAACGGGATTCTGTAAAACATTACCAGCGAGGGGCTAGATGGGTTAGGTTAGGATGTGATACGTTATAGACGTATATAATGTTCCCACCGAGAAGTAGGGGCCGATACGTCAGGAATGTTGTAAAATACTACATCACAGATGATAGCCTGCCTTAGGTTAGGATATATAACGCTATAGACGTATATAATGTGTCAACCGAGACGTACGGGACGACACGAACGGGATTCTGTAAAACATTACCAGCGAGGGGCTAGATGTGTTAGGTTAGGTTATATTACGTTATACACCTATATAATGTTCCCACCGAGAAGTAGGGGCCGATACGCCAGGAATGTTGTAAAATACTACATCCGAGATGATAGCTTGCCTTCGGTTAGGATATATAACGCTATAGACTTATATAATATCCCAACCGAGATGTACGGGACGAAACGAACGGGATTCTGTAAAACTTTACCAGCGAGGGGCCAGATGGGTTAGGTTAGGTTATGTTACGCTATAGACGAATATAATGGTCCCACCGAGAAGTAGAGGCCGATACGCCAGGAATGTTGTAAAATGATACATCCGAGATGTTTGCCTGCTTTGCGTTATGATATATATCGCTGTAGACGTATATAATATCCCAACCGAGATGTACGGGACGAGAAGAACGGGATTCTGTAAAACATTAGCAGCGAGGGGCTAGATGGGTTAGGTTAGGACGTGATACGTTATAGACGTATATAATGTTTCCACCGAGAAGTAGGGGCCGATACGTCAGGAATGTTGTAAAATACTACATCAGAGATGATAGCCTGCCTTAGGTTAGGATATATATCGCTGTAGACGTATATAATATCCGAACCGAGATGTACGGGACGACAGGAACGGGATTCTGTAAAACATTTCCAGCCGGGGGCTAGATGGGTTAGGTTAGGATGTGATACGTTATAGACGTATATAATGTTCCCACCGAGAAGTAGGGGCCGATACGCCAGGAATGTTGTAAAATACTACATCCGAGATGATAGCCTGCCTTAGGTTAGGATATATATCGCTGTAGACGTATATAATATCCCAACCGAGATGTCCGGGACGACAGGAACGGGATTCTGTAAAACATTACCAGCGAGGGGCTAGATGGGTTAGGTTAGGATGTGATACGTTATAGACGTATATAATGTTCCCACCAAGAAGATGGGGCCGATACGCCAGGAATGTTGTAAAATAATACATCCGAGATGATAGCTTGCCTTAGGTTAGGATATATAACGCTATAGACGTATATAATATTCCAACCGAGATGTACGGGACGTCACGAACGGGATTCTGTAAAACATTACCAGCGAGGGGCTAGATGTGTTAGGTTAGGTTATATTACGTTATAGACGAATATAATGTTCCCACCGAGAAGTAGAGGACGATACGCCAGGAATGTTGTAAAATACTACATCCGTGATGTTAGCCTGCCTTACGTTAGGATATATATCGCTGTAGACGTATATAATATCCCAACCGAGATGTACGGGACGGCAGGAACGGGATTCTGTAAAACATTACCAGCGAGGGGCTAGATGGGTTAGGTTAGGTTGTGATACGTTATAGACGTATATAATGTTCCCACCGAGTAGTAGGGGCCGATACGCCAGGAATGTTGTAAAATACTACATCCGAGATGATAGCTTGCCTTAGGTTAGGATATATAACGCTATAGCCTAATACAATATCCCAACCGAGATGTACGGGACGAAACGAACGGGATTCTGTAAAACGTTACCAGCGAGGGGCCAGATGGGTTAGGTTAGGGTATATTACGTTATAGACGAATATAATGTTCCCACCGACAAGTAGGGGCCGATACGCCAGGAATGTTGTAAAATACTGCATCCGAGATGTTAGCCTGCCTTACGTTAGGATATATATCGCTGTAGACGTATATAATATTCCAACCGAGATGTACGGTACGTCACGAACGGGATTCTGTAAAACATTACCAGCGAGGGTCTATATGTGTTAGGTTAGGGTATATTACGTTATAGACGAATATAATGTTCCCACCGAGAAGTAGGGGCCGATACGCCAGGAATGTTGTAATATACTACATCCGAGATGTTAGCCTGCCTTACGTTAGGATATATACCGCTGTAGACGTATATAATATCCCAACCGAGATGTACGGGACGGCAGGAACGGGATTCTGTAAAACATTACCAGCGAGGGGCTAGATGGGTTAGGTTAGGATGTGATACGTTATAGACGTATATAATGTTCCCACCGAGAAGAAGGGGCCGATACGCCAGGAATGTGGTAAAATACTACATTCGAGATGATAGCTTGCCTTAGGTTAGGATATATAACGCTATAGACGTATATAATATTCCAACCGAGATGTACGGGACGTCACGAACGGGATACTGTAAAACATTACCAGCGAGGGGCTAGATGGGTTTGGTTAGGATGTGATACGTTATAGACGTATATAATGTTCCCACCGAGAAGAAGGGGCCGACACGCCAGGAATGTTGTAAAATACTACATCAGAGATGATGGCCTGCCTTAGGTTAGGATATATAACGCTATAGACGTATATAATATTCCAACCGAGATGTACGGTACGTCACGAACGGGATTCTGTAAAACATTACCAGCGAGGGGCTAGATGTGTTAGGTTAGGGTATATTACGTTATAGACGAATATAATGTTCCCACCGAGAAGTAGGGGCCGATACGCCAGGAATGTTGTAAAATACTACGTCCGAGATGTTAGCCTGCCTTTCGTTAGGATATATATCGCTGTAGACGTATATAATATCCCAACCGAGATGTCCGGGACGACAGGAAAGGGATTCTGTAAAACATTACCAGCGAGGGGCTAGATGGGTTAGGTTAGGATGTGATACGTTATAAGCGCATATAATGTTCCCACCGAGAAGAAGGGGCCGATACGCCAGGAATGTTTTAAAATACTACATCCGAGATGATAGCCTGCCATAGGTTAGGATATATAACGCTATACACCTATATAATGTGCCAACCGAGATGTACGGGACGAAACGAACGGGATTCTGTAAAACATTACCAGCGAGGTGCCAGATGGGTTAGGTTAGGTTATGTTACGCTATAGAGGAATATAATGTTCCCACCGAGAAGTAGGGGCCGATACGCCAGGAATGTTGTAAAATACTACATCCGAGATGATAGCCTGCCTTAGGTTAGGATATATAACGCTATAGACGTATATAATATCCCAACCGAGACGTACGGGACGACACGAACGGGATTCTGTAAAGTATTACCAGCGAGGGGCTAGATGGGTTAGGTTAGGTTATGTTACGTTATAGACATGTATAATGTTCCCACCGAGATGTAGAGCCGATACGCCAGGAATGGCGTAAAATACTGCATCCGAGATGTTAGCCTGCCTTAGGTTAGGATATATAACGCTGTAAACGTATATAATGTCCAAACCGAGACGTACGGGACGACACGAACGGGATTCTGTAAAACATTATCAGCGAGGGGCTAGATGGGTTAGGTTAGGTTATGTTACATGATAGACGTATATAATGTACCCACCGAGAAGTAGGGGCCGATACGCCAGGAATGTTATAAAATACTGCATCCGAGATGTTAGCCTGCCTTAGGTTAGGATATATAACGCTGTAGACGTATATAATGTCCCAACCGAGACGTACGGGACGACACGAACGGGATTCTGTAAAACATTACCAGCGAGGGGCTAGATGTGTTAGGTTAGGTTATATTACGTTATAGACGTATATAATGTTCCCACCGAGAAGTAGGGGCCGATACGTCAGGAATGTTGTAAAATACTACATCAGAGATGATAGCCTGCCTTAGGTTAGGATATATAACGCTATAGACGTATTTAATGTGCCAACCGAGACGTACGGGACGACACGAACGGGATTCTGTAAAACATTATCAGCGAGGGGCTAGATGGGTTAGGTTAGGTTATGTTACATGATAGACATATATAATGTACCCACCGAGAAGTAGGGGCCGATACGCCAGGAATGTTATAAAATACTGCGTCCGAGATGTTAGCCTGCCTTAGGTTAGGATATATAACGCTGTAGACGTATATAATGTCCCAACCGAGACGTACGGGACGACACGAACGGGATTCTGTAAAACATTACCAGCGAGGGGCTAGATGTGTTAGGTTAGGTTATATTACGTTATAGACGTATATAATGTTCCCACCGAGAAGTAGGGCCGATACGTCAGGAATGTTGTAAAATACTACATCAGAGATGATAGCCTGCCTTAGGTTAGGATATATAACGCTATAGACGTATTTAATGTGCCAACCGAGACGTACGGGCGACACGAACGGGATTCTGTAAAACATTACCAGCGAGGGGCTAGATGTGTTAGGTTGGGTTATATTACGTTATACACCTATATAATGTTCCCACCGAGAAGTAGGGGCCGATACGCCAGGAATGTTGTAAAATACTACATCCGAGATGATAGCCTGCCTTAGGTTAGGATATATAACGCTATAGACTGATATAATATCCCAACCGAGATGTACGGGACGAAACGAACGGGCTTCTGTAAAACGTTACCAGCGAGGGGCCAGATGGGTTAGGTTAGGTTATGTTACGCTATAGACGAATATAATGTTCCCACCGAGAAGTAGGGGCCGATACGTCAGGAATGTTGTAAAATACTACATCACAGATGATAGCCTGCCTTAGGTTAGGATATATAACGCTATAGACGTATATAATGTGTCAACCGAGACGTACGGGACGACACGAACGGGATTCTGTAAAACATTACCAGCGAGGGGCTAGATGTGTTAGGTTAGGTTATATTACGTTATACACCTATATAATGTTCCCACCGAGAAGTAGGGGCCGATACGCCAGGAATGTTGTAAAATACTACATCCGAGATGATAGCTTGCCTTCGGTTAGGATATATAACGCTATAGACTTATATAATATCCCAACCGAGATGTACGGGACGAAACGAACGGGATTCTGTAAAACTTTACCAGCGAGGGGCCAGATGGGTTAGGTTAGGTTATGTTACGCTATAGACGAATATAATGGTCCCACCGAGAAGTAGAGGCCGATACGCCAGGAATGTTGTAAAATGATACATCCGAGATGTTTGCCTGCTTTGCGTTATGATATATATCGCTGTAGACGTATATAATATCCCAACCGAGATGTACGGGACGAGAAGAACGGGATTCTGTAAAACATTAGCAGCGAGGGGCTAGATGGGTTAGGTTAGGACGTGATACGTTATAGACGTATATAATGTTTCCACCGAGAAGTAGGGGCCGATACGTCAGGAATGTTGTAAAATACTACATCAGAGATGATAGCCTGCCTTAGGTTAGGATATATATCGCTGTAGACGTATATAATATCCGAACCGAGATGTACGGGACGACAGGAACGGGATTCTGTAAAACATTACCAGCGAGGGGCTAGATGGGTTAGGTTAGGATGTGATACGTTATAGACGTATATAATGTTCCCACCGAGAAGTAGGGGCCGATACGTCAGGAATGTTGTAAAATACTACATCAGAGATGATAGCCTGCCTTAGGTTAGGATATATAACGCTATAGACGTATATAATGTGTCAACCGAGACGTACGGGACGACACGAACGGGATTCTGTAAAACATTACCAGCGAGGGGCTAGATGTGTTAGGTTAGGTTATATTACGTTATACACCTATATAATGTTCCCACCGAGAAGTAGGGGCCGATACGCCAGGAATGTTGTAAAATACTACATCCGAGATGATAGCTTGCCTTCGGTTAGGATATATAACGCTATAGACTTATATAATATCCCAACCGAGATGTACGGGACGAAACGAACGGGATTCTGTAAAACTTTACCAGCGAGGGGCCAGATGGGTTAGGTTAGGTTATGTTACGCTATAGACGAATATAATGGTCCCACCGAGAAGTAGAGGCCGATACGCCAGGAATGTTGTAAAATGATACATCCGAGATGTTTGCCTGCTTTGCGTTATGATATATATCGCTGTAGACGTATATAATATCCCAACCGAGATGTACGGGACGAGAAGAACGGGATTCTGTAAAACATTAGCAGCGAGGGGCTAGATGGGTTAGGTTAGGACGTGATACGTTATAGACGTATATAATGTTTCCACCGAGAAGTAGAGGCCGATACGTCAGGAATGTTGTAAAATACTACATCAGAGATGATAGCCTGCCTTAGGTTAGGATATATATCGCTGTAGACGTATATAATATCCGAACCGAGATGTACGGGACGACAGGAACGGGATTCCGTAAAACATTTCCAGCCGGGGGCTAGATGGGTTAGGTTAGGATGTGATACGTTATAGACGTATATAATGTTCCCACCGAGAAGAAGGGGCCGCTACGCCAGGAATGTTGTAAAATACTACATCCGAGATGTTAGCCTGCCTTAGGTTAGGATATATAACGCTATAGACGTATATAATATTCCAACCGAGATGTACGGGACGTCACGAACGGGATTCTGTAAAACATTACCAGCGAGGGGCTAGATGTGTTAGGTTAGGTTATATTACGTTATAGACGAATATAATGTTCCCACCGAGAAGTAGAGGACGATACGCCAGGAATGTTGTAAAATACTACATCCGTGATGTTAGCCTGCCTTACGTTAGGATATATATCGCTGTAGACGTATATAATATCCCAACCGAGATGTACGGGACGGCAGGAACGGGATTCTGTAAAACATTACCAGCGAGGGGCTAGATGGGTTAGGTTAGGTTGTGATACGTTATAGACGTATATAATGTTCCCACCGAGTAGTAGGGGCCGATACGCCAGGAATGTTGTAAAATACTACATCCGAGATGATAGCTTGCCTTAGGTTAGGATATATAACGCTATAGACGTATATAATATCCCAACCGAGACGTACGGGACGACACGAACGGGATTCTGTAAAACATTACCAGCGAGCGGCTATATGGGTTAGATTAGGTTGTGATACGTTATAGACGTATATAATGTTCTCACCAGGAAGTAGGGGCCGATATGCCAGGAATGTTGTAAAATACTGCATCCGAGATGATAGCCTGCCTTAGGTTAGGATATATAACGCTGTAGACGTATATAATATCCCAATCGAGACGTACGGGACGACACGAACGGGATTCTGTAAAATATTACCAGCGAGGGGCTAGATGGGTTAGGTTAGGTTATGTTACGTTATAGACGTGGATAATGTTCCCACCGAGAAGAAGGGGCCGATACGCCAGGAATGTTGTAAAATACTAAATCCGAGATGATAGCCTGCCTTAGGTTAGGATATATAACGCTATAGACGTATATATTTTCCCAACCGAGATGTACGGGACAACATGAACGGGATTCTGTAAAACATTACCAGCGAGGGGTAGATGGGTTAGGTTAGGTTATGTTACGTTATAGACGTATATAATGTTCCCACCGAGAAGTAGAGGACGATACGCCAGGAATGTTGTAAAATACTACATCCGTGATGTTAGCCTGCCTTACGTTAGGATATATATCGCTGTAGACGTATATAATATCCCAACCGAGATGTACGGGACGGCAGGAACGGGATTCTGTAAAACATTACCAGCGAGGGGCTAGATGGGTTAGGTTAGGTTGTGATACGTTATAGACGTATATAATGTTCCCACCGAGTAGTAGGGGCCGATACGCCAGGAATGTTGTAAAATACTACATCCGAGATGATAGCTTGCCTTAGGTTAGGATATATAACGCTATAGACGTATATAATATCCCAACCGAGACGTACGGGACGACACGAACGGGATTCTGTAAAACATTACCAGCGAGCGGCTATATGGGTTAGATTAGGTTGTGATACGTTATAGACGTATATAATGTTCTCACCAGGAAGTAGGGGCCGATATGCCAGGAATGTTGTAAAATACTGCATCCGAGATGATAGCCTGCCTTAGGTTAGGATATATAACGCTGTAGACGTATACAATATCCCAATCGAGACGTACGGGACGACACGAACGGGATTCTGTAAAATATTACCAGCGAGGGGCTAGATGGGTTAGGTTAGGTTATGTTACGTTATAGACGTGGATAATGTTCCCACCGAGAAGAAGGGGCCGATACGCCAGGAATGTTGTAAAATACTAAATCCGAGATGATAGCCTGCCTTAGGTTAGGATATATAACGCTATAGACGTATATATTTTCCCAACCGAGATGTACGGGACAACATGAACGGGATTCTGTAAAACATTACCAGCGAGGGGTAGATGGGTTAGGTTAGGTTATGTTACGTTATAGACGTATATAATGTTCCCACAGAGAAGTAGGGGCCGACACGACCGGGATTCTGTAAAACATTACAAGCGAGGTTCTAGATTGATTAGGTTAGGTTATATTACGTTATAGACGTATATAATGTTCCAACCGAGAAATACGGTACGACCCTCCAGGAATGTTGGAAAAAACTACATCCGAGTTGTTAGGTTCTCTTAGGTTGGGATATATAACATCATAGATTTACATAACGTCCCCACAGAGAAGTACGGGCCGACACGAACGGGATTCTGTAAAATATTACCAGCGAGGGGCTAGATGGGTTAGGTTAGGCTATGTTACGTTATAGACGTATATAATGTTCCCACCGAGAAGTAGGGGCCGATACGCCAGGAATGTTGTAAAATACTGCATCCGAGTTGTTAGCCTGCCTTAGGTTAGGATATATAACGCTCTAGACATATATAATGTCCCAACCGAGACGTACGGGACGACAGGAACGGGATTCTGTAAAACATTACCAGTGAGGGGCTAGATGGGTTAGGTTAGGATGTGATACCTTATAGACGTATATAATGTTCCCACCGAGAAGTAGAGGACGATACGCCAGGAATGTTGTAAAATACTACATCCGTGATGTTAGCCTGCCTTACGTTAGGATATATATCGCTGTAGACGTATATAATATCCCAACCGAGATGTACGGGACGGCAGGAACGGGATTCTGTAAAACATTACCAGCGAGGGGCTAGATGGGTTAGGTTAGGTTGTGATACGTTATAGACGTATATAATGTTCCCACCGAGTAGTAGGGGCCGATACGCCAGGAATGTTGTAAAATACTACATACGAGATGATAGCTTGCCTTAGGTTAGGATATATAACGCTATAGACGTATATAATATCCCAACCGAGACGTACGGGACGACACGAACGGGATTCTGTAAAACATTACCAGCGTGGGGCTAGATGGGTTAGGTTAGGATGTGATACGTTATTGACGTATATAATGTTCCCACCAGGAAGTAGGGGCCGATATGCCAGGAATGTTGTAAAATACTGCATCCGAGATGTTAGCCTGCCTTAGGTTAGGATATATAGCGCTATAGACGTATATAATATCCCAACCGAGACGTACGGGACGACACGAACGGGATTCTGTAAAACATTACCAGCGAGCGGCTATATGGGTTAGGTTAGGATGTGATACGTTATAGACGTATATAATGTTCCCACCGAGAAGAAGGGGCCGATACGCCAGGAATGTTGTAAAATACTACATCCGAGATGTTAGCCTGCCTTACGTTAGGATATATATCGCTGTAGACGTTTATAACGTCCCAACCGAGACGTACGGGACGACACGAACGGGATTCTGTAAAACATTACCAGCGAGGGGCTAGATGGGTTAGGTTAGGATGTTATACGTTATAGACGTATATAATGTACCCACCGAGAAGTAGGGGCCGATAAGCCAGAAGCGTTGTAAAATACTGCATCCGCGATGTTAGCCTGCCTTAGGTTAGGATATATAACGCTGTAGACGTATATAATGTCCCAACCGAGACGAACGGGACGACAGGAACGGGATTCTGTAAAACATTACCAGCGAGGGACTAGATGGGTTAGGTTAGGATGTGATAGGTTATAGACGTATATAATGTTCCCACCGAGAAGAAGGGGCCGATACGCCAGGAATGTTGTAAAATACTACATCCGAGATGATAGCTTGCCTTAGTTTAGGATATATAACGCTATAGACGTATATAATATTCCAACCGAGATGTACGGGACGTCACGAACGGGATTCTGTAAAACATTACCAGCGTGGGGCTAGATGGGTTAGGTTAGGATGTGATACGTTATTGACGTATATAATGTTCCCACCGAGAAGAAGGGGCCGATACGCAAGGAATGTTGTAAAATACTGCATCCGAGAGGTTAGCCTGCCTTAGGTTAGGATATATAACGCTCTAGACGTATATAATGTCCCAACCGGGACGAACGGGACGGCACGAACCGGATTCTGTAAAATATTACCAGCGAGGGGCTAGATGTGTTAGGTTAGGTTATATTACGTTATAGACGAATATTATGTTCCCACCGAGAAGTAGAGGACGATACGCCAGGAATGTTGTAAAATACTACATCCGTGATGTTAGCCTGCCTTACGTTAGGATATATATCGCTGTAGACGTATATAATATCCCAACCGAGATGTACGGGACGGCAGGAACGGGATTCTGTAAAACATTACCAGCGAGGGGCTAGATGGGTTAGGTTAGGTTGTGATACGTTATAGACGTATATAATGTTCCCACCGAGCAGTAGGGGCCGATACGCCAGGAATGTTGTAAAATACTACATCCGAGATGATAGCTTGCCTTAGGTTAGGATATATAACGCTCTAGACGTATATAATATCCCAACCGAGACGTACGGGACGACACGAACGGGATTCTGTAAAACATTACCAGTGAGCGGCTATATGGGTTAGATTAGGTTGTGATACGTTATAGACGTATATAATGTTCCCACCAGGAAGTAGGGGCCGATATGCCAGGAATGTTGTAAAATACTGCATCCGAGATGATAGCCTGCCTTAGGTTAGGATATATAACGCTGTAGACGTATATAATATCCCAATCGAGACGTACGGGACGACACGAACGGGATTCTGTAAAATATTACCAGCGAGGGGCTAGATGGGTTAGGTTAGGTTGTGTTACGTTATAGACGTGGATAATGTTCCCACCGAGAAGTAGAGCCGATACGCCAGGAATACAGTAAAATACTGCATCCGAGATGTTAGCCTGCCTTAGGTTAGGATATATAACGCTGTAGACGTATATTATATCCCAATCGAGACGTACGGGACGACACGAACGGGATTCTGTAAAATATTACCAGCGAGGGGGCTAGATGGGTTAGGCTAGGTTATATTTCGTTATAGACGTATACAATGTTCACACCGAGAAGTACAGGCCGACACGACCGGAATTCTGTAACACAATATCACGGAGGGGTAAGATGGATTAGGTTAGGTTATATTACGATATAGACGTATATAATGTTCCCACCGAGAAGTAGGAGCCGACCCGCCAGGCTTGTTGGAAAATACTACATCCGAGATGTTAGGCTGCTTTAGGTTAGGATATATAACGCTATAGACGTATATATTTTCTCAACCGAGATGTACGGGACAACATGAACGGGATTCTGTAAAACATTAGCAGCGAGGGGTAGATGGGTTAGGTTAGGTTATGTTACGTTATAGACGTATATAATGTTCCCACAGAGAAGTAGGGGCCGACACGACCGGGATTCTGTAAAACATTACAAGCGAGGTTCTAGATTGATTAGGTTAGGTTATACTACGTTATAGACGTATATAATGTTCCAACCGAGAAATAGGGCACGACCCTCCAGGAATGTTGGAAAAAACTACATCCGAGTTGTTAGGTTCTCTTAGGTTGGGATATATAACATCATAGATTTACATAACGTCCCCACAGAGAAGTACGGGCCGACACGACCGGGATTCTGTAAAACATTACCAGCGAGGGGCTAGATGGGTTAGGTTAGGCTATGTTACGTTATAGACGTATATAATGTTCCCACCGAGAAGTAGGGGCCGATACGCCAGGAATGTTGTAAAATACTGCATCCGAGATGTTAGCCTGCCTTAGGTTAGGATATATAACGCTCTAGACGTATATAATGTCCCAACCGAGACGTACGGGACGACACGCACGGGATTCTGTAAAACATTACCAGCGAGAGGCTAGATGTGTTAGGTTAGGTTATATTACGTTATAGATCTATATAATGTTCCCACCGAGAAGTAGGGGCCGATACGTCTGGAATGTTGTAAAATACTACATCCGAGATGATAGCCTACCTTAAGTTAGGATATATAACGCTATAGACGTATATAATATTCCAACCGAGACGAACGGGATGACACGAACGGGAATCTGTGAAACATTACCAGCGAGGGGCTAGACGGGTTAGGTTAGGTTATATTACGTTATAGACCTATATAATGTTCCCACCGAGAAGTAGGGGCCGATACGCCAGGAATGTTGTGAAATACTACATCAGAGATGATAGCCTGCCTTATGTTGGGATATATAACGCTATAGACTTATATAATATCTCAACCGAGATGTACGGGACGAAACGAACGGGATTCTGTAAAACATTACCAGCGAGGGGCCAGATGGGTTAGGTTAGGTGATATTACGTTATAGACGTATATAACGTTCCCACCGAGAAGTAGAGGCCGATACGCCAGGAATGTTGTAAAATACTACATCCGAGATGTTAGCCTGCCTTACGTTAGGATATATATCGCTGTAGACGTATATAATATCCAAACCGAGATGTCCGGGACGACAGGAACGGGATTCTGTAAAACATTACCAGTGAGGGGCTAGATGGGTTAGGTTCGGATGTGATACGTTATAGACGTATATAATGTTCCCACCGAGAAAAAGGGTCCGATACGCCAGGAAAGTTGTAAAATACTACATCCGAGATGATAGCTTGCCTTAGGTTAGGATATATAACGCTATAGACGTATATAATATTCCAACCGAGATGTACGGGACGTCACGAACGGGATTCTGTAAAACATTACCAGCGAGGGGCCAGATGGGTTAGGTTAGGTGATATTACGTTATAGACGTATATAACGTTCCCACCGAGAAGTAGAGGCCGATACGCCAGGAATGTTGTAAAATACTACATCCGTGATGTTAGCCTGCCTTACGTTAGGATATATATCGCTGTGGGCGTATATAATATCCCAACCGAGATGTACGGGACGGCAGGAACGGGATTCTGTAAAACATTATCAGCGAGGGGCTAGATGGGTTAGGTTAGGTTGTGATACGTTATAGACGTATATAATGTTCCCACCGAGTAGTAGGGGCCGATACGCCAGGAATGTTGTAAAATACTACATACGAGATGATAGCTTGCCTTAGGTTAGGATATATAACGCTATAGACGTATATAATATCCCAACCGAGACGTACGGGACGACACGAACGGGATTCTGTAAAACATTACCAGCGTGGGGCTAGATGGGTTAGGTTAGGATGTGATACGTTATTGACGTATATAATGTTCCCACCAGGAAGTAGGGGCCGATATGCCAGGAATGTTGTAAAATACTGCATCCGAGATGTTAGCCTGCCTTAGGTTAGGATATATAGCGCTATAGACGTATATAATATCCCAACCGAGACGTACGGGACGACACGAACGGGATTCTGTAAAACATTACCAGCGAGCGGCTATATGGGTTAGGTTAGGATGTGATACGTTATAGACGTATATAATGTTCCCACCGAGAAGAAGGGGCCGATACGCCAGGAATGTTGTAAAATACTACATCCGAGATGTTAGCCTGCCTTACGTTAGGATATATATCGCTGTAGACGTTTATAACGTCCCAACCGAGACGTACGGGACGACACGAACGGGATTCTGTAAAACATTACCAGCGAGGGGCTAGATGGGTTAGGTTAGGATGTTATACGTTATAGACGTATATAATGTACCCACCGAGAAGTAGGGGCCGATAAGCCAGAAGCGTTGTAAAATACTGCATCCGCGATGTTAGCCTGCCTTAGGTTAGGATATATAACGCTGTAGACGTATATAATGTCCCAACCGAGACGAACGGGACGACAGGAACGGGATTCTGTAAAACATTACCAGCGAGGGACTAGATGGGTTAGGTTAGGATGTGATAGGTTATAGACGTATATAATGTTCCCACCGAGAAGAAGGGGCCGATACGCCAGGAATGTTGTAAAATACTACATCCGAGATGATAGCTTGCCTTAGTTTAGGATATATAACGCTATAGACGTATATAATATTCCAACCGAGATGTACGGGACGTCACGAACGGGATTCTGTAAAACATTACCAGCGTGGGGCTAGATGGGTTAGGTTAGGATGTGATACGTTATTGACGTATATAATGTTCCCACCGAGAAGAAGGGGCCGATACGCAAGGAATGTTGTAAAATACTGCATCCGAGAGGTTAGCCTGCCTTAGGTTAGGATATATAACGCTCTAGACGTATATAATGTCCCAACCGGGACGAACGGGACGGCACGAACCGGATTCTGTAAAATATTACCAGCGAGGGGCTAGATGTGTTAGGTTAGGTTATATTACGTTATAGACGAATATTATGTTCCCACCGAGAAGTAGAGGACGATACGCCAGGAATGTTGTAAAATACTACATCCGTGATGTTAGCCTGCCTTACGTTAGGATATATATCGCTGTAGACGTATATAATATCCCAACCGAGATGTACGGGACGGCAGGAACGGGATTCTGTAAAACATTACCAGCGAGGGGCTAGATGGGTTAGGTTAGGTTGTGATACGTTATAGACGTATATAATGTTCCCACCGAGCAGTAGGGGCCGATACGCCAGGAATGTTGTAAAATACTACATCCGAGATGATAGCTTGCCTTAGGTTAGGATATATAACGCTCTAGACGTATATAATATCCCAACCGAGACGTACGGGACGACACGAACGGGATTCTGTAAAACATTACCAGTGAGCGGCTATATGGGTTAGATTAGGTTGTGATACGTTATAGACGTATATAATGTTCCCACCAGGAAGTAGGGGCCGATATGCCAGGAATGTTGTAAAATACTGCATCCGAGATGATAGCCTGCCTTAGGTTAGGATATATAACGCTGTAGACGTATATAATATCCCAATCGAGACGTACGGGACGACACGAACGGGATTCTGTAAAATATTACCAGCGAGGGGCTAGATGGGTTAGGTTAGGTTGTGTTACGTTATAGACGTGGATAATGTTCCCACCGAGAAGTAGAGCCGATACGCCAGGAATACAGTAAAATACTGCATCCGAGATGTTAGCCTGCCTTAGGTTAGGATATATAACGCTGTAGACGTATATAATATCCCAATCGAGACGTACGGGACGACACGAACGGGATTCTGTAAAATATTACCAGCGAGGGGGCTAGATGGGTTAGGCTAGGTTATATTTCGTTATAGACGTATACAATGTTCACACCGAGAAGTACAGGCCGACACGACCGGAATTCTGTAACACAATATCACGGAGGGGTAAGATGGATTAGGTTAGGTTATATTACGATATAGACGTATATAATGTTCCCACCGAGAAGTAGGAGCCGACCCGCCAGGCTTGTTGGAAAATACTACATCCGAGATGTTAGGCTGCTTTAGGTTAGGATATATAACGCTATAGACGTATATATTTTCTCAACCGAGATGTACGGGACAACATGAACGGGATTCTGTAAAACATTAGCAGCGAGGGGTAGATGGGTTAGGTTAGGTTATGTTACGTTATAGACGTATATAATGTTGCCACAGAGAAGTAGGGGCCGACACGACCGGGATTCTGTAAAACATTACAAGCGAGGTTCTAGATTGATTAGGTTAGGTTATACTACGTTATAGACGTATATAATGTTCCAACCGAGAAATAGGGCACGACCCTCCAGGAATGTTGGAAAAAACTACATCCGAGTTGTTAGGTTCTCTTAGGTTGGGATATATAACATCATAGATTTACATAACGTCCCCACAGAGAAGTACGGGCCGACACGACCGGGATTCTGTAAAACATTACCAGCGAGGGGCTAGATGGGTTAGGTTAGGCTATGTTACGTTATAGACGTATATAATGTTCCCACCGAGAAGTAGGGGCCGATACGCCAGGAATGTTGTAAAATACTGCATCCGAGATGTTAGCCTGCCTTAGGTTAGGATATATAACGCTCTAGACGTATATAATGTCCCAACCGAGACGTACGGGACGACACGCACGGGATTCTGTAAAACATTACCAGCGAGAGGCTAGATGTGTTAGGTTAGGTTATATTACGTTATAGATCTATATAATGTTCCCACCGAGAAGTAGGGGCCGATACGTCTGGAATGTTGTAAAATACTACATCCGAGATGATAGCCTACCTTAAGTTAGGATATATAACGCTATAGACGTATATAATATTCCAACCGAGACGAACGGGATGACACGAACGGGAATCTGTGAAACATTACCAGCGAGGGGCTAGACGGGTTAGGTTAGGTTATATTACGTTATAGACCTATATAATGTTCCCACCGAGAAGTAGGGGCCGATACGCCAGGAATGTTGTGAAATACTACATCAGAGATGATAGCCTGCCTTATGTTGGGATATATAACGCTATAGACTTATATAATATCTCAACCGAGATGTACGGGACGAAACGAACGGGATTCTGTAAAACATTACCAGCGAGGGGCCAGATGGGTTAGGTTAGGTGATATTACGTTATAGACGTATATAACGTTCCCACCGAGAAGTAGAGGCCGATACGCCAGGAATGTTGTAAAATACTACATCCGAGATGTTAGCCTGCCTTACGTTAGGATATATATCGCTGTAGACGTATATAATATCCAAACCGAGATGTCCGGGACGACAGGAACGGGATTCTGTAAAACATTACCAGTGAGGGGCTAGATGGGTTAGGTTCGGATGTGATACGTTATAGACGTATATAATGTTCCCACCGAGAAAAAGGGTCCGATACGCCAGGAAAGTTGTAAAATACTACATCCGAGATGATAGCTTGCCTTAGGTTAGGATATATAACGCTATAGACGTATATAATATTCCAACCGAGATGTACGGGACGTCACGAACGGGATTCTGTAAAACATTACCAGCGAGGGGCCAGATGGGTTAGGTTAGGTGATATTACGTTATAGACGTATATAACGTTCCCACCGAGAAGTAGAGGCCGATACGCCAGGAATGTTGTAAAATACTACATCCGTGATGTTAGCCTGCCTTACGTTAGGATATATATCGCTGTGGGCGTATATAATATCCCAACCGAGATGTACGGGACGGCAGGAACGGGATTCTGTAAAACATTATCAGCGAGGGGCTAGATGGGTTAGGTTAGGTTGTGATACGTTATAGACGTATATAATGTTCCCACCGAGAAGTAGGGGCCGATACGCCAGGAATGTTGTAAAATACTACATCCGAGATGATAGCTTGCCTTAGGTTAGGATATATAACGCTATAGACGTATATAATATCCCAACCGAGACGTACGGGACGACACGAACGGGATTCTGTAAAACATTACCAGCGTGGGGCTAGATGGGTTAGGTTAGGATGTGATACGTTATTGACGTATATAATGTTCCCACCAGGAAGTAGGGGCCGATATGCCAGGAATGTTGTAAAATACTGCATCCGAGATGTTAGCCTGCCTTAGGTTAGGATATATAGCGCTATAGACGTATATAATATCCCAACCGAGACGTACGGGACGACACGAACGGGATTCTGTAAAACATTACCAGCGAGCGGCTATATGGGTTAGGTTAGGATGTGATACGTTATAGACGTATATAATGTTCCCACCGAGAAGAAGGGGCCGATACGCCAGGAATGTTGTAAAATACTACATCCGAGATGTTAGCCTGCCTTACGTTAGGATATATATCGCTGTAGACGTTTATAACGTCCCAACCGAGACGTACGGGACGACACGAACGGGATTCTGTAAAACATTACCAGCGAGGGGCTAGATGGGTTAGGTTAGGATGTTATACGTTATAGACGTATATAATGTACCCACCGAGAAGTAGGGGCCGATAAGCCAGAAGCGTTGTAAAATACTGCATCCGCGATGTTAGCCTGCCTTAGGTTAGGATATATAACGCTGTAGACGTATATAATGTCCCAACCGAGACGAACGGGACGACAGGAACGGGATTCTGTAAAACATTACCAGCGAGGGACTAGATGGGTTAGGTTAGGATGTGATAGGTTATAGACGTATATAATGTTCCCACCGAGAAGAAGGGGCCGATACGCCAGGAATGTTGTAAAATACTACATCCGAGATGATAGCTTGCCTTAGTTTAGGATATATAACGCTATAGACGTATATAATATTCCAACCGAGATGTACGGGACGTCACGAACGGGATTCTGTAAAACATTACCAGCGTGGGGCTAGATGGGTTAGGTTAGGATGTGATACGTTATTGACGTATATAATGTTCCCACCGAGAAGAAGGGGCCGATACGCAAGGAATGTTGTAAAATACTGCATCCGAGAGGTTAGCCTGCCTTAGGTTAGGATATATAACGCTCTAGACGTATATAATGTCCCAACCGGGACGAACGGGACGGCACGAACCGGATTCTGTAAAATATTACCAGCGAGGGGCTAGATGTGTTAGGTTAGGTTATATTACGTTATAGACGAATATTATGTTCCCACCGAGAAGTAGAGGACGATACGCCAGGAATGTTGTAAAATACTACATCCGTGATGTTAGCCTGCCTTACGTTAGGATATATATCGCTGTAGACGTATATAATATCCCAACCGAGATGTACGGGACGGCAGGAACGGGATTCTGTAAAACATTACCAGCGAGGGGCTAGATGGGTTAGGTTAGGTTGTGATACGTTATAGACGTATATAATGTTCCCACCGAGCAGTAGGGGCCGATACGCCAGGAATGTTGTAAAATACTACATCCGAGATGATAGCTTGCCTTAGGTTAGGATATATAACGCTCTAGACGTATATAATATCCCAACCGAGACGTACGGGACGACACGAACGGGATTCTGTAAAACATTACCAGTGAGCGGCTATATGGGTTAGATTAGGTTGTGATACGTTATAGACGTATATAATGTTCCCACCAGGAAGTAGGGGCCGATATGCCAGGAATGTTGTAAAATACTGCATCCGAGATGATAGCCTGCCTTAGGTTAGGATATATAACGCTGTAGACGTATATAATATCCCAATCGAGACGTACGGGACGACACGAACGGGATTCTGTAAAATATTACCAGCGAGGGGCTAGATGGGTTAGGTTAGGTTGTGTTACGTTATAGACGTGGATAATGTTCCCACCGAGAAGTAGAGCCGATACGCCAGGAATACAGTAAAATACTGCATCCGAGATGTTAGCCTGCCTTAGGTTAGGATATATAACGCTGTAGACGTATATAATATCCCAATCGAGACGTACGGGACGACACGAACGGGATTCTGTAAAATATTACCAGCGAGGGGGCTAGATGGGTTAGGCTAGGTTATATTTCGTTATAGACGTATACAATGTTCACACCGAGAAGTACAGGCCGACACGACCGGAATTCTGTAACACAATATCACGGAGGGGTAAGATGGATTAGGTTAGGTTATATTACGATATAGACGTATATAATGTTCCCACCGAGAAGTAGGAGCCGACCCGCCAGGCTTGTTGGAAAATACTACATCCGAGATGTTAGGCTGCTTTAGGTTAGGATATATAACGCTATAGACGTATATATTTTCTCAACCGAGATGTACGGGACAACATGAACGGGATTCTGTAAAACATTACCAGCGAGGGGTAGATGGGTTAGGTTAGGTTATGTTACGTTATAGACGTATATAATGTTCCCACAGAGAAGTAGGGGCCGACACGACCGGGATTCTGTAAAACATTACAAGCGAGGTTCTAGATTGATTAGGTTAGGTTATACTACGTTATAGACGTATATAATGTTCCAACCGAGAAATAGGGCACGACCCTCCAGGAATGTTGGAAAAAACTACATCCGAGTTGTTAGGTTCTCTTAGGTTGGGATATATAACATCATAGATTTACATAACGTCCCCACAGAGAAGTACGGGCCGACACGACCGGGATTCTGTAAAACATTACCAGCGAGGGGCTAGATGGGTTAGGTTAGGCTATGTTACGTTATAGACGTATATAATGTTCCCACCGAGAAGTAGGGGCCGATACGCCAGGAATGTTGTAAAATACTGCATCCGAGATGTTAGCCTGCCTTAGGTTAGGATATATAACGCTCTAGACGTATATAATGTCCCAACCGAGACGTACGGGACGACACGCACGGGATTCTGTAAAACATTACCAGCGAGAGGCTAGATGTGTTAGGTTAGGTTATATTACGTTATAGATCTATATAATGTTCCCACCGAGAAGTAGGGGCCGATACGTCTGGAATGTTGTAAAATACTACATCCGAGATGATAGCCTACCTTAAGTTAGGATATATAACGCTATAGACGTATATAATATTCCAACCGAGACGAACGGGATGACACGAACGGGAATCTGTGAAACATTACCAGCGAGGGGCTAGACGGGTTAGGTTAGGTTATATTACGTTATAGACCTATATAATGTTCCCACCGAGAAGTAGGGGCCGATACGCCAGGAATGTTGTGAAATACTACATCAGAGATGATAGCCTGCCTTATGTTGGGATATATAACGCTATAGACTTATATAATATCTCAACCGAGATGTACGGGACGAAACGAACGGGATTCTGTAAAACATTACCAGCGAGGGGCCAGATGGGTTAGGTTAGGTGATATTACGTTATAGACGTATATAACGTTCCCACCGAGAAGTAGAGGCCGATACGCCAGGAATGTTGTAAAATACTACATCCGAGATGTTAGCCTGCCTTACGTTAGGATATATATCGCTGTAGACGTATATAATATCCAAACCGAGATGTCCGGGACGACAGGAACGGGATTCTGTAAAACATTACCAGTGAGGGGCTAGATGGGTTAGGTTCGGATGTGATACGTTATAGACGTATATAATGTTCCCACCGAGAAAAAGGGTCCGATACGCCAGGAAAGTTGTAAAATACTACATCCGAGATGATAGCTTGCCTTAGGTTAGGATATATAACGCTATAGACGTATATAATATTCCAACCGAGATGTACGGGACGTCACGAACGGGATTCTGTAAAACATTACCAGCGAGGGGCCAGATGGGTTAGGTTAGGTGATATTACGTTATAGACGTATATAACGTTCCCACCGAGAAGTAGAGGCCGATACGCCAGGAATGTTGTAAAATACTACATCCGTGATGTTAGCCTGCCTTACGTTAGGATATATATCGCTGTGGGCGTATATAATATCCCAACCGAGATGTACGGGACGGCAGGAACGGGATTCTGTAAAACATTATCAGCGAGGGGCTAGATGGGTTAGGTTAGGTTGTGATACGTTATAGACGTATATAATGTTCCCACCGAGAAGTAGGGGCCGATACGCCAGGAATGTTGTAAAATACTACATCCGAGATGATAGCTTGCCTTAGGTTAGGATATATAACGCTATAGACGTATATATTTTCCCAACCGAGATGTACGGGACAACATGAACGGGATTCTGTAAAACATTACCAGCGGGGGGCTAGATGTCTTACGTTAGGTTATATTACGTTATAGACGAATATAATGTTCCCACCGAGAAGTAGGGGCCGATACGCCAGGAATGTTGTAAAATACTACATCCGAGATGTTAGCCTGCCTTACGTTAGGATATATATCGCTGTAGACGTTTATAACGTCCCAACCGAGACGTACGGGACGACACGAACGGGATTCTGTAAAACATTACCAGCGAGGGGCTAGATGGGTTAGGTTAGGATGTGATACGTTATAGACGTATATAATGTTCCCACCGAGAAGAAGGGGCCGATACGTCAGGAATGTTGTAAAATACTACATCCGAGATGATAGCCTGCCATAGGTTACGATATATAACGCTACAGACGTAAATAATATCCCAACCGAGACGTACGGGACGACACGAACGTGATTCTGTAAAACATTACCATCGAGGGGCTAGATGTGTTAGGTTAGGTTATATTACGTTTTAGACGAATATAATGTTCCCACCGAGAAGTAGAGGCCGATGCGCCCGGAATGTTGTAAAATACTACATCCGAGATGATAGCCTGCCTTAGGTTAGGATATATAACGCTGTAGACGTATATAATATCCCAACCGAGACGAACGGTACGACACGAACGGGAATCAGTGAAACATTACCAGCGATTAGCTAGATGTGTTAGGTTAGGTTATATTTCGTTATAGACGTATACAATGTTCACACCGAGAAGTACAGGCCGACACGACCGGAATTCTGTAACACAATATCACGGAGGGGCAGGATGGATTAGGTTAGGTTATATTACGTTATAGACGTATATAATGTTCCCACCGAGAAGTAGGAGCCGACCCGCCAGGCTTGTTGGAAAATACTACATCCGAGATGTTAGGCTGCTTTAGGTTAGGATATATAACGCTATAGACGTATATATTTTCCCAACCGAGATGTACGGGACAACATGAACGGGATTCTGTAAAACATTACCAGCGAGGGGCTAGATGGGTTAGGTTAGGCTATGTTACGTTATAGACGTATATAATGTTCCCACCGAGAAGTAGGGGCCGACCCGTCAGGAATTTTGTGAAATGCTACATCCGAGGTGTTACGTTGCCTTAGGTTAGGATATATAACGTTATAGACGTATATAATGTCCGAACCGAGACGTACGGGACGACACGAGCGGGATTCTGTAAAACATTATCAGCGAGGGGCTAGATGGGTTAGGTTAGGTTATGTTACATGATAGACGTATATAATGTTCCCACCGAGAAGTAGGGCCAGATACGCCAGGAATGTTGTAAAATACTGCATCCGAGATGTTAGCCTGCCTTAGGTTAGGTTATATAACGTTATAGACGTACCTAATGTCCCCACCGACAAGTACGGGCCGACACGACCGGGATTCTGTAAAACATTACCAGCTAGGATCTAGATGGATTAGGTTAGGTTATATTACGTTATAGACGTATATAATGTTCCCACCGTGAAGTAGGGGCCGACCAGCCAGAAATGTTGTAAAACACTACATACGAAATTTTAGGCTGCCTTAGATTTGGATATATAACGTTATAGACGTATAAAATGTCCGAACCGAGACGAACGGGACGGTGCGGACGGCATTCTGTAAAACATTACCAGCGAGGGACTAGATGTGTTAGGATAGGTGATACTACGTTCTAGACCTATATAATGTTCCCACCGAGAAGTAGGGGGCCGATACGCCAGGAATGTTGTAAAATACCACATCCGAGATGTTAGACTGCCTTACGATAGGATATATATCGCTGTAGACGTTTCTAATGTCCCAACCGAGACGTACGGGACGACAGGTATGGGATTCTGTAAAACATTACCAGCTAGGGTCTAGATGGGTTAGGTTAGGCTATGTTACGTTACAGACGTATATAGTGTTCCCACCGAGAAGTAGGGGCCGACCGGCCAGGAATTTTGTGAAATACTACATCCGAGGTGTTCGGTTGCCTTAGGTTAGGAGATATATAACGCTGTAGACGTATATAATGTCCCAACCGAGACGAACGGGACGACACGAACGGGATTCTGTAAAACATGACCAGCGAGGGGTAGATGGGTTTGGTAAGGTTATATTACGTTATAGACGTATATAATGTTCCCATCGAGCTGGAGGTGCCGACTCGCCAGGAATGTTGGAAAATATTACATCCGAAATATTAGGCTGCCTTACGTTCGGATATATATCGCTGTAGATGTTTATAATGTCCCAACCGAGACGTACGGGCCGACACGACCGGGATTCTGTAAAACACTACCAGCTAGGTTCTAGATGGATTACGTTAGGTTATATTACGTTATAGACGTATATAGTGTTCCCACCGAGAAGTAGGGGCCGACCAGCCAGAAATGTTGTAAAACACTACACCCAAAATTTTAGGCTGCCTTAGATTTGGATATATAACGCTATAGACGTATATAATTTCCCAACCGAGACGTACGGGACGACACGACCGGGATTCTGTAAAACATTACCAGCGAGGGGTAGATGGGTTACGTTAGGTTATATTACGTTATAGACGTATATAATGTTCCCACCGAGATGTAGTTGTCGACCCGCCAGGAATGTTGGAAAATACTACATCCGAAGTTTTAGGCTGCCTTAGATTTGGATATATAACGCTATAGACGTATATATTTTCCCAACCGAGACGTACGGGACGACACGACCGGGATTCTGTAAAACATTAGCTGCGAGGGGTAGATGGGTTACGTTAGTTTATATTACGTTATAGACGTATATAATGTTCCCACCGAGATGTAGGGGCCGACACGCCAGGAATGTTGTAAAATACTACATCCGAGATGTTAGGCTGCCTTAGGTTAGGATATATAACGCTATAGACGTATACAATTTCCCAACCGAGATGTAGGGGACGACATGAACGGGATTCTGTAAAACATTACCAGCGGGAGGCTAGATGGGTTAGGTTAGGTTATATTATGTTATAGACGTATATAATGTTCCCACCGAGAAGTAGGTGCCGATACGCCAGTAATGTTGTAAAATACTGCATCCGAGATGTTAGCCTGCCTTAGGTTAGGATATATAACGTTATAGACGTATATAATGTCCGAACCGAGACGTACGGGACGACAGGTACGGGATTCTGTAAAACATTACCACCGAGGGGTAGATGGGTTAGATTAGGTGATATTACGTTATAGACGTATATAATGTTCCCACCAAGATGTAGGGGCCGACCCGCCAGGAATGTTGGAAAATACTACATCCGAATTGTTAGGTTGCCTTACGTTAGGATATATATCGTTGTAGACGTTTGTAACGTCCCAACCGAGACGTACGTGTCGACACGAATGGGATTCCGTTATATATTACCAGCGAGGGGCTAGATCGGTTAGGTTAGGTTATATTACGTTATAGACCTATATAATGTTCCCACCGAGAAGTAGGGGCCGATACGCCAGGAATGATGTAAAATACTGCATCCGAGATGTTAGCATGCCTTAGGTTATGATATATAACGCTGTAGACGTATATAATATCCCAACCGAGGTGTACGGTACGACACGAACGGCATTCTGTAAAATATTACCAGCGAGGGGCTAGATGGGTTAGGTTAGGTTATGTTACGTTATAGACGTATATAATGTTCCCACCGAGAAGTAAGGGCCGACCCGGCAGGAATGTTGGAAAATACTACATCCGAATTGTTATGTTGCCTTACGTTAGGATATATATCGCTATAGACGTTTGTAACGTCCCAACCGAGACGTACGTGTCGACACGAACAGGATTCTGTAAAACATTACCAGCGAGGGGCTAGATGCGTTAGGTTAGGTTATATTACGTTACAGACCTATATAATATTCCCACCGAGAAGTAGGGCCCGATACGCCAGGAATGTTGTCAAATACTACATCCGAGACGATAGCCTGCCTTAGGTTAGGATATATAACGCTATTGATATATATAATGTCCCAACCGAGACGAACGGGACGACACGAACGGGAATCTGTGAAACATTACCAGGGATTAGCTAGATGTGTTAGGTTAGGTTATATTAAGTTATAGACGTATATAATGTTCCCACCGAGAAGTAGGGGCCGATACGCTAGGAATGTTGGAAAATACTACATCCGAGATCGTCCCAACCGAGACGTACGGGACGACACGACTGGGATTCTGTAAAACATGACCAGCGAGGGGTAGATGGGTTAGGTAAGGTTATATTACGTTATAGACGTATATAATGTTCCCATCGAGCTGGAGGTGCCGACCCGCCAGGAATGTTGGAAAATATTACATCCGAAATTTTAGGCTGCATTACGTTCGGATATATATCGCTGTAGATGTTTATAATGTCCCAACCGAGACGTACGGGCCGACACGACCGGGATTCTGTAAAACATTAGCATCGAGGGGTAGATGGATTACGTTAGTTTATATTACGTTATAGACGTATATAATGTTCCCACCGAGAAGTAGGGGCCGACACGCCAGGAATGTTGTAAAATACTACATCCGAGATGTTAGGCTGCCTTAGGTTGGGATATATAACGCTATAGACGTATATAATTTGCCAACCGAGATGTACGGGACGACATGAACGGGATTCTGTAAAACATTACCAGCGGGAGGCTAGATGGGTTAGGTTAGGCAATGTTACGTTATAGACGTATATAATGTTCCCCCCGAGAAGTAGGTGCCGATACGCCAGTAATGTTGTAAAATACTGCATCCGAGGTGTTACGTTGCCTTAGGTTAGGATATATAACGTTATAGACGTATATAATGTCCGAACCGAGACGTACGGGACGACACGAGCGGGATTCTGTAAAACATTATCAGCGAGGGGCTAGATGGGTCAGGTTAGGTTATGTTACATGATAGACGTATATGATGTTCCCACCGAGAAGTAGGGGACGACCCGCCAGGAATTTTGTGAAATACTACATCCGAGGTGTTAGGTCGTCTTAGGTTAGGATATATAACGCTATAGATGTATATAATGTCCCAACCGAGACGAACGGGACGACACGAACGGGAATTTGCGAAACATTACCAGCGAGGGGTAGACGTGTTAGGATAGGTGATACTACGTTCTAGACCTATATAATGTTCCCACCGAGAAGTTGGGGGCGATACGCCAGGAATGTTGTAAAATACCACATCCGAGATGTTAGACTGCCTTACGATAGGATATATATCGCAGTAGACGTTTCTAATGTCCCAACCGAGACGTACGGAATGACAGGTACGGGATTCTGTAAAACATTGCCAGCGAGGGGTTGATGGGTTAGGTTAGGTTATATTACGTTATAGACGTATATAATGATCCCATCGAGATGGACGTGCCGACCCGCCAGGAATGTTGGAAAATACTACATCCGAAGAGTTAGGTTGCCTTACGGTCGGATATATGTCGCTGTAGACGTTTATAATGTCCCAGCCGAGATGTACGGGCCGACACGACCGGGATTCTGTAAAACATTAAAAGCTAGGTTCTAGATGGATTAGGTTAGGTGATAATACGTTATCGACGTATATAATGTTCCCAGCGAGATGTAGGGGCCGACCCGCCAGGAATTTTGTGAAATACTACATCCGAGGTGTTAGGTCGCCTTAGGTTAGGATATATAACGCTGTAGACGTACATAATGTCCCAACAGGGACGTACGGGACGACACGAACGGGATTCTGTAAAACATTATCAGCGAGGGGCTAGATGGGTTAGAATAGGTTATGTTACGTTATAGACGTATATAATGAGCCCACCGAGAAGTAGGGGCCGATACACCAGGAATGTTGAAAGTACTGCATCCGAGATGTTAGCCTGCCTTAGGTTATGTCCCCACCGAGACGTACGGACGGACACGACCGGGATTCTGTAAAGCATTACCAGCGAGGGGCTAGATGGGTTAGGTTAGGTTATGTTACGTTATGGACGTGTATAATGTTCCCACAAAGATGTAGGTGCCGACCCGCCAGGAATGTTGTAAAATACTACATCCGAGATGTTAGGATGCCTATGGTTAGGATATATAACGCTATAGAAGTATATAGTGTCCCCTCCGAGATGTAGGGGACGACACGAACGGGATTCTGCAAAACATTACTAGCGAGGGGCTAGATGTGTTATGTTAGGTTATATTACGTTATGGACGTGTATAGTGTTCCCACAAAGAAGTAGGGGCCGACCCGCCAGGAATGTTGGAAAATACTACATCCGAGACGTTAGGCTGCCTTAGGCTAGCATACATAACGGTATAGATGTATATAATGTTCCCACCGAGAAGTAGGGGCCGATACGCCAGGAATTTTGTGAAATACTACATCCGAGATGATAGCCTGCCTTAGGTTGGGATATATAACGCTATAGACGTATATAATATTCCAACCGAGATGTACGGGACGTCACGAACGGGATTCTGTAAAACATTACCAGCGAGGGGCTAGATGTGTTAGGTTAGGTTATATTACGTTATAGACGAATATAATGTTCCCACCGAGAAGTAGAGGACGATACGCCAGGAATGTTGTAAAATACTACATCCGTGATGTTAGCCTGCCTTACGTTAGGATATATATCGCTGTGGACGTATATAATATCCCAACCGAGATGTACGGGACGGCAGGAACGGGATTCTGTAAAACATTATCAGCGAGGGGCTAGATGGGTTAGGTTAGGTTGTGATACGTTATAGACGTATATAATGTTCCCACCGAGAAGTAGGGGCCGATACGCCAGGAATGTTGTAAAATACTACATCCGAGATGATAGCTTGCCTTAGGTTAGGATATATAACGCTATAGACGTATATATTTTCCCAACCGAGATGTACGGGACAACATGAACGGGATTCTGTAAAACATTACCAGCGGGGGGCTAGATGTCTTACGTTAGGTTATATTACGTTATAGACGAATATAATGTTCCCACCGAGAAGTAGGGGCCGATACGCCAGGAATGTTGTAAAATACTACATCCGAGATGTTAGCCTGCCTTACGTTAGGATATATATCGCTGTAGACGTTTATAACGTCCCAACCGAGACGAACAGGACGACACGAACGGGAGTCTGTGAAACATTACCAGGGATTAGCTAGATGTGTTAGGTTAGGTTATATTAAGTTATAGACGTATATAATGTTCCCACCGAGAAGTAGAGGCCGATACGCTAGGAATGTTGGAAAATACTACATCCGAGATCGTCCCAACCCAGACGTACGGGACGACACGACTGGGATTCTGTAAAACATGACCAGCGAGGGGTAGATGGGTTAGGTAAGGTTATATTACGTTATAGACGTATATAATGTTCCCATCGAGCTGGAGGTGCCGACCCGCCAGGAATGTTGGAAAATATTACATCCGAAATTTTAGGCTGCCTTACGTTCGGATATATATCGCTGTAGATATTTATAATGTCCCAACCGAGAAGTACGGGCCGACACGACCGGGATTCTGTAAAGCACTACCAGCTAGGTTCTAGATGGATTACGTTAGGTTGTATTACGTTATAGACGTATATAGTGTTCCCACCGAGAGGTAGGGGCCGACTAGCCAGAAATGTTGTAAAACACTACACCCGAAATTTTAGGCTGCCTTAGATTTGGATATATAACGCTATAGACGTATATAATTTCCCAACCGAGACGTACGGGACGACACGACCGGGATTCTGTAAAACATTACCAGCGAGGGGTAGATGGGTTACGTTAGGTTATATTACGTTATAGACGTATATAATGTTCCCACCGAGATGTAGTTGTCGACCCGCCAGGAATGTTGGAAAATACTACATCCGAAATTTTAGGCTGCCTTAGATTTGGATATATAACGCTATAGACGTATATAATTTCCCAACCGAGACGTACGGGACGACACGACCGGGATTCTGTAAAACATTAGCATCGAGGGGTAGATGGATTACGTTAGTTTATATTACGTTATAGACGTATATAATGTTCCCACCGAGAAGTAGGGGCCGACACGCCAGGAATGTTGTAAAATACTACATCCGAGATGTTAGGCTGCCTTAGGTTGGGATATATAACGCTATAGACGTATATAATTTGCCAACCGAGATGTACGGGACGACATGAACGGGATTCTGTAAAACATTACCAGCGGGAGGCTAGATGGGTTAGGTTAGGCAATGTTACGTTATAGACGTATATAATGTTCCCACCGAGAAGTAGGTGCCGATACGCCAGTAATGTTGTAAAATACTGCATCCGAGGTGTTACGTTGCCTTAGGTTAGGATATATAACGTTATAGACGTATATAATGTCCGAACCGAGACGTACGGGACGACACGAGCGGGATTCTGTAAAACATTATCAGCGAGGGGCTAGATGGGTCAGGTTAGGTTATGTTACATGATAGACGTATATGATGTTCCCACCGAGAAGTAGGGGACGACCCGCCAGGAATTTTGTGAAATACTACATCCGAGGTGTTAGGTCGTCTTAGGTTAGGATATATAACGCTATAGATGTATATAATGTCCCAACCGAGACGAACGGGACGACACGAACGGGAATTTGCGAAACATTACCAGCGAGGGGTAGACGTGTTAGGATAGGTGATACTACGTTCTAGACCTATATAATGTTCCCACCGAGAAGTTGGGGGCGATACGCCAGCAATGTTGTAAAATACCACATCCGAGATGTTAGACTGCCTTACGATAGGATATATATCGCTGTAGACGTTTCTAACGTCCCAACCGAGACGTACGGGACGACAGGTACGGGATTCTGTAAAACATTATCAGCGAGGTGTAGATGGGTTAGGTTAGGTGATATTACGTTATAGACGTGTATAATGTTCCCACCGAGATGTAGGGGCCGACCCGCCAGGAATGTTGGAAAATACTACATCCGATTTGTTAGGTTGCCTTACGTTAGGATATATATCGCTGTAGACGTTTGTAACGTCCCAACCGAGACGAACGGGACGACACGAACGGGAATTTGCGAAACATTACCAGCGAGGGGTAGACGTGTTAGGATAGGTGATACTACGTTCTAGACCTATATAATGTTCCCACCGAGAAGTTGGGGGCGATACGCCAGGAATGTTGTAAAATACCACATCCGAGATGTTAGACTGCCTTACGATAGGATATATATCGCAGTAGACGTTTCTAATGTCCCAACCGAGACGTACGGAATGACAGGTACGGGATTCTGTAAAACATTGCCAGCGAGGGGTTGATGGGTTAGGTTAGGTTATATTACGTTATAGACGTATATAATGATCCCATCGAGATGGACGTGCCGACCCGCCAGGAATGTTGGAAAATACTACATCCGAAGAGTTAGGTTGCCTTAGGGTCGGATATATGTCGCTGTAGACGTTTATAATGTCCCAGCCGAGATGTACGGGCCGACACGACCGGGATTCTGTAAAACATTAAAAGCTAGGTTCTAGATGGATTAGGTTAGGTGATATTACGTTATCGACGTATATAATGTTCCCAGCGAGATGTAGGGGCCGACCCGCCAGGAATTTTGTGAAATACTACATCCGAGGTGTTAGGTCGCCTTAGGTTAGGATATATAACGCTGTAGACGTACATAATGTCCCAACAGGGACGTACGGGACGACACGAACGGGATTCTGTAAAACATTATCAGCGAGGGGCTAGATGGGTTAGAATAGGTTATGTTACGTTATAGACGTATATAATGAGCCCACCGAGAAGTAGGGGCCGATACACCAGGAATGTTGAAAGTACTGCATCCGAGATGTTAGCCTGCCTTAGGTTATGTCCCCACCGAGACGTACGGACGGACACGACCGGGATTCTGTAAAGCATTACCAGCGAGGGGCTAGATGGGTTAGGTTAGGTTATGTTACGTTATGGACGTGTATAATGTTCCCACAAAGATGTAGGTGCCGACCCGCCAGGAATGTTGTAAAATACTACATCCGAGATGTTAGGATGCCTATGGTTAGGATATATAACGCTATAGAAGTATATAGTGTCCCCTCCGAGATGTAGGGGACGACACGAACGGGATTCTGCAAAACATTACTAGCGAGGGGCTAGATGTGTTATGTTAGGTTATATTACGTTATGGACGTGTATAGTGTTCCCACAAAGAAGTAGGGGCCGACCCGCCAGGAATGTTGGAAAATACTACATCCGAGACGTTAGGCTGCCTTAGGCTAGCATACATAACGGTATAGATGTATATAATGTTCCCACCGAGAAGTAGGGGCCGATACGCCAGGAATTTTGTGAAATACTACATCCGAGATGATAGCCTGCCTTAGGTTGGGATATATAACGCTATAGACGTATATAATATTCCAACCGAGATGTACGGGACGTCACGAACGGGATTCTGTAAAACATTACCAGCGAGGGGCTAGATGTGTTAGGTTAGGTTATATTACGTTATAGACGAATATAATGTTCCCACCGAGAAGTAGAGGACGATACGCCAGGAATGTTGTAAAATACTACATCCGTGATGTTAGCCTGCCTTACGTTAGGATATATATCGCTGTGGACGTATATAATATCCCAACCGAGATGTACGGGACGGCAGGAACGGGATTCTGTAAAACATTATCAGCGAGGGGATAGATGGGTTAGGTTAGGTTGTGATACGTTATAGACGTATATAATGTTCCCACCGAGAAGTAGGGGCCGATACGCCAGGAATGTTGTAAAATACTACATCCGAGATGATAGCTTGCCTTAGGTTAGGATATATAACGCTATAGACGTATATATTTTCCCAACCGAGATGTACGGGACAACATGAACGGGATTCTGTAAAACATTACCAGCGGGGGGCTAGATGTCTTACGTTAGGTTATATTACGTTATAGACGAATATAATGTTCCCACCGAGAAGTAGGGGCCGATACGCCAGGAATGTTGTAAAATACTACATCCGAGATGTTAGCCTGCCTTACGTTAGGATATATATCGCTGTAGACGTTTATAACGTCCCAACCGAGACGAACAGGACGACACGAACGGGAGTCTGTGAAACATTACCAGGGATTAGCTAGATGTGTTAGGTTAGGTTATATTAAGTTATAGACGTATATAATGTTCCCACCGAGAAGTAGAGGCCGATACGCTAGGAATGTTGGAAAATACTACATCCGAGATCGTCCCAACCCAGACGTACGGGACGACACGACTGGGATTCTGTAAAACATGACCAGCGAGGGGTAGATGGGTTAGGTAAGGTTATATTACGTTATAGACGTATATAATGTTCCCATCGAGCTGGAGGTGCCGACCCGCCAGGAATGTTGGAAAATATTACATCCGAAATTTTAGGCTGCCTTACGTTCGGATATATATCGCTGTAGATATTTATAATGTCCCAACCGAGAAGTACGGGCCGACACGACCGGGATTCTGTAAAGCACTACCAGCTAGGTTCTAGATTGATTACGTTAGGTTGTATTACGTTATAGACGTATATAGTGTTCCCACCGAGAGGTAGGGGCCGACTAGCCAGAAATGTTGTAAAACACTACACCCGAAATTTTAGGCTGCCTTAGATTTGGATATATAACGCTATAGACGTATATAATTTCCCAACCGAGACGTACGGGACGACACGACCGGGATTCTGTAAAACATTACCAGCGAGGGGTAGATGGGTTACGTTAGGTTATATTACGTTATAGACGTATATAATGTTCCCACCGAGATGTAGTTGTCGACCCGCCAGGAATGTTGGAAAATACTACATCCGAAATTTTAGGCTGCCTTAGATTTGGATATATAACGCTATAGACGTATATAATTTCCCAACCGAGACGTACGGGACGACACGAACGGGATTCTGTAAAACATTAGCATCGAGGGGTAGATGGATTACGTTAGTTTATATTACGTTATAGACGTATATAATGTTCCCACCGAGAAGTAGGGGTCGACACGCCAGGAATGTTGTAAAATACTACATCCGAGATGTTAGGCTGCCTTAGGTTGGGATATATAACGCTATAGACGTATATAATTTGCCAACCGAGATGTACGGGACGACATGAACGGGATTCTGTAAAACATTACCAGCGGGAGGCTAGATGGGTTAGGTTAGGCAATGTTACGTTATAGACGTATATAATGTTCCCACCGAGAAGTAGGTGCCGATACGCCAGTAATGTTGTAAAATACTGCATCCGAGGTGTTACGTTGCCTTAGGTTAGGATATATAACGTTATAGACGTATATAATGTCCGAACCGAGACGTACGGGACGACACGAGCGGGATTCTGTAAAACATTATCAGCGAGGGGCTAGATGGGTCAGGTTAGGTTATGTTACATGATAGACGTATATGATGTTCCCACCGAGAAGTAGGGGACGACCCGCCAGGAATTTTGTGAAATACTACATCCGAGGTGTTAGGTCGTCTTAGGTTAGGATATATAACGCTATAGATGTATATAATGTCCCAACCGAGACGAACGGGACGACACGAACGGGAATTTGCGAAACATTACCAGCGAGGGGTAGACGTGTTAGGATAGGTGATACTACGTTCTAGACCTATATAATGTTCCCACCGAGAAGTTGGGGGCGATACGCCAGCAATGTTGTAAAATACCACATCCGAGATGTTAGACTGCCTTACGATAGGATATATATCGCTGTAGACGTTTCTAACGTCCCAACCGAGACGTACGGGACGACAGGTACGGGATTCTGTAAAACATTATCAGCGAGGTGTAGATGGGTTAGGTTAGGTGATATTACGTTATAGACGTGTATAATGTTCCCACCGAGATGTAGGGGCCGACCCGCCAGGAATGTTGGAAAATACAACATCCGATTTGTTAGGTTGCCTTACGTTAGGATATATATCGTTGTAGACGTTTGTAACGTCCCAACCGAGACGAACGGGACGACACGAACGGGAATTTGCGAAACATTACCAGCGAGGGGTAGACGTGTTAGGATAGGTGATACTACGTTCTAGACCTATATAATGTTCCCACCGAGAAGTTGGGGGCGATACGCCAGGAATGTTGTAAAATACCACATCCGAGATGTTAGACTGCCTTACGATAGGATATATATCGCAGTAGACGTTTCTAATGTCCCAACCGAGACGTACGGAATGACAGGTACGGGATTCTGTAAAACATTGCCAGCGAGGGGTTGATGGGTTAGGTTAGGTTATATTACGTTATAGACGTATATAATGATCCCATCGAGATGGACGTGCCGACCCGCCAGGAATGTTGGAAAATACTACATCCGAAGAGTTAGGTTGCCTTACGGTCGGATATATGTCGCTGTAGACGTTTATAATGTCCCAGCCGAGATGTACGGGCCGACACGACCGGGATTCTGTAAAACATTAAAAGCTAGGTTCTAGATGGATTAGGTTAGGTGATATTACGTTATCGACGTATATAATGTTCCCAGCGAGATGTAGGGGCCGACCCGCCAGGAATTTTGTGAAATACTACATCCGAGGTGTTAGGTCGCCTTAGGTTAGGATATATAACGCTGTAGACGTACATAATGTCCCAACAGGGACGTACGGGACGACACGAACGGGATTCTGTAAAACATTATCAGCGAGGGGCTAGATGGGTTAGAATAGGTTATGTTACGTTATAGACGTATATAATGAGCCCACCGAGAAGTAGGGGCCGATACACCAGGAATGTTGAAAGTACTGCATCCGAGATGTTAGCCTGCCTTAGGTTATGTCCCCACCGAGACGTACGGACGGACACGACCGGGATTCTGTAAAGCATTACCAGCGAGGGGCTAGATGGGTTAGGTTAGGTTATGTTACGTTATGGACGTGTATAATGTTCCCACAAAGATGTAGGTGCCGACCCGCCAGGAATGTTGTAAAATACTACATCCGAGATGTTAGCCTGCCTTACGTTAGGATATATATCGCTGTAGACGTTTATAACGTCCCAACCGAGACGAACAGGACGACACGAACGGGAGTCTGTGAAACATTACCAGGGATTAGCTAGATGTGTTAGGTTAGGTTATATTAAGTTATAGACGTATATAATGTTCCCACCGAGAAGTAGAGGCCGATACGCTAGGAATGTTGGAAAATACTACATCCGAGATCGTCCCAACCCAGACGTACGGGACGACACGACTGGGATTCTGTAAAACATGACCAGCGAGGGGTAGATGGGTTAGGTAAGGTTATATTACGTTATAGACGTATATAATGTTCCCATCGAGCTGGAGGTGCCGACCCGCCAGGAATGTTGGAAAATATTACATCCGAAATTTTAGGCTGCCTTACGTTCGGATATATATCGCTGTAGATATTTATAATGTCCCAACCGAGACGTACGGGCCGACACGACCGGGATTCTGTAAAACACTACCAGCTAGGTTCTAGATGGATTACGTTAGGTTATATTACGTTATAGACGTATATAGTGTTCCCACCGAGAGGTAGGGGCCGACCAGCCAGAAATGTTGTAAAACACTACACCCGAAATTTTAGGCTGCCTTAGATTTGGATATATAACGCTATAGACGTATATAATTTCCCAACCGAGACGTACGGGAGGACACGAGCGGGATTCTGTAAAACATTATCAGCGAGGGGCTAGATGGGTCAGGTTAGGTTATGTTACATGATAGACGTATATGATGTTCCCACCGAGAAGTAGGGCACGACCCGCCAGGAATTTTGTGAAATACTACATCCGAGGTGTTAGGTCGTCTTAGGTTAGGATATATAACGCTATAGATGTATATAATGTCCCAACCGAGACGAACGGGACGACACGAACGGGAATTTGCGAAACATTACCAGCGAGGGGTAGACGTGTTAGGATAGGTGATACTACGTTCTAGACCTATATAATGTTCCCACCGAGAAGTTGGGGGCGATACGCCAGGAATGTTGTAAAATACCACATCCGAGATGTTAGACTGCCTTACGATAGGATATATATCGCTATAGACGTTTCTAACGTCCCAACCGAGACGTACGGGACGACAGGTACGGGATTCTGTAAAACATTATCAGCGAGGTGTAGATGGGTTAGGTTAGGTGATATTACGTTATAGACGTGTATAATGTTCCCACCGAGATGTAGGGCCCGACCCGCCAGGAATGTTGGAAAATACTACATCCGAATTGTTAGGTTGCTTTACGTTAGGATATATATCGCTGTAGACGTTTGTAACGTCCCAACCGAGACGTACGTGTCGACACGAACGGGATTCCGTTAAATATTACCAGCGAGGGGCTAGATTGGTTAGGTTAGGTTATATTACGTTATAGACCTATATAATGTTCCCACCGAAAAGTAGGGGCCGATACGCCAGGAATGTTGTAAAATACTACATCCGAAATTTTAGGCTGCCTCAGATTTGGATATATAACGCTATAGACGTATGTAATTTCCCAACCGAGACGTACGGGACGACACGACCGGGATTCTGTAAAACATTACCAGCGAGGGTCTAGATGTGTTAGGTTAGGTTATATTACGCTATAGACGAATATAATGTTCCCACCGAGAAGTAGTTGCCGATGCGACCGGAATGTTGTAAAATATTATATCCGAGATGTTAGCCTGCCTTAGGTTAGGATATATAACGCTATAGATGTATAAAATATCCGAACCGATACGAACGGGGCGGCACGGACGGCATTCTGTAAAACATTACCAGCGAGGGACTAGATGTGTTAGGATAGGTGATACTACGTTCTAGACCTATATAATTTTCCCACCGAGAAGTAGGGGCCGATACGCCAGGAATGTTGTAAAATACCACATCCGAGATGTTAGACTGCCTTACGATAGGATATATATCGCAGTAGACGTTTCTAATGTCCCAACCGAGACGTACGGAATGACAGGTACGGGATTCTGTAAAACATTGCCAGCGAGGGGTAGATGGGTTAGGTTAGGTTATATTACGTTATAGACGTATATAATGTTCCCATCGAGATGGACGTGCCGACGCGCCAGGAATGTTGGAAAATACTACATCCGAAGAGTTAGGTTGCCTTACGTTCGGATATATATCGCTGTAGACGTTTATAATGTCCCAGCCGAGATGTACGGGCCGACACGACCGGGATTCTGTAAAACATTAAAAGCTAGGTTCTAGGTGGATTAGGTTAGGTGATATTACGTTATAGACGTATATAATGTTCCCAGCGAGATGTAGGGGCCGACCCGCCAGGAATTTTGTGAAATACTACATCCGAGGTGTTAGGTCGCCTTAGGTTAGGATATATAACGCTGTAGACGTACATAATGTCCCAACAGGGACGTACGGGACGACACGAACGGGATTCTGTAAAACATCATCAGCGAGGGGCTAGATGGGTTAGAATAGGTTATGTTACGTTATAGACGTATATAATGAGCCCACCGAGAAGTAGGGGCCGATACACCAGGAATGTTGAAAATACTGCATCCGAGATGTTAGCCTGCCTTAGGTTATGTCCCCACCGAGACGTACGGACGGACACGACCGGGATTCTGTAAAACATTACCAGCGAGGTTCTAGATGTATTAGGTTAGTTTATATTACGTTATAAACGTATATAATGTTCCCACCGAGAAGTAGGGGCGGACCCGCCAGGAATGTTGTGAAATACTACATCCGAGGTGTTAGGCTGCCTTTGGTTAGGATATATACCGCTATAGAGGTATAAAGTGTCCCCACTGAGATGTACGGGACGACACGAACGGGATTCTGTAAAGCATTACCAGCGAGGGGCTAGATGGGTTAGGTTAGGTTATGTTACGTTATGGACGTGTATAATGTTCCCACAAAGATGTAGGTGCCGACCCGCCAGGAATGTTGTAAAATACTACATCCGAGATGTTAGGATGCCTTTGGTTAGGATATATAACGCTATAGAAGTATATAGTGTCCCCTCCGAGATGTACGAGACGACACGAACGGGATTCTGCAAAACATTACTAGCGAGGGGCTAGATGTGTTATGTTAGGTTATATTACGTTATGGTCGTGTATAGTGTTCCCACAAAGAAGTAGGGGCCGACCCGCCAGGAATGTTGGAAAATACTACATCCGAGACGAGGGGCTGCCTTAGGTTAGGATAAATAACGCTATAGACGTATATAATGTACCAACCGAGACGTACGGGACGACACGAACGGGATTCTGAAGAACATTACCAGCGAGGGGCTAGATTGGTTAGGTTAGGTTATATTACGTTACAGACGTGTATAATGTTCCCACAAAGATGTAGGGGCCGACCCGCCAGGAATGTTGAAAAATACTGCATCCGAGATGTTAGCCTGCCTTTGGTTAGGATATATACCGCTATAGAAGTATAAAGTGTCCCCACTTAGATGTTCGGGACGACACGAACGGGATTCTGTAAAGCATTACTAGCGAGGGGCTAGATGGGTTAGGTTAGGTTATGTTACGTTATGGACGTGTATAATGTTCCCACAAAGATGTAGGGGCCGACCCGCCAGGAATGTTGTAAAATACTACATCCGAGATGTTAGGATGCCTTTGGTTAGGATATATAACGTTATAGAAGTATATTATGTCCCAACCGAGACGTACGTGACGACACGAACGGGATTCTGTATAACATTACCAGCGAGGGGCTAGATGTATTAGGTTAGGTTATATTACGTTATAGACGTGTATAATGTTCCCACAAAGAGGTAGGGCCCGACCCGCCAGGAATGTTGTAAAATACTACTTCCGAGATGTCAGGCTGCCTTAGGTTACGATATGTAACGCTATAGACGTATATAATGTACCAACCGAGACGTACGGGACGACACGAACGGGATTCTGGAAAACATTACCAGCGAGGGGCTAGATGGGTTAGGTTAGATTATATTACGTTATGGACGTGTATAATGTTCCAACAAAGAAGTGGGGGGCCGACACGCCAGGAATGTTGTAAAATACTACATCCGAGATGTCAGGCTGCCTTAGGTTAGGATATGTATATAATAGACGAATATAATGTCCCAAGCGAGACATACGGGACGACACGAACGGGATTCTGTAAAACATTACCAGCGAGGGGCTAGATGGGCTAGGTTAGGTTATATTACGTTATAGACGTGTATAATGTTCCCACAAAGAAGTAGAGGCCGACCCGCCAGGAATATTTTAAAATACTACATCCGAGATGTCAGGCTGCCTTAGGTTAGGATATGTAACGCTATAGACGTATATAATGTCACAACCGAGACGTACGGGACGACACGAACGGGATTCTGTAAAACATTACCAGCGAGGGGCTAGATGGGTTAGGTTAGGTTATATTACGTTATGGACGTGTATAATGTTCCCACAAGGATGTAGGGGCCGACCCGCCAGGAATGTGGTAAAATACTACATGCGAGACGTTAGGTTGCCTTAGGTTAGGATATACAACGTTATAAACGTACACAATGTCCCCTAGGAGAAGTACGGTCCGACACGATCGGGATTCTGTAAAACATTACCAGCGAGGGGCTAGATGGGTTAGGTTAGGTTATTTTACGTTATAGACGTATATAATGTTCCCACCGTGAAGTAGGGTCCGACCCGCCAGGAATGTTGGAAAATACTGCATCCGAGATGTTAGCCGGCCTTAGGTTAGGATATATAACGCTACAGGCGTATATAATGTCCCAACCGAGACGTACTGGACGACACGAACGGGATTCTGTAAAGCATTACCAGCCATAGGCTAGATGGGTTAGGTTTGGTTATGTTACGTTATGGACGTGTATAATGTTTCCACAAAGATGTAGGCGCCGACCCGCCAGGACTGTTGTAAAATACTACATCCGAGATGTTAGGCTGCCTTTGGTTAGGATACATACCGCTATAGAGGTATAAAGTGTCCCCACTGAGATGTACGGGACGACACGAACGGGATTCTGTAAAGCATTACCAGCGAGGGGCTAGATGGGTTAGGTTAGGTTATGTTACGTTATGGACGTATATAATGTTCCCACAAAGATGTAGGGGCCGACCCGCCAGGAATGTTGTAAAATACTACATCCGAGATGTTAGGATGCCTTTGGTTAGGATATATAACGCTATAGAAGTATATAGTGTCCCCTCCGAGATGTACGGGACGACACGAACGGGATTCTGCAAAACATTACTAGCGAGGGGCTAGATGTGTTATGTTAGGTTATATTACGTTATGGACGTGTATAGTGTTCCCACAAAGAAGTAGGGGCCGACCCGCCAGGAATGTTGTAAAATACTACATCCGAGATGTCAGGCTGCCTTAGGTTAGGATATGTATATAATAGACGTATATAATGTCCCAACCGAGACATACGGGACGACACGAACGGGATTCTGTAAAACATTACCAGCGAGGGGCTAGATGGGTTAGGTTAGGTTATATTACGTTATAGACGTGTATAATGTTCCCACAAAGAAGTAGAGGCCGACCCGCCAGGAATGTTGTAAAATACTACATCCGAGATGTCAGGCTGCCTTAGGTTAGGATATGTAACGCTATAGACGTATATAATGTCACAACCGAGACGTACGGGACGACACGAACGGGATTCTGTAAAACATTACCAGCGAGGGGCTAGATGGGTTAGGTTAGGTTATATTACGTTATGGACGTGTATAATGTTCCCACAAAGATGTAGGCGCCGACCCGCCAGGACTGTTGTAAAATACTACATCCGAGATGTTAGGATGCCTTTGGTTAGGATATATAACGCTATAGAAGTATATAGTGTCCCCACCGAGATGTACGGGACGACACGAACGGGATTCTGCAAAACATTACCAGCGAGGGGCTAGATGTGTTATGTTAGGTTATATTACGTTATAGACGTGTATAATGTTCCCACAAAGATGTAGGGGCCGACCCTCCAGGAATGTTTTAAAATACTACATCCGAGATGTTAGGCTGCCTTAGGTTACGATATGTAACGCTGTAGACGTATATAATGTACCAACCAAGACGTACGGGACGACACGAACGGGATTCCGTAAAGCATTACCAGCGATGGGCTAGATGGGTTAGGTTTGGTTATGTTACGTTATGGACGTGTATAATGTTCCCACAAAGATGTAGGGGCCGACGCGCCAGGAATGTTGGAAAATACTACATCCGAGGCGAGGGGCTGCCTTAGGTTAGGATATATAACGCTATAGACGTATATAATGTCCCAACCGAGACGTACGGGACGACACGAACGGGATTCTGTAAAACATTACCAGCGAGGGGCTAGATGTATTAGGTTAGGTTATATTACGTTATAGACGTGTATAGTGTTCCCACAAAGAAGTAGGGGCCGACCCGCCAGGAATGTTGTAAAATACTACATCCGAGATGTCAGGCTGCCTTAGGTTAGGATATGTAACGCTATAGACGTATATAATGTACCAACCGAGACGTACGGGACGACACGAACGGGATTCTGTAAAACATTACCAGCGAGGGGCTAGATGGGTTAGACTAGGTTATGTTACGTTATGGACGTGTATAGTGTTCCCACCGAGATGTAGGGTGCGACCCGCCAGGAGTGTTGTAAAATACTACATCCGAAGTGTTAGGTTGCCTTAGGTTAGGATATATAACGTTATAGACGTACATAATGTGCCCACGGAGAAGTACGGTCGACACGACCGGGATTCGGTAAAACATTACCAGCGAGGGGCTAGATGGGTTAGGTTAGGTTATGTTACGTTAAGGACGCATATAATGTTCCCACCGAGAAGTAGGGGATGACCCGCCAGGAGTGTTGGAAAATACTACATCCGAGATGTTAGGTTGCCTTATGTTAGGATATATAACGTTATAGACGTATGCAAATTCCCCACCGCGACGTACGGGCTGACACGAACGGGATTCTGAAAAACATTACCAGCGAGGAGCTAGAAGGGTTAGGTTAGGTTATATTACGTTATAGACGTGTATAATGTTCCCACAAAGATGTAGAGGCCGACCCGCCAGGAATGTTGTAAAATACTACATCCGAGATGTCAGGCTGCCTTATGTCAGGATATATAACGCTATAGACGTATATAATGTCACAACCGAGAAGTACGCCCGACACGAACGGGATTCTGTAAAACATTACCAGCGAGGGGCTAGATGGGTTAGGTTAGGTTATGTTACATTATGGACGTGTATAATGTTCCCACCGAGAAGTAGGGGCTGACCCGCTAGGAATGTTGTAAAATACTACATCCGAGATGTTAGGCTGCCTTAGGTTAGGATACATAACGGTATAGGCGTATATAATGTCCCAACCGAAACGTACGGGACAACACGAACGGGATTCTGTAAAACATTACCAGCGAGGGGCAAGATGTATAAGGTTAGATTATATTACGTTATAGACGTGTATAATGTCCTCAAAAGAAGTAGGGGCCAACCCGCCAGGAATGTTGTAAAATACTACATCCGAGATGTCAGGCTGCCTTAGGTTAGGAAATGTAACGCTATAGACGTACATAATGTCACAACCGAGACGTACGGGACGACACGAACGGGATTCTGTAAAACATTACCAGCGAGGGGCTAGATGGGTTAGGTTAGGTTATATTACGTTATAGACGTGTATAATGTTCCCACAAAGAAGTAGGGGCCGTCCCGCCAGGAATGTCGTAGAATACTACATCCGAGACGTTAGGCTGCCTTAGGTTAGGATACATAACGGTATAGGCGCATATAACGTCACAACCGAGACGTACGGGACGACACGAACGGGATTCTGTAAAACATTTCCAACGAGGGGCTAGATGGGTTAGGTTAGGTTATATTACGTTATGGACGTGTATAATGTTCCCACAAAGATATAGGGGCCGACCCGCCTGGAATGTTTTAAAATACTACATCCGAGATGTCAGGCTGCCTTAGGTTAGGATATGTAACGCTATAGACGTATATAATGTCCCAACTGAGACGTACTGGACGACAAGAACGGGATTCTGTAAAGCATTACCAGCGATGGGCTAGATGGGTTAGGTTTGGTTATGTTACGTTATAGACGTGTATAATGTTCGCACAAAGATGTAGGGGCCGACCAGCCAGGAATGTAGTAAAATACTACACCCGAGATGTTAGGATGCCTTTGGTTAGGATATATAACGCCATAGAAGTATATAGTGTCCCCACCGAAATGTACGGGACGACATGAACGGGATTCTGTAAAACATTACCAGCGAGGGGCTAGATGGGTTAGGTTAGGTTATATTACGTTATGGACGTGTATAATGTTCCCACAGAGATGTAGGGGCCGACCCACCAGGAATGTTGTAAAATACTACATCCGAGATGTTAGGCTGCCTTATGTCAGGATATATAACGCTATAGACGTATATAATGTCCCTACCGAGAAGTACGGGCCGACACGAACGGGATTCTGTAAAACATTACCAGCGACGGGCTAGATGGGTTAGGCTAGGTTATGTTACATTATGGACGTGTATAATGTTCCCACCGAGAAGTAGGGGCTGACCCGCTAGGAATGTTGGAAAATACTACATCCAAGATGTTAGGTTGCGTTAGGTTAGGATATATAGCGTTGTAGACGTATATAATGTCTCCACCGCGACGTACGGGCCGACACGACCGGGATTCTGAAGAACATTACCAGCGAGGGGCTAGATGGGTGAGGTTAGGTTATATTACGTTATAGACGTGTATAATGTTCCCACAAAGATGTAGGTGCCGACCCGCCAGGAATGTTGTAAAATACTACATCCGAGACGTTAGGCTGCCTTAGGTTAGGATACATAACGGTATAGGCGTATATAATGTCCCAACCGAGACGTACGGGACAACACGAACGGGATTCTGTAAAACATTACCAGCGAAGGGCAAGATGTATAAGGTTAGATTATATTACGTTATAGACGGGTATAATGATCCCACAAAGAAGTAGGGGCCGTCCCGCCAGGAATGTTGTAAAATACTACATCCGAGACGTTAGGCTGTCTTAGGTTAGGATACATAACGGTACAGCCGTATATAATGTCCCAACCGAGACGTACTGGACGACACGAACGGGACTCTGTATAGCATTACCAGCGAGGGGCTACATGGGTTAGGTTAGGTTATGTTACGTTATGGACGTCTATAATGTTCCCACCGAGAAGTAGGGGCTGACCCGCGAGGATTTTTGGAAAATACTACATCCAAGATGTTAGGTTGCGTTCGGTTAGAATATATAACGTTATAGACGTATACAATGTCCCCACCGCGACGTACGGGACGACACGAACGGGATTCTGTAAAACATTACCAGCGAGGGGCTAGATGGGTTAGGTTTGGTTATGTTACGTTATGGACGTGTATAATGTTCCCACATACATGTAGGGGCCGACCCGCCAGGAATGTTGTAAAATACTACATCCGAGATGTTAGGCTGTCTTAGGTTAGGATATATAACGCTACAGGCGTATATAATGTCCGAACCGAGACGTACTGGACGACACGAACGGGACTCTGTAAAGCATTACCAGCGAGGGGCTAGATGTATTAGGTTAGGTTATGTTACGTTATGGACGTGTATAATGTTCCCACAAAGATGTAGGCGCCGACCCGCCAGGAATGTTGGAAAATACTGCATCCGAGATGTTAGCCTGCCTTAGGTTCGGATATATAGCGCTGTAGACGTACATAATGAACCAACCGAGAAGTACGGGACGACACGAACGGGATTCTGTAAAACATTACCAGCGAGGGGCTACATGGGTTAGGTTAGGTTATGTTACGTTATGGACGCCTATAATGTTCCCACCGAGAAGTAGGGGCTGACCCGCGAGGATTGTTGGAAAATACTACATCCAAGATGTTAGGTTGCGTTCGGTTAGAATATATAACGTTATAGACGTATACAATGTCCCCACCGCGACGTACGGGACGACACGAACGGGATTCTGTAAAACATTACCAGCGAGGGGCTAGATGGGTTAGGTTAGGTTATATTACGTTATAGACGTGTATAATGTTCCCACAAAGAAGTAGGGGCCGACCCGCCAGGAATGTTGTAAAATACTACATCCGAGATGTCAGGCTGCCTTAGGTTAGGATATGTAACGCTATAGACGTATATAATGTCACAACCGAGACGTACGGGACGACACGAACGGGATTCTGTAAAACATTACCAGCGAGGGGCAAGGTGGGTTAGATTAGGTTATATTACGCTATAGACGTGAATAATGTTCCCACGAAGAAGTAGGGGCCGACCCGCCAGGAATATTGTAAAATACTACATCCAAGATGTTAGGTTGCGTTAGGTTAGGATATATAACGTTATAGACGTATATAATGTCACCACCGCAACGTACGGTCCGACACGACCGGGATTCTGAAGAACATTACCAGCGAGGGGCTAGATGGGTTAGGTTAGGTTATATTTCGTTATAGACGTGTATAATGTTCCCACAAAGATGTAGGTGCCGACCCGCCAGGAATGTTGTAAAATACTACTTCCGAGATGTCAGGCTGCCTTAGGTTACGATATGTAACGCTATAGACGTACATAATGAGCCAACCGACACGTTCGGGACGACACGAACGGGATTCTGTAAAGCATTACCAGCGAGGGGCTAGATGGGTTAGGTTAGGTTATGTTACGTTATGGACGTGTATAATGTTCCCACAAAGATGTATGGGCCGACCCGCCAGGAATGTTGTAAAATACCACATGCGAGATGTCAGGCTGCCTTAGGTTAGGATATGTAACGCTATAGACGTAATAATGTCACAATCGAGACGTACGGGACGACACGAACGGGATTCTGTAAAACATTACCAGCGAGGGGCTAGATGTGTTAGCTTAGGTTATATTACGTTATAGACGTGTATAATGTTCGCACAAAGATGTAGGGGCCGACCAGCCACGAATGTTGTAGAATACTACATCCGAGATGTTAGGCTGCCTTAGGTTAGGATACATAACGGTATAGGCGTATATAATGTCCCAACCGAAACGTACGGGACAACACGAACGGGATTCTGTAAAACATTACCAGCGAGGGGCAAGATGTATAAGGTTAGATTATATTACGTTATAGACGTGTATAATGTCCTCAAAAGAAGTAGGGGCCAACCCGCCAGGAATGTTGTAAAATACTACATCCGAGATGTCAGGCTGCCTTAGGTTAGGAAATGTAACGCTATAGACGTACATAATGTCACAACCGAGACGTACGGGACGACACGAACGGGATTCTGTAAAACATTACCAGCGAGGGGCTAGGACGGTTAGGTTAGGTTATATTACGTTATAGACGTGTATAATGTTCCCACAAAGAAGTAGGGGCCGACCCGCCAGGAATGTTGTAAAATACTACATCCGAGATGTGAGGCTGCCTTAGGTTAGGATATGTAACGCTATAGACTTATATAATGTCACAACCGAGACGTACGGGACGACACGAACGGGATTCTGAAGAACATTACCAGCGAGGGGCTAGATGTGTTAGGTTAGGTTATATTACGTTATAGACGTGTATAATGTTCCCACAAAGAAGTAGGGGCCGACCCGCCAGGAATGTTGTAAAATACTACATCCGAGATGTGAGGCTGCCTTAGGTTAGGATATGTAACGCTATAGACGTATATAATGTCACAACCGAGACGTACGGGACGACACGAACGGGATTCTGCAAAACATTACCAGCGCGGGGCTAGATGGGTTAGGTTTGCTTATGTTACGTTATGGACGTGTATAATGTTCCCACAAAGATGTAGGGGCCGACCCGCCAGGAATGTTGTAAAATACTACATCCGAGATGATAGGCTGTCTTAGGTTAGGATATATAACGCTACAGGCGTATATAATGTCCCAACCGAGACGTACTGGACGACACGAACGGGACTCTGTAAAGCATTACCAGCGAGGGGCTAGATGTATTAGGTTAGGTTATGTTACGCTATGGGCGTGTATAATGTTCCCACAAAGATGTAGGCGCCGACCCGCCAGGAATGTTGGAAAATACTGCATCCGAGATGTTAGCCTGCCTTAGGTTCGGATATATAACGCTGTAGACGTACATAATGAACCAACCGAGAAGTACGGGACGACACGAACGGGATTCTGTAAAACATTACCAGCGAGGGGCTAGATGGGTTAGGTTAGGTTATATTACGTTATAGACGTGTATAATGTTCCCACAAAGAAGTAGGGGCCGACCCGCCAGGAATTTTGTAAAATACTACATCCGAGATGTCAGGCTGCCTTAGGTTGGGATATGTAACGCTATAGACGTATATAATGTCACAACCGAGACGTACGGGACGACACGAACGGGATTCTGTAAAACATTACCAGCGAGGGGCAAGATGTATAAGGTTAGATTATATTACGTTATAGACGTGTATAATGTCCTCAAAAGAAGTAGGGGCCAACCCGCCAGGAATGTTGTAAAATACTACATCCGAGATGTTAGGCTGTCTTAGGTTAGGATATATAACGCTACAGGCGTATATAATGTCCCAACCGAGACGTACTGGACGACACGAACGGGAATCTGTAAAGCATTAATAGCGAGGGGCTAGATGTATTAGGTTAGGTTATGTTACGTTATGGACGTGTATAATGTTCCCACAAAGATGTAGGCGCCGACCCGCCAGGAATATTGTAAAATACTACATCCAAGATGTTAGGTTGCGTTAGGTTAGGATATATAACGTTATAGACGTATATAATGTCACCACCGCAACGTACGGTCCGACACGACCGGGATTCTGAGGAACATTACCAGCGAGGGGCTAGATGGGTTAGGTTAGGTTATATTGCGTTATAGACGTGTATAATGTTCCCACAAAGAGGTAGGCGCCAAACCGCCATGAATGTTGTAAAATACTACATCCGAGATGTTAGGCTGCCTTATGTCAGGATATATAACGCTATAGACGTATATAATGTCCCTACCGAGAAGTACGGGCCGACACGAACGGGATTCTGTAAAACATTACCAGCGAGGGGCTAGATGGGTTAGGTTAGGTTATGTTACATTATGGACGTGTATAATGTTCCCACCGAGAAGTAGGGGCTGACCCGCTAGGAATGTTGGAAAATACCACATGCGAGATGTCAGGCTGCCTTAGGTTAGGATATGTAACGCTATAGACGTATATAATGTCCCTACCGAGAATTACGGGCCGACACGAACGGGATTCTGTAAAACATTACCAGCGAGGGGCTAGATGGGTTAGGTTAGGTTATGTTACATTATGGACGTGTATAATGTTCCCACCGAGAAGTAGGGGCTGACCCGCTAGGAATGTTGGAAAATACTACATCCAAGATGTTAGGTTGCGTTAGGTTAGGATATATAGCGTTGTAGACGTATATAATGTCTCCACCGCGACGTACGGGCCGACACGATGGGATTCTGAAGAACATTACCAGCGAGGGGCTAGATGGGTTAGGTTAGGTTATATTACGTTATAGACGTATATAATGTTCCCACAAAGATGTAGGTGCCAACCCGCCAGGAATGTTGTAAAATACTACTTCCGAGATGTCATGCTGCCTTAGGTTACGATATGTAACGCTATAGACGTATATAATGAGCCAACCGACACGTTCGGGACGACACGAACGGGATTCTGTAAAGCATTACCAGCGAGGGGCTAATGGTTTAGGTTTGGTTATGTTACGTTATGGACGTGTATAATGTTTCCACAAAGATGTATGGGCCGACCCGCCAGGAATGTTGTAAAATACCACATGCGAGATGTCAGGCTGCCTTAGGTTAGGATATGTAACGCTATAGACGTAATAATGTCACAACCGAGACGTACGGGACGACACGAACGGGATTCTGTAAAACATTACCAGCGAGGGGGTGGATGTGTTAGGTTAGGTTATATTACGTTATAGACGTGTATAATGTCCCCACAAAGAAGTAGGGGCCGACCCGCCAGGAATGTTGCAAAATAATACATCCGAGATGTCAGGCTGCATTAGGTTAGGATATGTAACGCTACAGACGTATATAACGTCACAACCGAGACGTACGGGACGACACGAACGGGATTCTGTAAAACATTTCCAACGAGGGGCTAGATGGGTTAGGTTAGGTTATATTACGTTATGGACGAGTATAATGTTCCCACAAAGATATAGGGGCCGACCCGCCAGGAATGTTTTAAAATACTACATCCGAGATGTCCGGCTGCCTTAGGTTAGGATATGTAACGCTATAGACGTATATAATGTCCCAACCGAGACGTACTGGACGACAAGAACGGGATTCTGTAAAGCATTACCAGCGATGGGCTAGATGGGTTAGGTTTGGTTATGTTACGTTATAGACGTGTATAATGTTCGCACAAAGATGTAGGGGCCGACCAGCCAGGAATGTTGTAAAATACTACATCCGAGATGTTAGGCTGCCTTAGGTTAGGATACATAACGGTATAGGCGTATATAATGTCCCAACCGAAACGTACGGGACAACACGAACGGGATTCTGTAAAACATTACCAGCGAGGGGCTACATGGGTTAGGTTAGGTTATATTACGTTATGGACGAGTATACAGTTTCCACAAAGATATAGGGGCCGACCCGCCAGGAATGTTGTAAAATACTACATCCGAGATGTTAGGCTGTCTTAGGTTAGGGTATATAACGCTACAGGCGTATATAATGTCCCAACCGAGACGTAATGGACGACACGAACGGGACTCTGTAAAGCATTACCAGCGAGGGGCTAGATGTATTAGGTTAGGTTATGTTACGTTATGGACGTGTATAATGTTCCCACAAAGATGTAGGCGCCGACCCGCCAGGAATGTTGGAAAATACTGCATCCGAGATGTTAGCCTGCCTTAGGTTCGGATATATAACGCTGTAGACGTACATTATGAACCAACCGAGAAGTACGGGACGACACGAACGGGATTCTGTACAACATTACCAGCGAGGGGCTACATGGATTAGGTTAGGTTATGTTACGTTATGGACGTCTATAATGTTCCCACCGAGATGTAGGGGCTGACCCGCGAGGATTGTTGGAAAATACTACATCCAAGATGTTAGGTTGCGTTCGGTTAGAATATATAACGTTATAGACGTATACAATGTCCCCACCGCGACGTACGGGACGACACGAACGGGATTCTGTAAAACATTACCAGCGAGGGGCTAGATGGGTTAGGTTAGGTTATATTACGTTATAGACGTGTATAATGTTCCCACAAAGAAGTAGGGGCCGACCCGCCAGGAATGTTGTAAAATACTACATCCGAGATGTCAGGCTGCCTTAGGTTAGGATATGTAACGCTATAGACGTATATAATGTCACAACCGAGACGTACGGGACGACACGAACGGGATTCTGTAAAACATTACCAGCGAGGGGCAAGATGGGTTAGGTTAGGTTATATTACGTTATAGACGTGTAAAGTGTTCCTACAAAGTAGTAGGGGCCGACCCGCCAGGAATGTTGCAAAATACTACATCCGAGATGTCAGGCTGCATTAGGTTAGGATATGTAACGCTATAGACGTATATAATGTCCCAACCGAGACGTACGGGATGACACGAACGGGATTCTGTAAAACATTACCAGCGAGGGGCTAGATGTATTAGGTTAGGTTATATTACGCTATAGACGTGAATAATGTTCCCACAAAGAAGTAGGCGCCGACCCGCCAGGAATATTGTAAAATACTACATCCAAGATGTTAGGTTGCGTTAGGTTAGGATATATAACGTTATAGACGTATATAATGTCACCACCGCAACGTACGGTCCGACACGACCGGGATTCTGAGGAACATTACCCGCGAGGGGCTAGATGGGTTAGGTTAGGTTATATTGCGTTATAGACGTGTATAATGTTCCCACAAAGATGTAGGCGCCAAACCGCCATGAATGTTGTAAAATACTACATCCGAGATGTTAGGCTGCCTTATGTCAGGATATATAACGCTATAGACGTATATAATGTCCCTACCGAGAAGTACGGGCCGACACGAACGGGATTCTGTAAAACATTACCAGCGAGGGGCTAGATGGTTTAGGTTTGGTTATGTTACGTTATGGACGTGTATAATGTCCACAAAAGAAGTAGGGGCCGACCCGCCAGGAATGTTGTAAAATACTACATCCGAGATGTCAGGCTGCCTTAGGTTAGTATATGTAACGCTATAGACGTACATAATGTCACAACTGAGACGTGCGGGACGACACGAACGGGATTCTGTAAAACATTACCAGCGAGGGGCTAGATGGGTTAGGTTAGGGTTATATTACGTTATAGACGTGTATAATGTTCGCACAAAGATGTAGGGGCCGACCAGCCAGGAATGTAGTAAAATACTACACCCGAGATGTTAGGATGCCTTTGGTTAGGATATATAACGCCATAGAAGTATATAGTGTCCCCACCGAGATGTACGGGACGACACGAACGGGATTCTGCAAAACATTACCAGCGAGGGGCTAGATGGGTTAGGTTTGGTTATGTTACGTTATGGACGTGTATAATGTTCCCACAAAGATGTAGGGGCCGACCCGCCAGGAATGTTGTAAAGTACTACATCCGAGATGTTAGGCTGTCTTAGGTTAGGATATATAACGCTACAGGCGTATATAATGTCCCAAGCGAGACGTACTGGACGACACGAGCGGGAATCTGTAAAGCATTACCAGCGAGGGGCTAGATGTATTAGTTTAGGTTATGTTACGTTATGGACGTGTATAATGTTCCCACAAAGATGTAGGCGCCGACCCGCCAGGAATGTTGGAAAATACTGCATCCGAGATGTTAGCCTGCCTTAGGTTCGGATATATAACGCTGTAGACGTACATAATGAACCAACCGAGAAGTACGGGACGACACGAACGGGATTCTGTAAAACATTACCAGCGAGGGTCTAGATGTATAAGGTTAGATTATATTACGTTATAGACGTGTATAATGTCCACAAAAGAAGTAGGGGCCGACCCGCCAGGAATGTTGTAAAATACTACATCCGAGATGTCAGGCTGCCTTAGGTTAGGATATGTAACGCTATAGACGTATATAATGTCCCAACCGAGACGTACTGGACGACAAGAATGGGATTCTGTAAAGCATTACCAGCGATGGGCTAGATGGGTTAGGCTTGGTTATGTTACGTTATAGACGTGTATAATGTTCGCACAAAGATGTAGGGGCCGACCAGCCAGGAATGTAGTAAAATACTACACCCGAGATGTTAGGATGCCTTTGGTTAGGATATATAACGCCATAGAAGTATATAGTGTCCCCACCGAGATGTACGGGACGACACGAACGGGATTCTGCAAAACATTATCAGCGAGGGGCTAGATGGGTTAGGTTTGGTTATGTTACGTTATGGACGTGTATAATGTTCCCACAAAGATGTAGGGGCCGACCCGCCAGGAATGTTGTAAAGTACTACATCCGAGATGTTAGGCTGTCTTAGGTTAGGATATGTAACGCTACAGGCGTATATAATGTCCCAAGCGAGACGTACTGGACGACACGAGCGGGAATCTGTAAAGCATTACCAGCGAGGGGCTAGATGTATTAGTTTAGGTTATGTTACGTTATGGACGTGTATAATGTTCCCACAAAGTTGTAGGCGCCGACCCGCCAGGAATGTTGGAAAATACTGCATCCGAGATGTTAGCCTGCCTTAGGTTCGGATATATAACGCTGTAGACGTACATAATGAACCAACCGAGAAGTACGGGACGACACGAACGGGATTCTGTAAAACATTACCAGCGAGGGGCTACATGGGTTAGGTTAGGTTATGTTACGTTATGGACGTCTATAATGTTCCCACCGAGAAGTAGGGGCTGACCCGCGAGGATTGTTGGAAAATACTACATCCAAGATGTTAGGTTGCGTTCGGTTAGAATATATAACGTTATAGACGTATACAATGTCCCCACCGCGACGTACGGGCCGACACGACCGGGATTCTGAAGAACATTACCAGCGAGGGGCTAGATGTGTTAGGTTAGGTTATATTACGTTATAGACGTGTATAATGTTCCCACAAAGATGTAGGGGCCGACCCGCCAGGAATGTTGTAAAATACTACATCCGAGATGTTAGGCTGCCTTAGGTTAGGATACATAACGCTATAGACGTATATAGTGTCCCCACTGAGATGTACGGGACGACACGAACGGGATTCTGCAAAACATTACCAGCGAGGGTCTAGATGTATAAGGTTAGATTATATTACGTTATAGACGTGTATAATGTCCACAAAAGAAGTAGGGGCCGACCCGCCAGGAATGTTGTAAAATACTACATCCGAGATGTCAGGCTGCCTTAGGTTAGGATATGTAACGCTATAGACGTACATAATGTCACAACCGAGACGTACGGGACGACACGAACGGGATTCTGTAAAACATTACCAGCGAGGGGCTAGATGGGTTAGGTTAGGTTATATTACGTTATAGACGTGTATAATGTTCCCACAAAGAAGTAGGGGCCGACCCGCCAGTAATGTTGTAAAATACTACATCCGAGATGTGAGGCTGCCTTAGGTTAGGATATGTAACGCTATAGAGGTATATAACGTCACAACCGAGACGTACGGGACGACACGAACGGGATTCTGTAAAACATTACCAGCGAGGGGCAAGATGGGTTAGGTTAGGTTATATTACGTTATAGACGGGTATAATGATCCCACAAAGAAGTAGGGGCCGTCCCGCCAGGAATGTTGTAAAATACTACATCCGAGACGTTAGGCTGTCTTAGGTTAGGATACATAACGGTATAGGCGTATATAATGTCCCAGCCGAGACGTACGGGACAACACGAACGGGATTCTGTAAAACATTACCAGCAAGGGGCTAGATGGGTTAGGTTAGGTTATGTTACATTATGGACGTGTATAATGTTCCCACCGAGAAGTAGGGGCCGACCCGCCAGGAATGTTGCAAAATAATACATCCGAGATGTCAGGCTGCATTAGGTTAGGATATGTAACGCTATAGACGTATATAACGTCACAACCGAGACGTACGGGACGACACGAACGGGATTCTGTAAAACATTTCCAACGAGGGGCTAGATGGGTTAGGTTAGGTTATATTACGTTATGGACGTGTATAATGATACCACAAAGATATAGGGGCCGACCCGCCAGGAATGTTTTAAAATACTACATCCGAGATGTCAGGCTGCCTTAGGTTAGGATATGTAACGCTATAGACGTACATAATGTCACAACCGAGACGTACGGGACGACACGAACGGGATTCTGTAAAACATTACCAGCGAGGGGCTAGATGGGTTAGGTTAGGTTATATTACGTTATAGACGTGTATAATGTTCCCACAAAGAAGTAGGGGCCGACCCGCCAGTAATGTTGTAAAATACTACATCCGAGATGTGAGGCTGCCTTAGGTTAGGATATGTAACGCTATAGAGGTATATAACGTCACAACCGAGACGTACGGGACGACACGAACGGGATTCTGTAAAACATTACCAGCGAGGGGCAAGATGGGTTAGGTTAGGTTATATTACGTTATAGACGGGTATAATGATCCCACAAAGAAGTAGGGGCCGTCCCGCCAGGAATGTTGTAAAATACTACATCCGAGACGTTAGGCTGTCTTAGGTTAGGATACATAACGGTATAGGCGTATATAATGTCCCAGCCGAGACGTACGGGACAACACGAACGGGATTCTGTAAAACATTACCAGCAAGGGGCTAGATGGGTTAGGTTAGGTTATGTTACATTATGGACGTGTATAATGTTCCCACCGAGAAGTAGGGGCCGACCCGCCAGGAATGTTGCAAAATAATACATCCGAGATGTCAGGCTGCATTAAGTTAGGATATGTAACGCTATAGACGTATATAACGTCACAACCGAGACGTACGGGACGACACGAACGGGATTCTGTAAAACATTTCCAACGAGGGGCTAGATGGGTTAGGTTAGGTTATATTACGTTATGGACGTGTATAATGATACCACAAAGATATAGGGGCCGACCCGCCAGGAATGTTTTAAAATACTACATCCGAGATGTCAGGCTGCCTTAGGTTAGGATATGTAACGCTATAGACGTATATAATGTCCCAACCGAGACGTACTGGACGACAAGAATGGGATTCTGTAAAGCATTACCAGCGATGGGCTAGATGGGTTAGGTTTGGTTATGTTACGTCATAGACGTGTATAATGTTCGCACAAAGATGTAGGGGCCGACCAGCCAGGAATGTAGTAAAATACTACACCCGAGATGTTAGGATGCCTTTGGTTAGGATATATAACGCCATAGAAGTATATAGTGTCCCCACCGAGATGTACGGGACGACACGAACGGGATTCTGCAAAACATTACCAGCGAGGGGCTAGATGGGTTAGGTTTGGTTATGTTACGTTATGGACGTGTATAATGTTCCCACAAAGATGTAGGGGCCGACCCGCCAGGAATGTTGTAAAGTACTACATCCGAGATGTTAGGCTGTCTTAGGTTAGGATATATAACGCTACAGGCGTATATAATGTCCCAAGCGAGACGTACTGGACGACACGAGCGGGAATCTGTAAAGCATTACCAGCGAGGGGCTAGATGTATTAGTTTAGGTTATGTTACGTTATGGACGTGTATAATGTTCCCACAAAGTTGTAGGCGCCGACCCGCCAGGAATGTTGGAAAATACTGCATCCGAGATGTTAGCCTGCCTTAGGTTCGGATATATAACGCTGTAGACGTACATAATGAACCAACCGAGAAGTACGGGACGACACGAACGGGATTCTGTAAAACATTACCAGCGAGGGGCTACATGGGTTAGGTTAGGTTATGTTACGTTATGGACGTCTATAATGTTCCCACCGAGAAGTAGGGGCTGACCCGCGAGGATTGTTGGAAAATACTACATCCAAGGTGTTAGGTTGCGTTCGGTTAGAATATATAACGTCATAGACGTATACAATGTCCCCACCGCGACGTACGGGCCGACACGACCGGGATTCTGAAGAACATTACCAGCGAGGGTCTAGATGTGTTAGGTTAGGTTATATTACGTTATAGACGTGTATAATGTTCCCACAAAGATGTAGGGGCCGACCCGTCAGGAATGTTGTAAAATACTACATCCGAGATGTTAGGCTGCCTTAGGTTAGGATATGTAACGCTATAAACGTATATAACGTCATAACCGAGACGTACGGGACGACACGAACGGGATTCTGTAAAACATTTCCAACGAGGGGCTACATGGGTTAGGTTAGGTTATATTACGTTATAGACGTGTATAATGTTCCCACAAAGATGTAGGGGCCGACCCGCCAGGAATGTTGTAAAATACTACATCCGAGATGTCAGGCTGCCTTAGGTTAGGATACATAACGGTATAGGCGTATATAATGTCCCAACCGAGACGTACGGGACAACACGAACGGGATTCTGTAAAACATTACCAGCGAGGGGCAAGATGTATAAGGTTAGATTATATTACGTTATAGACGTGTATAATGTCCGCAAAAGAAGTAGGGGCCGACCCGCCAGGAATGTTGTAAAATACTACATCCGAGATGTCAGGCTGCCTTAGGTTAGGATATGTAACGCTATAGACGTACATAATGTCACAACCGGGACGTACGGGACGACACGAACGGGATTCTGCAAAACATTACCAGCGAGGGGCTAGATGGGTTAGGTTAGGTTATGTTACATTATGGACATGTATAATGTTCCCACCGAGAAGTAGGGGCTGACCCGCTAGGAATGTTGGAAAATACTACATCCAAGATGTTAGGTTGCGTTAGGTTAGGGTATATAGCGTTGTAGACGTATATAATGTCTCCACCGCGACGTACGGGCCGACACGACCGGGATTCTGAAGAACATTACCAGCGAGGGGCTAGATGGGTTAGGTTAGGTTATATTACGTTATAGACGTGTATAATGTTCCCACAAGGATGTAGGTGCCAACCCGCCAGGAATGTTGTAAAATACTACTTCCGAGATGTCAGGCTGCCTTAGGTTACGATATGTAACGCTATAGACGTATATAATGAGCCAACCGACACGTTCGGGACGACACGAACGGGATTCTGTAAAGCATTACCAGCGAGGGGCTAATGGTTTAGGTTTGGTTATGTTACGTTATGGACGTGTATAATGTTCCCACAAAGATGTATGGGCCGACCCGCCAGGAATGTTGTAAAATACCACATGCGAGATGTCAGGCTGCCTTAGGTTAGGATATGTAACGCTATAGACGTAATAATGTCACAACCGAGACGTACGGGACGACACGAACGGGATTCTGTAAAACATTACCAGCGAGGGGCTAGATGGGTTAGGTTAGGTTATATTACGTTATAGACGTGTATAATGTTCCCACAAAGAAGTAGGGGCCGACCCGCCAGGAATGTTGTAAAATACTACATCCGAGATGTGAGGCTGCCTTAGGTTAGGATATGTAACGCTATAGAGGTATATAACGTCACAACCGAGACGTACGGGACGACACGAACGGGATTCTGTAAAACATTACCAGCGAGGGGCAAGATGGGTTAGGTTAGGTTATATTACGTTATAGACGGTTGTAATGATCCCACAAAGAAGTAGGGGCCGTCCCGCCAGGAATGTTGTAAAATACTACATCCGAGACGTTAGGCTGTCTTAGGTTAGGATACATAACGGTATAGGCGTATATAATGTCCCAGCCGAGACGTACGGGACAACACGAACGGGATTCTGTAAAACATTACCAGCAAGGGGCTAGATGGGTTAGGTTAGGTTATGTTACATTATGGACGTGTATAATGTTCCCACCGAGAAGTAGGGGCCGACCCGCCAGGAATGTTGCAAAATAATACATCCGAGATGTCAGGCTGCATTAGGTTAGGATATGTAACGCTATAGACGTATATAACGTCACAACCGAGACGTACGGGACGACACGAACGGGATTCTGTAAAACATTTCCAACGAGGGGCTAGATGGGTTAGGTTAGGTTATATTACGTTATGGACGTGTATAATGATACCACAAAGATATAGGGGCCGACCCGCCAGGAATGTTTTAAAATACTACATCCGAGATGTCAGGCTGCCTTAGGTTAGGATATGTAACGCTATAGACGTATATAATGTCCCAACCGAGACGTACTGGACGACAAGAATGGGATTCTGTAAAGCATTACCAGCGATGGGCTAGATGGGTTAGGTTTGGTTATGTTACGTTATAGACGTGTATAATGTTCGCACAAAGATGTAGGGGCCGACCAGCCAGGAATGTAGTAAAATACTACACCCGAGATGTTAGGATGCCTTTGGTTAGGATATATAACGCCATAGAAGTATATAGTGTCCCCACCGAGATGTACGGGACGACACGAACGGGATTCTGCAAAACATTACCAGCGAGGGGCTAGATGGGTTAGGTTTGGTTATGTTACGTTATGGACGTGTATAATGTTCCCACAAAGATGTAGGGGCCGACCCGCCAGGAATGTTGTAAAGTACTACATCCGAGATGTTAGGCTGTCTTAGGTTAGGATATATAACGCTACAGGCGTATATAATGTCCCAAGCGAGACGTACTGGACGACACGAGCGGGAATCTGTAAAGCATTACCAGCGAGGGGCTAGATGTATTAGTTTAGGTTATGTTACGTTATGGACGTGTATAATGTTCCCACAAAGTTGTAGGCGCCGACCCGCCAGGAATGTTGGAAAATACTGCATCCGAGATGTTAGCCTGCCTTAGGTTCGGATATATAACGCTGTAGACGTACATAATGAACCAACCGAGAAGTACGGGACGACACGAACGGGATTCTGTAAAACATTACCAGCGAGGGGCTACATGGGTTAGGTTAGGTTATGTTACGTTATGGACGTCTATAATGTTCCCACCGAGAAGTAGGGGCTGACCCGCGAGGATTGTTGGAAAATACTACATCCAAGATGTTAGGTTGCGTTCGGTTAGAATATATAACGTTATAGACGTATACAATGTCCCCACCGCGACGTACGGGCCGACACGACCGGGATTCTGAAGAACATTACCAGCGAGGGTCTAGATGTGTTAGGTTGGGTTATATTACGTTATAGACGTGTATAATGTTCCCACAAAGATGTAGGGGCCGACCCGTCAGGAATGTTGTAAAATACTACATCCGAGATGTTAGGCTGCCTTAGGTTAGGATATGTAACGCTATAAACGTATATAACGTCATAACCGAGACGTACGGGACGACACGAACGGGATTCTGTAAAACATTTCCAACGAGGGGCTACATGGGTTAGGTTAGGTTATATTACGTTATAGACGTGTATAATGTTCCCACAAAGATGTAGGGGCCGACCCGCCAGGAATGTTGTAAAATACTACATCCGAGATGTCAGGCTGCCTTAGGTTAGGATATATAACGCTATAGACGTATATAGTGTCATAACCAAGACGTACGGGACGACACGAACGGGATTCTGCAAAACATTACCTGCGAGGGGCTAGATGGGTGAGGTTACGTTATATTACGTTATAGACGGGTATAATGATCCCACAAAGAAGTAGGGGCCGTCCTGCCAGGAATGTTGTAAAATACTACATCCGAGACGTTAGGCTGCCTTAGGTTAGGATACATAACGTTATAGGCGTATATAATGTCCCAACCGAGACGTACGGGACAACACGAACGGGATTCTGTAAAACATTACCAGCGAGGGGCAAGATGTATAAGGTTAGATTATATTACGTTATAGACGTGTATAATGTCCACAAAAGAAGTAGGGGCCGACCCGCCAGGAATGTTGTAAAATACTACATCCGAGATGTCAGGCTGCCTTAGGTTAGGATATGTAACGCTATAGACGTACATAATGTCACAACCGAGACGTACGGGACGACACGACCGAGATTCTGAGGAACATTACCAGCGAGGGGCTAGATGGGTTAGGTTAGGTTATATTGCGTTATAGACGTGTATAATGTTCCCACAAAGATGTATGGGCCGACCCGCCAGGAATGTTGTAAAATACCACATGCGAGATGTCAGGCTGCCTTAGGTTAGGATATGTAACGCTATAGACGTAATAATGTCACAACCGAGACGTACGGGACGACACGAACGGGATTCTGTAAAACATTACCAGCGAGGGGCTAGATGTGTTAGGTTAGGTTATATTACATTATAGACGTGTATAATGTTCGCACAAAGATGTAGGGGCCGACCAGACAGGAATGTTGTAAAATACTACATCCGAGATGTTAGGCTGCCTTAGGTTAGGATATGTAACGATATAGACGTATATAATGTCCCAACCGGGACGTACGGGACGACACGAACGGGATTCTGCAAAACATTACCAGCGAGGGGCTAGATGGGTTAGGTTAGGTTATGTTACATTATGGACATGTATAATGTTCCCACCGAGAAGTAGGGGCTGACCCGCTAGGAATGTTGGAAAATACTACATCCAAGATGTTAGGTTGCGTTAGGTTACGATATGTAACGCTATAGACGTATATAATGAGCCAACCGACACGTTCGGGACGACACGAACGGGATTCTGTAAAGCATTACCAGCGAGGGGCTAATGGTTTAGGTTTGGTTATGTTACGTTATGGACGTGTATAATGTTCCCACAAAGATGTATGGGCCGACCCGCCAGGAATGTTGTAAAATACCACATGCGAGATGTCAGGCTGCCTTAGGTTAGGATATGTAACGCTATAGACGTAATAATGTCACAACCGAGACGTACGGGACGACACGAACGGGATTCTGTAAAACATTACCAGCGAGGGGCTAGATGGGTTAGGTTAGGTTATATTACGTTATAGACGTGTATAATGTTCCCACAAAGAAGTAGGGGCCGACCCGCCAGGAATGTTGTAAAATACTACATCCGAGATGTGAGGCTGCCTTAGGTTAGGATATGTAACGCTATAGAGGTATATAACGTCACAACCGAGACGTACGGGACGACACGAACGGGATTCTGTAAAACATTACCAGCGAGGGGCAAGATGGGTTAGGTTAGGTTATATTACGTTATAGACGGTTATAATGATCCCACAAAGAAGTAGGGGCCGTCCCGCCAGGAATGTTGTAAAATACTACATCCGAGACGTTAGGCTGTCTTAGGTTAGGATACATAACGGTATAGGCGTATATAATGTCCCAGCCGAAACGTACGGGACAACACGAACGGGATTCTGTAAAACATTACCAGCAAGGGGCTAGATGGGTTAGGTTAGGTTATGTTACATTATGGACGTGTATAATGTTCCCACCGAGAAGTAGGGGCCGACCCGCCAGGAATGTTGCAAAATAATACATCCGAGATGTCAGGCTGCATTAGGTTAGGATATGTAACGCTATAGACGTATATAACGTCACAACCGAGACGTACGGGACGACACGAACGGGATTCTGTAAAACATTTCCAACGAGGGGCTAGATGGGTTAGGTTAGGTTATATTACGTTATGGACGTGTATAATGATACCACAAAGATATAGGGGCCGACCCGCCAGGAATGTTTTAAAATACTACATCCGAGATGTCAGGCTGCCTTAGGTTAGGATATGTAACGCTATAGACGTATATAATGTCCCAACCGAGACGTACTGGACGACAAGAATGGGATTCTGTAAAGCATTACCAGCGATGGGCTAGATGGGTTAGGTTTGGTTATGTTACGTTATAGACGTGTATAATGTTCGCACAAAGATGTAGGGGCCGACCAGCCAGGAATGTAGTAAAATACTACACCCGAGATGTTAGGATGCCTTTGGTTAGGATATATAACGCCATAGAAGTATATAGTGTCCCCACCGAGATGTACGGGACGACACGAACGGGATTCTGCAAAACATTACCAGCGAGGGGCTAGATGGGTTAGGTTTGGTTATGTTACGTTATGGACGTGTATAATGTTCCCACAAAGATGTAGGGGCCGACCCGCCAGGAATGTTGTAAAGTACTACATCCGAGATGTTAGGCTGTCTTAGGTTAGGATATATAACGCTACAGGCGTATATAATGTCCCAAGCGAGACGTACTGGACGACACGAGCGGGACTCTGTAAAGCATTACCAGCGAGGGGCTAGATGTATTAGGTTAGGTTATGTTACGTTATGGACGTGTATAATGTTCCCACAAAGATGTAGGCGCCGACCCGCCAGGAATGTTGGAAAATACTGCATCCGAGATGTTAGCCTGCCTTAGGTTCGGATATATAACGCTGTAGACGTACATAATGAACCAACCGAGAAGTACGGGACGACAAGAACGGGATTCTGTAAAACATTACCAGCGAGGGGCTACATGGGTTAGGTTAGGTTATGTTACGTTATGGACGTCTATAATGTTCCCACCGAGAAGTAGGGTCTGACCCGCGAGGATTGTTGGAAAATACTACATCCAAGGTGTTAGGTTGCATTCGGTTAGAATATATAACGTCATAGACGTATACAATGTCCCCACCGCGACGTACGGGCCTACACGACCGGGATTCTGAAGAACATTACCAGCGAGGGTCTAGATGTGTTAGGTTAGGTTATATTACGTTATAGACGTGTATAATGTTCCCACAAAGATGTAGAGGCCGACCCGCCAGGAATGTTGTAAAATACTACATCCGAGATGTTAGGCTGCCTTAGGTTAGGATATATAACGCTATAGACGTATATAGTGTCACAACCAAGACGTACGGGACGACACGAACGGGATTCTGCAAAACATTACCAGCGAGGGGCTAGATGGGTGAGGTTACGTTATATTACGTTATAGACGGGTATAATGATCCCACAAAGAAGTAGGGGCCGTCCCGCCAGGAATGTTGTAAAATACTACATCCGAGATGTTAGGCTGCCTTATGTCAGGATATATAACGCTATAGACGTATATAATGTCCCTACCGAGAAGTACGGGCCGACACGAACGGGATTCTGTAAAACATTACCAGCGAGGGGCTAGATGGGTTAGGTTAGGTTATGTTACATTATGGACGTGTATAATGTTCCCACCGAGAAGTAGGGGCTGACCCGCTAGGAATGTTGGAAAATACTACATCCAAGATGTTAGGTTGCGTTAGGTTAGGATATATAGCGTTGTAGACGTATATAATGTCTCCACCGCGACGTACGGGCCGACACGACCGGGATTCTGAAGAACATTACCAGCGAGGGGCTAGATGGGTTAGGTTAGGTTATATTACGTTATAGACGTGTATAATGTTCCCACAAAGATGTAGGTGCCAACCCGCCAGGAATGTTGTAAAATACTACATCCGAGATGTTAGGCTGCCTTAGGTTAGGATATGTAACGCTATAGACGTATATAATGTCACAACCGAGACGTACGGGACGACACGAACGGGATTCTGCAAAACATTACCAGCGAGGGGCTAGATGGGTTAGGTTTGGTTATGTTACGTTATGGACGTGTATAATGTTCCCACAAAGATGTAGGGGCCGACCCGCCAGGAATGTTGTAAAATACTACATCCGAGATGTTAGGCTGCCTTAGGTTAGGACATATAACGCTATAGACGTATATAGTGTCACAACCAAGACGTACGGGTCGACACGAACGGGATTCTGCAAAACATTACCAGCGAGGGGCTAGATGGGTGAGGTTACGTTATATTACGTTATAGACGGGTATAATGATCCCACAAAGAAGTAGGGGCCGTCCCGCCAGGAATGTTGTAAAATACTACATCCGAGACGTTAGGCTGCCTTAGGTTAGGATACATAACGGTATAGGCGTATATAATGTCCCAACCGAGACGTACGGGACAACACGAACGGGATTCTGTAAAACATTACCAGCGAGGGGCAAGATGTATAAGGTTAGATTATATTACGTTATAGACGTGTATAATGTCCACAAAAGAAGTAGGGGCCGACCCGCCAGGAATGTTGTAAAATACTACATCCGAGATGTCAAGCTGCCTTAGGTTAGGATATGTAACGCTATAGACGTACATAATGTCACAACCGAGACGTACGGGACGACACGACCGGGATTCTGAGGAACATTACCAGCGAGGGGCTAATGGTTTAGGTTTGGTTATGTTACGTTATGGACGTGTATAATGTTCCCACAAAGATGTATGGGCCGACCCGCCAGGAATGTTTTAAAATACTACATCCGAGATGTCAGGCTGCCTTAGGTTAGGATATGTAACGCTATAGACGTATATAATGTCCCAACCGAGACGTACTGGACGACAAGAATGGGATTCTGTAAAGCATTACCAGCGATGGGCTAGATGGGTTAGGTTTGGTTATGTTACGTTATAGACGTGTATAATGTTCGCACAAAGATGTAGGGGCCGACCAGCCAGGAATGTAGTAAAATACTACACCCGAGATGTTAGGATGCCTTTGGTTAGGATATATAATGCCATAGAAGTATATAGTGTCCCCACCGAGATGTACGGGACGACACGAACGGGATTCTGCAAAACATTATCAGCGAGGGGCTAGATGGGTTAGGTTTGGTTATGTTACATTATGGACGTGTATAATGTTCCCACAAAGATGTAGGGGCCGTCCCGCCAGGAATGTTGTAAAATACTACATCCGAGACGTTAGGCTGCCTTAGGTTAGGATACATAACGGCATAGGCGTATATAATGTCCCAACCGAGACGTACGGGACAACACGAACGGGATTCTGTAAAACATTACCAGCGAGGGGCTAGAGGTGTTAGGATAGGTTATATTACGTTATAGACGTGTATAATGTTCGCACAAAGACGTAGGGGCCGACCAGCCAGGATTGTTGTAAAATACTACATCCGAGATGTTAGGCTGCCTTAGGTTAGGATATGTAACGCTATAGACGTATATCATGTCACAACCGAGACGTACGGGACGACACGAACGGGATTCTGTAAAACATTTCCAGCGAGGGGCTAGATGGGTTAGGTTAGGTTATATTACGTTATGGACGTGTATAATGTTCCCACAAAGATGTAGGGGCCGATCCGCCAGGAATGTTGTAAAATACTACATCCGAGATGTCAGGCTGCCTTAGGTTAGGATATGTAACGCTATAGACGTACGTAATGTCACAACCGAGACGTACGGGACGACACGAACGGGATTCTGTAAAGCATTACCAGCGAGGGGCTAGATGGGTTAGGTTTGCTTATGTTACGTTATGGACGTGTATAATGTTCACACAAAGATGTATGGGCCGACCCGCCAGGAATGTTGTAAAATACTACATCCGAGATGTCAGACTGCCTTAGGTTAGGATATGTAACGCTATAGACGTATATAATGTCACAACCGAGACGTACGGGAAGACACGAACGGGATTCTGTAAAACATTTCCAGCGAGGGGCTAGATGGGTTAGGTTAGGTTATATTACGTTATGGACGTGTATAATGTTCTACAAAGATGTAGGGGCCGACCCGCCAGGAATGTTGTAAAATACTGCATCCGAGATGTCAGGCTGCCTTAGGTTAGGATATGTAACGCTATAGACGTACATAATGTCACAACCGAGACGTACGGGACGACACGAACGGGATTCTGTAAAACATTACCAGCGTGGAGCTAGATGTATTAGGTTAGGTTACGTTACGTGATGGACGTGTATAATGTTCCCACAAAGATGTAGGGGCCGACCCGCCAGGAATTTTTAAAAATACTACATCCGGGATGTTAGGATGCCTTAGGTTAGGATATATAACGCTACAGGCGTATATAATGTCCCAACCGAGACGTACGGGACAACACGAACGGGATTCTGTAAAACATTACCAGCGAGGGGCAAGATGTATAAGGTTAGATTATATTACGTTATAGACGTGTATAATGTCCACAAAAGAAGTAGGGGCCGACCCGCCAGGAATGTTGTAAAATACTACATCCGAGATGTCAGGCTGCCTTAGGTTAGGATATGTAACGCTATAGACGTACATAATGTCACAACCGAGACGTACGCGACGACACGAACGGGATTCTGTAAAACATTACCAGCGAGGGGCTAGATGGGTTAGGTTAGGTTATATTACGTTATAGACGTGTATAATGTTCCCACAAAGAAGTAGGGGCCGACCCGCCAGGAATGTTGTAAAATACTACATCCGAGATGTGAAGCTGCCTTAGGTTAGGATATGTAACGCTATAGAGGTATATAACGTCACAACCGACACGTACGGGACGACACGAACGGGATTCTGTAAAACATTACCAGCGAGGGGCAAGATGGGTTAGGTTAGGTTATATTACGTTATAGACGGGTATAATGATCCCACAAAGAAGTAGGGGCCGTCCCGCCAGGAATGTTGTAAAATACTACATCCGAGACGTTAGGCTGTCTTAGGTTCGGATACATAACGGTATAGGCGTATATAATGTCCCAGCCGAGACGTACGGGACAACACGAACGGGATTCTGTAAAACATTACCAGCGAGGGGCAAGATGTATAAGGTTAGATTATATTACGTTATAGACGTGTATAATGTCCACAAAAGAAGTAGGGGCCGACACGCCAGGAATGTTGTAAAATACTACATCCGAGATGTCAGGCTGCCTTAGGTTAGGATATGTAACGCTATAGACGTACATAATGTCACAACTGCGTCGTACGGGACGACACGAACGGGAGTCTGTAAAACATTACCAGCGAGGGGCTAGATGGGTTAGGTTAGGTTATATTACGTTATAGACGTGTATAATGTTCCCACAAAGAAGTAGGGGCCGACCCGCCAGGAATGTTGTAAAATACTACATCCGAGATGTGAGGCTGCCTTAGGTTAGGATATGTAACGCTATAGACGTATATAACGTCACAACCGAGACGTACGGGACGACACGAACGGGATTCTGTAAAACATTTCCAACGAGGGGCTAGATGGGTTAGGTTAGGTTATATTACCTTATGGACGTGTATAATGTCACCACAAAGATATAGGGGCCGACCCGCCAGGAATGTTTTAAAATACTACATCCGAGATGTCAGGCTGCCTTAGGTTAGGATATGTAACGCTATAGAGGTATATAGTGTCACAACCAAGACGTACGGGACGACACGAACGGGATTCTGCAAAACATTACCAGCGAGGGGCTAGATGGGTGAGGTTACGTTATATTACGTTATAGACGGGTATAATGATCCCACAAAGAAGTAGGGGCCGTCCCGCCAGGAATGTTGTAAAATACTACATCCGAGACGTTAGGCTGCCTTAGGTTAGGATACATAACGGTATAGGCGTATATAATGTCCCAACCGAGACGTACGGGACAACACGAACGGGATTCTGTAAAACATTACCAGCGAGGGGCAAGATGTATAAGGTTAGATTATATTACGTTATAGACGTGTATAATGTCCACAAAAGAAGTAGGGGCCGACCCGCCAGGAATGTTGTAAAATACTACATCCGAGATGTCAAGCTGCCTTAGGTTAGGATATGTAACGCTATAGACGTACATAATGTCACAACCGAGACGTACGGGACGACACGACCGGGATTCTGAGGAACATTACCAGCGAGGGGCTAGATGGGTTAGGTTAGGTTATATTGCGTTATAGAAGTGTATAATGTTCCCACAAAGATGTAGGCGCCAAACCGCCATGAATGTTGTAAAATACTACATCCGAGATGTTAGGCTGCCTTATGTCAGGATATATAACGCTATAGACGTATATAATGTCCCTACCGAGAAGTACGGGCCGACACGAACGGGATTCTGTAAAACATTACCAGCGAGGGTCTAGATGGGTTAGGTTTGGTTATGTTACGTTATGGACGTGTATAATGTTCCCACAAAGATGTAGGGGCCGTCCCGCCAGGAATGTTGTAAAATACTACATCCGAGACGTTAGGCTGCCTTAGGTTAGGATACATAACGGTATAGGCGTATATAATGTCCCAACCGAGACGTACGGGACAACACGAACGGGATTCTGTAAAACATTACCAGCGAGGGGCAAGATGTATAAGGTTAGATTATATTACGTTATAGACGTGTATAATGTCCACAAAAGAAGTAGGGGCCGACCCGCCAGGAATGTTGTAAAATACTACATCCGAGATGTCAGGCTGCCTTAGGTTAGGATATGTAACGCTATAGACGTACATAATGTCACAACCGAGACGTACGGGACGACACGAACGGGATTCTGTAAAACATTACCAGCGAGGGGCTAGATGGGTTAGGTTAGGTTATATTACGTTATAGACGTGTATAATGTTCCCACAAAGAAGTAGGGGCCGACCCGCCAGGAATGTTGTAAAATACTACATCCGAGATGTGAGGCTGCCTTAGGTTAGGATATGTAACGCTATAGACGTATATAACGTCACAACCGAGACGTACGGGACGACACGAACGGGATTCTGTAAAACATTTCCAACGAGGGGCTAGATGGGTTAGGTTAGGTTATATTACCTTATGGACGTGTATAATGTCACCACAAAGATATAGGGGCCGACCCGCCAGGAATGTTTTAAAATACTACATCCGAGATGTCAGGCTGCCTTAGGTTAGGATATGTAACGCTATAGAGGTATATAGTGTCACAACCAAGACGTACGGGACGACACGAACGGGATTCTGCAAAACATTACCAGCGAGGGGCTAGATGGGTGAGGTTACGTTATATTACGTTATAGACGGGTATAATGATCCCACAAAGAAGTAGGGGCCGTCCCGCCAGGAATGTTGTAAAATACTACATCCGAGACGTTAGGCTGCCTTAGGTTAGGATACATAACGGTATAGGCGTATATAATGTCCCAACCGAGACGTACGGGACAACACGAACGGGATTCTGTAAAACATTACCAGCGAGGGGCAAGATGTATAAGGTTAGATTATATTACGTTATAGACGTGTATAATGTCCACAAAAGAAGTAGGGGCCGACCCGCCAGGAATGTTGTAAAATACTACATCCGAGATGTCAAGCTGCCTTAGGTTAGGATATGTAACGCTATAGACGTACATAATGTCACAACCGAGACGTACGGGACGACACGACCGGGATTCTGAGGAACATTACCAGCGAGGGGCTAGATGGGTTAGGTTAGGTTATATTGCGTTATAGAAGTGTATAATGTTCCCACAAAGATGTAGGCGCCAAACCGCCATGAATGTTGTAAAATACTACATCCGAGATGTTAGGCTGCCTTATGTCAGGATATATAACGCTATAGACGTATATAATGTCCCTACCGAGAAGTACGGGCCGACACGAACGGGATTCTGTAAAACATTACCAGCGAGGGTCTAGATGGGTTAGGTTTGGTTATGTTACGTTATGGACGTGTATAATGTTCCCACAAAGATGTAGGGGCCGTCCCGCCAGGAATGTTGTAAAATACTACATCCGAGACGTTAGGCTGCCTTAGGTTAGGATACATAACGGTATAGGCGTATATAATGTCCCAACCGAGACGTACGGGACAACACGAACGGGATTCTGTAAAACATTACCAGCGAGGGGCTAGATGGGTTAGGTTAGGTTATATTACGTTATAGACGTGTATAATGTTCCCACAAAGAAGTAGGGGCCGACCCGCCAGGAATGTTGTAAAATACTACATCCGAGATGTGAGGCTGCCTTAGGTTAGGATATGTAACGCTATAGACGTATATAACGTCACAATCGAGACGTACGGGACGACACGAACGGGATTCTGTAAAACATTTCCAACGAGGGGCTAGATGGGTTAGGTTAGGTTATATTACCTTATGGACGTGTATAATGTCACCACAAAGATATAGGGGCCGACCCGCCAGGAATGTTTTAAAATACTACATCCGAGATGTCAGGCTGCCTTAGGTTAGGATATGTAACGCTATAGAGGTATATAGTGTCACAACCAAGACGTACGGGACGACACGAACGGGATTCTGCAAAACATTACCAGCGAGGGGCTAGATGGGTGAGGTTACGTTATATTACGTTATAGACGGGTATAATGATCCCACAAAGAAGTAGGGGCCGTCCCGCCAGGAATGTTGTAAAATACTACATCCGAGACGTTAGGCTGCCTTAGGTTAGGATACATAACGGTATAGGCGTATATAATGTCCCAACCGAGACGTACGGGACAACACGAACGGGATTCTGTAAAACATTACCAGCGAGGGGCAAGATGTATAAGGTTAGATTATATTACGTTATAGACGTGTATAATGTCCACAAAAGAAGTAGGGGCCGACCCGCCAGGAATGTTGTAAAATACTACATCCGAGATGTCAAGCTGCCTTAGGTTAGGATATGTAACGCTATAGACGTACATAATGTCACAACCGAGACGTACGGGACGACACGACCGGGATTCTGAGGAACATTACCAGCGAGGGGCTAGATGGGTTAGGTTAGGTTATATTGCGTTATAGAAGTGTATAATGTTCCCACAAAGATGTAGGCGCCAAACCGCCATGAATGTTGTAAAATACTACATCCGAGATGTTAGGCTGCCTTATGTCAGGATATATAACGCTATAGACGTATATAATGTCCCTACCGAGAAGTACGGGCCGACACGAACGGGATTCTGTAAAACATTACCAGCGAGGGTCTAGATGGGTTAGGTTTGGTTATGTTACGTTATGGACGTGTATAATGTTCCCACAAAGATGTAGGGGCCGTCCCGCCAGGAATGTTGTAAAATACTACATCCGAGACGTTAGGCTGCCTTAGGTTAGGATACATAACGGTATAGGCGTATATAATGTCCCAACCGAGACGTACGGGACAACACGAACGGGATTCTGTAAAACATTACCAGCGAGGGGCAAGATGTATAAGGTTAGATTATATTACGTTATAGACGTGTATAATGTCCACAAAAGAAGTAGGGGCCGTCCCGCCAGGAATGTTGTAAAATACTACATCCGAGATGTGAGGCTGCCTTAGGTTAGGATATGTAACGCTATAGACGTACATAATGTCACAACCGAGACGTACGCGACGACACGAACGGGATTCTGTAAAACATTACCAGCGAGGGGCTAGATGGGTTAGGTTAGGTTATATTACGTTATAGACGTGTATAATGTTCCCACAAAGAAGTAGGGGCCGACCCGCCAGGAATGTTGTAAAATACTACATCCGAGATGTGAGGCTGCCTTAGGTTAGGATATGTAACGCTATAGAGGTATATAACGTCACAACCGACACGTACGGGACGACACGAACGGGATTCTGTAAAACATTACCAGCGAGGGGCAAGATGGGTTAGGTTAGGTTATATTACGTTATAGACGGGTATAATGATCCCACAAAGAAGTAGGGGCCGTCCCGCCAGGAATGTTGTAAAATACTACATCCGAGATGTTAGGCTGTCTTAGGTTAGGATACATAACGGTATAGGCGTATATAATGTCCCAGCCGAGACGTACGGGACAACACGAACGGGATTCTGTAAAACATTACCAGCGAGGGGCAAGATGTATAAGGTTAGATTATATTACGTTATAGACGTGTATAATGTCCACAAAAGAAGTAGGGGCCGACACGCCAGGAATGTTGTAAAATACAACATCCGAGATGTCAGGCTGCCTTAGGTTAGGATATGTAACGCTATAGACGTACATAATGTCACAACTGCGTCGTACGGGACGACACGAACGGGAGTCTGTAAAACATTACCAGCGAGGGGCTAGATGGGTTAGGTTAGGTTATATTACGTTATAGACGTGTATAATGTTCCCACAAAGAAGTAGGGGCCGACCCGCCAGGAATGTTGTAAAATACTACATCCGAGATGTGAGGCTGCCTTAGGTTAGGATATGTAACGCTATAGACGTATATAACGTCACAACCGAGACGTACGGGACGACACGAACGGGATTCTGTAAAACATTTCCAACGAGGGGCTAGATGGGTTAGGTTAGGTTATATTACCTTATGGACGTGTATAATGTCACCACAAAGATATAGGGGCCGACCCGCCAGGAATGTTTTAAAATAGTACATCCGAGATGTCAGGCTGCCTTAGGTTAGGATATGTAACGCTATAGAGGTATATAGTGTCACAACCAAGACGTACGGGACGACACGAACGGGATTCTGCAAAACATTACCAGCGAGGGGCTAGATGGGTGAGGTTACGTTATATTACGTTATAGACGGGTATAATGATCCCACAAAGAAGTAGGGGCCGTCCCGCCAGGAATGTTGTAAAATACTACATCCGAGACGTTAGGCTGCCTTAGGTTAGGATACATAACGGTATAGGCGTATATAATGTCCCAACCGAGACGTACGGGACAACACGAACGGGATTCTGTAAAACATTACCAGCGAGGGGCAAGATGTATAAGGTTAGATTATATTACGTTATAGACGTGTATAATGTCCACAAAAGAAGTAGGGGCCGACCCGCCAGGAATGTTGTAAAATACTACATCCGAGATGTCAAGCTGCCTTAGGTTAGGATATGTAACGCTATAGACGTACATAATGTCACAACCGAGACGTACGGGACGACACGACCGGGATTCTGAGGAACATTACCAGCGAGGGGCTAGATGGGTTAGGTTAGGTTATATTGCGTTATAGAAGTGTATAATGTTCCCACAAAGATGTAGGCGCCAAACCGCCATGAATGTTGTAAAATACTACATCCGAGATGTTAGGCTGCCTTATGTCAGGATATATAACGCTATAGACGTATATAATGTCCCTACCGAGAAGTACGGGCCGACACGAACGGGATTCTGTAAAACATTACCAGCGAGGGTCTAGATGGGTTAGGTTTGGTTATGTTACGTTATGGACGTGTATAATGTTCCCACAAAGATGTAGGGGCCGTCCCGCCAGGAATGTTGTAAAATACTACATCCGAGACGTTAGGCTGCCTTAGGTTAGGATACATAACGGTATAGGCGTATATAATGTCCCAACCGAGACGTACGGGACAACACGAACGGGATTCTGTAAAACATTACCAGCGAGGGGCAAGATGTATAAGGTTAGATTATATTACGTTATAGACGTGTATAATGTCCACAAAAGAAGTAGGGGCCGACCCGCCAGGAATGTTGTAAAATACTACATCCGAGATGTCAGGCTGCCTTAGGTTAGGATATGTAACGCTATAGACGTACATAATGTCACAACCGAGACGTACGGGACGACACGAACGGGATTCTGTAAAACATTACCAGCGAGGGGCTAGATGGGTTAGGTTAGGTTATATTACGTTATAGACGTGTATAATGTTCCCACAAAGAAGTAGGGGCCGACCCGCCAGGAATGTTGTAAAATACTACATCCGAGATGTGAGGCTGCCTTAGGTTAGGATATGTAACGCTATAGACGTATATAACGTCACAACCGAGACGTACGGGACGACACGAACGGGATTCTGTAAAACATTTCCAACGAGGGGCTAGATGGGTTAGGTTAGGTTATATTACCTTATGGACGTGTATAATGTCACCACAAAGATATAGGGGCCGACCCGCCAGGAATGTTTTAAAATACTACATCCGAGATGTCAGGCTGCCTTAGGTTAGGATATGTAACGCTATAGAGGTATATAGTGTCACAACCAAGACGTACGGGACGACACGAACGGGATTCTGCAAAACATTACCAGCGAGGGGCTAGATGGGTGAGGTTACGTTATATTACGTTATAGACGGGTATAATGATCCCACAAAGAAGTAGGGGCCGTCCCGCCAGGAATGTTGTAAAATACTACATCCGAGACGTTAGGCTGCCTTAGGTTAGGATACATAACGGTATAGGCGTATATAATGTCCCAACCGAGACGTACGGGACAACACGAACGGGATTCTGTAAAACATTACCAGCGAGGGGCAAGATGTATAAGGTTAGATTATATTACGTTATAGACGTGTATAATGTCCACAAAAGAAGTAGGGGCCGACCCGCCAGGAATGTTGTAAAATACTACATCCGAGATGTCAAGCTGCCTTAGGTTAGGATATGTAACGCTATAGACGTACATAATGTCACAACCGAGACGTACGGGACGACACGACCGGGATTCTGAGGAACATTACCAGCGAGGGGCTAGATGGGTTAGGTTAGGTTATATTGCGTTATAGAAGTGTATAATGTTCCCACAAAGATGTAGGCGCCAAACCGCCATGAATGTTGTAAAATACTACATCCGAGATGTTAGGCTGCCTTATGTCAGGATATATAACGCTATAGACGTATATAATGTCCCTACCGAGAAGTACGGGCCGACACGAACGGGATTCTGTAAAACATTACCAGCGAGGGTCTAGATGGGTTAGGTTTGGTTATGTTACGTTATGGACGTGTATAATGTTCCCACAAAGATGTAGGGGCCGTCCCGCCAGGAATGTTGTAAAATACTACATCCGAGACGTTAGGCTGCCTTAGGTTAGGATACATAACGGTATAGGCGTATATAATGTCCCAACCGAGACGTACGGGACAACACGAACGGGATTCTGTAAAACATTACCAGCGAGGGGCTAGATGGGTTAGGTTAGGTTATATTACGTTATAGACGTGTATAATGTTCCCACAAAGAAGTAGGGGCCGACCCGCCAGGAATGTTGTAAAATACTACATCCGAGATGTGAGGCTGCCTTAGGTTAGGATATGTAACGCTATAGACGTATATAACGTCACAACCGAGACGTACGGGACGACACGAACGGGATTCTGTAAAACATTTCCAACGAGGGGCTAGATGGGTTAGGTTAGGTTATATTACCTTATGGACGTGTATAATGTCACCACAAAGATATAGGGGCCGACCCGCCAGGAATGTTTTAAAATACTACATCCGAGATGTCAGGCTGCCTTAGGTTAGGATATGTAACGCTATAGAGGTATATAGTGTCACAACCAAGACGTACGGGACGACACGAACGGGATTCTGCAAAACATTACCAGCGAGGGGCTAGATGGGTGAGGTTACGTTATATTACGTTATAGACGGGTATAATGATCCCACAAAGAAGTAGGGGCCGTCCCGCCAGGAATGTTGTAAAATACTACATCCGAGACGTTAGGCTGCCTTAGGTTAGGATACATAACGGTATAGGCGTATATAATGTCCCAACCGAGACGTACGGGACAACACGAACGGGATTCTGTAAAACATTACCAGCGAGGGGCAAGATGTATAAGGTTAGATTATATTACGTTATAGACGTGTATAATGTCCACAAAAGAAGTAGGGGCCGACCCGCCAGGAATGTTGTAAAATACTACATCCGAGATGTCAAGCTGCCTTAGGTTAGGATATGTAACGCTATAGACGTACATAATGTCACAACCGAGACGTACGGGACGACACGACCGGGATTCTGAGGAACATTACCAGCGAGGGGCTAGATGGGTTAGGTTAGGTTATATTGCGTTATAGAAGTGTATAATGTTCCCACAAAGATGTAGGCGCCAAACCGCCATGAATGTTGTAAAATACTACATCCGAGATGTTAGGCTGCCTTATGTCAGGATATATAACGCTATAGACGTATATAATGTCCCTACCGAGAAGTACGGGCCGACACGAACGGGATTCTGTAAAACATTACCAGCGAGGGTCTAGATGGGTTAGGTTTGGTTATGTTACGTTATGGACGTGTATAATGTTCCCACAAAGATGTAGGGGCCGTCCCGCCAGGAATGTTGTAAAATACTACATCCGAGACGTTAGGCTGCCTTAGGTTAGGATACATAACGGTATAGGCGTATATAATGTCCCAACCGAGACGTACGGGACAACACGAACGGGATTCTGTAAAACATTACCAGCGAGGGGCAAGATGTATAAGGTTAGATTATATTACGTTATAGACGTGTATAATGTCCACAAAAGAAGTAGGGGCCGACCCGCCAGGAATGTTGTAAAATACTACATCCGAGATGTCAGGCTGCCTTAGGTTAGGATATGTAACGCTATAGACGTACATAATGTCACAACCGAGACGTACGGGACGACACGAACGGGATTCTGTAAAACATTACCAGCGAGGGGCTAGATGGGTTAGGTTAGGTTATATTACGTTATAGACGTGTATAATGTTCCCACAAAGAAGTAGGGGCCGACCCGCCAGGAATGTTGTAAAATACTACATCCGAGATGTGAGGCTGCCTTAGGTTAGGATATGTAACGCTATAGACGTATATAACGTCACAACCGAGACGTACGGGACGACACGAACGGGATTCTGTAAAACATTTCCAACGAGGGGCTAGATGGGTTAGGATAGGTTATATTACCTTATGGACGTGTATAATGTCACCACAAAGATATAGGGGCCGACCCGCCAGGAATGTTTTAAAATACTACATCCGAGATGTCAGGCTGCCTTAGGTTAGGATATGTAACGCTATAGAGGTATATAGTGTCACAACCAAGACGTACGGGACGACACGAACGGGATTCTGCAAAACATTACCAGCGAGGGGCTAGATGGGTGAGGTTACGTTATATTACGTTATAGACGGGTATAATGATCCCACAAAGAAGTAGGGGCCGTCCCGCCAGGAATGTTGTAAAATACTACATCCGAGACGTTAGGCTGCCTTAGGTTAGGATACATAACGGTATAGGCGTATATAATGTCCCAACCGAGACGTACGGGACAACACGAACGGGATTCTGTAAAACATTACCAGCGAGGGGCAAGATGTATAAGGTTAGATTATATTACGTTATAGACGTGTATAATGTCCACAAAAGAAGTAGGGGCCGACCCGCCAGGAATGTTGTAAAATACTACATCCGAGATGTCAAGCTGCCTTAGGTTAGGATATGTAACGCTATAGACGTACATAATGTCACAACCGAGACGTACGGGACGACACGACCGGTATTCTGAGGAACATTACCAGCGAGGGGCTAGATGGGTTAGGTTAGGTTATATTGCGTTATAGAATTGTATAATGTTCCCACAAAGATGTAGGCGCCAAACCGCCATGAATGTTGTAAAATACTACATCCGAGATGTTAGGCTGCCTTATGTCAGGATATATAACGCTATAGACGTATATAATGTCCCTACCGAGAAGTACGGGCCGACACGAACGGGATTCTGTAAAACATTACCAGCGAGGGTCTAGATGGGTTAGGTTTGGTTATGTTACGTTATGGACGTGTATAATGTTCCCACAAAGATGTAGGGGCCGTCCCGCCAGGAATGTTGTAAAATACTACATCCGAGACGTTAGGCTGCCTTAGGTTAGGATACATAACGGTATAGGCGTATATAATGTCCCAACCGAGACGTACGGGACAACACGAACGGGATTCTGTAAAACATTACCAGCGAGGGGCAAGATGTATAAGGTTAGATTATATTACGTTATAGACGTGTATAATGTCCACAAAAGAAGTAGGGGCCGACACGCCAGGAATGTTGTAAAATACAACATCCGAGATGTCAGGCTGCCTTAGGTTAGGATATGTAACGCTATAGACGTACATAATGTCACAACTGCGTCGTACGGGACGACACGAACGGGAGTCTGTAAAACATTACCAGCGAGGGGCTAGATGGGTTAGGTTAGGTTATATTACGTTATAGACGTGTATAATGTTCCCACAAAGAAGTAGGGGCCGACCCGCCAGGAATGTTGTAAAATACTACATCCGAGATGTGAGGCTGCCTTAGGTTAGGATATGTAACGCTATAGACGTATATAACGTCACAACCGAGACGTACGGGACGACACGAACGGGATTCTGTAAAACATTTCCAACGAGGGGCTAGATGGGTTAGGTTAGGTTATATTACCTTATGGACGTGTATAATGTCACCACAAAGATATAGGGGCCGACCCGCCAGGAATGTTTTAAAATACTACATCCGAGATGTCAGGCTGCCTTAGGTTAGGATATGTAACGCTATAGAGGTATATAGTGTCACAACCAAGACGTACGGGACGACACGAACGGGATTCTGCAAAACATTACCAGCGAGGGGCTAGATGGGTGAGGTTACGTTATATTACGTTATAGACGGGTATAATGATCCCACAAAGAAGTAGGGGCCGTCCCGCCAGGAATGTTGTAAAATACTACATCCGAGACGTTAGGCTGCCTTAGGTTAGGATACATAACGGTATAGGCGTATATAATGTCCCAACCGAGACGTACGGGACAACACGAACGGGATTCTGTAAAACATTACCAGCGAGGGGCAAGATGTATAAGGTTAGATTATATTACGTTATAGACGTGTATAATGTCCACAAAAGAAGTAGGGGCCGACCCGCCAGGAATGTTGTAAAATACTACATCCGAGATGTCAAGCTGCCTTAGGTTAGGATATGTAACGCTATAGACGTACATAATGTCACAACCGAGACGTACGGGACGACACGACCGGGATTCTGAGGAACATTACCAGCGAGGGGCTAGATGGGTTAGGTTAGGTTATATTGCGTTATAGAAGTGTATAATGTTCCCACAAAGATGTAGGCGCCAAACCGCCATGAATGTTGTAAAATACTACATCCGAGATGTTAGGCTGCCTTATGTCAGGATATATAACGCTATAGACGTATATAATGTCCCTACCGAGAAGTACGGGCCGACACGAACGGGATTCTGTAAAACATTACCAGCGAGGGTCTAGATGGGTTAGGTTTGGTTATGTTACGTTATGGACGTGTATAATGTTCCCACAAAGATGTAGGGGCCGTCCCGCCAGGAATGTTGTAAAATACTACATCCGAGACGTTAGGCTGCCTTAGGTTAGGATACATAACGGTATAGGCGTATATAATGTCCCAACCGAGACGTACGGGACAACACGAACGGGATTCTGTAAAACATTACCAGCGAGGGGCAAGATGTATAAGGTTAGATTATATTACGTTATAGACGTGTATAATGTCCACAAAAGAAGTAGGGGCCGACCCGCCAGGAATGTTGTAAAATACTACATCCGAGATGTCAGGCTGCCTTAGGTTAGGATATGTAACGCTATAGACGTACATAATGTCACAACCGAGACGTACGGGACGACACGAACGGGATTCTGTAAAACATTACCAGCGAGGGGCTAGATGGGTTAGGTTAGGTTATATTACGTTATAGACGTGTATAATGTTCCCACAAAGAAGTAGGGGCCGACCCGCCAGGAATGTTGTAAAATACTACATCCGAGATGTGAGGCTGCCTTAGGTTAGGATATGTAACGCTATAGACGTATATAACGTCACAACCGAGACGTACGGGACGACACGAACGGGATTCTGTAAAACATTTCCAACGAGGGGCTAGATGGGTTAGGTTAGGTTATATTACCTTATGGACGTGTATAATGTCACCACAAAGATATAGGGGCCGACCCGCCAGGAATGTTTTAAAATACTACATCCGAGATGTCAGGCTGCCTTAGGTTAGGATATGTAACGCTATAGAGGTATATAGTGTCACAACCAAGACGTACGGGACGACACGAACGGGATTCTGCAAAACATTACCAGCGAGGGGCTAGATGGGTGAGGTTACGTTATATTACGTTATAGACGGGTATAATGATCCCACAAAGAAGTAGGGGCCGTCCCGCCAGGAATGTTGTAAAATACTACATCCGAGACGTTAGGCTGCCTTAGGTTAGGATACATAACGGTATAGGCGTATATAATGTCCCAACCGAGACGTACGGGACAACACGAACGGGATTCTGTAAAACATTACCAGCGAGGGGCAAGATGTATAAGGTTAGATTATATTACGTTATAGACGTGTATAATGTCCACAAAAGAAGTAGGGGCCGACCCGCCAGGAATGTTGTAAAATACTACATCCGAGATGTCAAGCTGCCTTAGGTTAGGATATGTAACGCTATAGACGTACATAATGTCACAACCGAGACGTACGGGACGACACGACCGGGATTCTGAGGAACATTACCAGCGAGGGGCTAGATGGGTTAGGTTAGGTTATATTGCGTTATAGAAGTGTATAATGTTCCCACAAAGATGTAGGCGCCAAACCGCCATGAATGTTGTAAAATACTACATCCGAGATGTTAGGCTGCCTTATGTCAGGATATATAACGCTATAGACGTATATAATGTCCCTACCGAGAAGTACGGGCCGACACGAACGGGATTCTGTAAAACATTACCAGCGAGGGTCTAGATGGGTTAGGTTTGGTTATGTTACGTTATGGACGTGTATAATGTTCCCACAAAGATGTAGGGGCCGTCCCGCCAGGAATGTTGTAAAATACTACATCCGAGACGTTAGGCTGCCTTAGGTTAGGATACATAACGGTATAGGCGTATATAATGTCCCAACCGAGACGTACGGGACAACACGAACGGGATTCTGTAAAACATTACCAGCGAGGGGCTAGATGGGTTAGGTTAGGTTATATTACGTTATAGACGTGTATAATGTTCCCACAAAGAAGTAGGGGCCGACCCGCCAGGAATGTTGTAAAATACTACATCCGAGATGTGAGGCTGCCTTAGGTTAGGATATGTAACGCTATAGACGTATATAACGTCACAACCGAGACGTACGGGACGACACGAACGGGATTCTGTAAAACATTTCCAACGAGGGGCTAGATGGGTTAGGTTAGGTTATATTACCTTATGGACGTGTATAATGTCACCACAAAGATATAGGGGCCGACCCGCCAGGAATGTTTTAAAATACTACATCCGAGATGTCAGGCTGCCTTAGGTTAGGATATGTAACGCTATAGAGGTATATAGTGTCACAACCAAGACGTACGGGACGACACGAACGGGATTCTGCAAAACATTACCAGCGAGGGGCTAGATGGGTGAGGTTACGTTATATTACGTTATAGACGGGTATAATGATCCCACAAAGAAGTAGCGGCCGTCCCGCCAGGAATGTTGTAAAATACTACATCCGAGACGTTAGGCTGCCTTAGGTTAGGATACATAACGGTATAGGCGTATATAATGTCCCAACCGAGACGTACGGGACAACACGAACGGGATTCTGTAAAACATTACCAGCGAGGGGCAAGATGTATAAGGTTAGATTATATTACGTTATAGACGTGTATAATGTCCACAAAAGAAGTAGGGGCCGACCCGCCAGGAATGTTGTAAAATACTACATCCGAGATGTCAAGCTGCCTTAGGTTAGGATATGTAACGCTATAGACGTACATAATGTCACAACCGAGACGTACGGGACGACACGACCGGGATTCTGAGGAACATTACCAGCGAGGGGCTAGATGGGTTAGGTTAGGTTATATTGCGTTATAGAAGTGTATAATGTTCCCACAAAGATGTAGGCGCCAAACCGCCATGAATGTTGTAAAATACTACATCCGAGATGTTAGGCTGCCTTATGTCAGGATATATAACGCTATAGACGTATATAATGTCCCTACCGAGAAGTACGGGCCGACACGAACGGGATTCTGTAAAACATTACCAGCGAGGGTCTAGATGGGTTAGGTTTGGTTATGTTACGTTATGGACGTGTATAATGTTCCCACAAAGATGTAGGGGCCGTCCCGCCAGGAATGTTGTAAAATACTACATCCGAGACGTTAGGCTGCCTTAGGTTAGGATACATAACGGTATAGGCGTATATAATGTCCCAACCGAGATGTACGGGACAACACGAACGGGATTCTGTAAAACATTACCAGCGAGGGGCAAGATGTATAAGGTTAGATTATATTACGTTATAGACGTGTATAATGTCCACAAAAGAAGTAGGGGCCGACCCGCCAGGAATGTTGTAAAATACTACATCCGAGATGTCAGGCTGCCTTAGGTTAGGATATGTAACGCTATAGACGTACATAATGTCACAACCGAGACGTACGGGACGACACGAACGGGATTCTGTAAAACATTACCAGCGAGGGGCTAGATGGGTTAGGTTAGGTTATATTACGTTATAGACGTGTATAATGTTCCCACAAAGAAGTAGGGGCCGACCCGCCAGGAATGTTGTAAAATACTACATCCGAGATGTGAGGCTGCCTTAGGTTAGGATATGTAACGCTATAGACGTATATAACGTCACAACCGAGACGTACGGGACGACACGAACGGGATTCTGTAAAACATTTCCAACGAGGGGCTAGATGGGTTAGGTTAGGTTATATTACCTTATGGACGTGTATAATGTCACCACAAAGATATAGGGGCCGACCCGCCAGGAATGTTTTAAAATACTACATCCGAGATGTCAGGCTGCCTTAGGTTAGGATATGTAACGCTATAGAGGTATATAGTGTCACAACCAAGACGTACGGGACGACACGAACGGGATTCTGCAAAACATTACCAGCGAGGGGCTAGATGGGTGAGGTTACGTTATATTACGTTATAGACGGGTATAATGATCCCACAAAGAAGTAGGGGCCGTCCCGCCAGGAATGTTGTAAAATACTACATCCGAGACGTTAGGCTGCCTTAGGTTAGGATACATAACGGTATAGGCGTATATAATGTCCCAACCGAGACGTACGGGACAACACGAACGGGATTCTGTAAAACATTACCAGCGAGGGGCAAGATGTATAAGGTTAGATTATATTACGTTATAGACGTGTATAATGTCCACAAAAGAAGTAGGGGCCGACCCGCCAGGAATGTTGTAAAATACTACATCCGAGATGTCAAGCTGCCTTAGGTTAGGATATGTAACGCTATAGACGTACATAATGTCACAACCGAGACGTACGGGACGACACGACCGGTATTCTGAGGAACATTACCAGCGAGGGGCTAGATGGGTTAGGTTAGGTTATATTGCGTTATAGAATTGTATAATGTTCCCACAAAGATGTAGGCGCCAAACCGCCATGAATGTTGTAAAATACTACATCCGAGATGTTAGGCTGCCTTATGTCAGGATATATAACGCTATAGACGTATATAATGTCCCTACCGAGAAGTACGGGCCGACACGAACGGGATTCTGTAAAACATTACTAGCGAGGGTCTAGATGGGTTAGGTTTGGTTATGTTACGTTATGGACGTGTATAATGTTCCCACAAAGATGTAGGGGCCGTCCCGCCAGGAATGTTGTAAAATACTACATCCGAGACGTTAGGCTGCCTTAGGTTAGGATACATAACGGTATAGGCGTATATAATGTCCCAACCGAGACGTACGGGACAACACGAACGGGATTCTGTAAAACATTACCAGCGAGGGGCAAGATGTATAAGGTTAGATTATATTACGTTATAGACGTGTATAATGTCCACAAAAGAAGTAGGGGCCGACCCGCCAGGAATGTTGTAAAATACTACATCCGAGATGTCAGGCTGCCTTAGGTTAGGATATGTAACGCTATAGACGTACATAATGTCACAACCGAGACGTACGGGACGACACGAACGGGATTCTGTAAAACATTACCAGCGAGGGGCTAGATGGGTTAGGTTAGGTTATATTACGTTATAGACGTGTATAATGTTCCCACAAAGAAGTAGGGGCCGACCCGCCAGGAATGTTGTAAAATACTACATCCGAGATGTGAGGCTGCCTTAGGTTAGGATATGTAACGCTATAGAGGTATATAACGTCACAACCGACACGTACGGGACGACACGAACGGGATTCTGTAAAACATTACCAGCGAGGGGCAAGATGGGTTAGGTTAGGTTATATTACATTATAGACGTGTATAATGTTCGCACAAAGAAGTAGGGGCCGACCCGCCAGGAATGTTGTAAAATACTACATCCGAGATGTCAGGCTGCATTAGGTTAGGATATATAACGCTGTAGACGTACATAATGAACCAACCGAGAAGTACGGGACGACACGAACGGGATTCTGTAAAACATTACAAGCGAGGGGCTAGGTGGGTTAGGTTTGGTTATGTTACGTTATGGACGTGTATAATGTTCCCACAAAGATGTAGGGGCCGTCCCGCCAGGAATGTTGTAAAATACTACATCCGAGACGTTAGGCTGCCTTAGGTTAGGATACATAACGGTATAGGCGTATATAATGTCCCAACCGAGACGTACGGGACAACACGAACGGGATTCTGTAAAACATTACCAGCGAGGGGCTAGATGTGTTAGGTTAGGTTATATTACGTTATAGACGTGTATAATGTTCCCACTAAGATGTAGGGGCCGACCCGCCAGGATTGTTGTAAAATACTACATCCGAGATGTTAGGCTGCCTTAGGTTAGGATATATAACGCTATAGACGTATATAGTGTCCCCACTGAGATGTACGGGACGACACGAACGGGATTCTGCAAAACATTACCAGCGAGGGTCTAGATGGGTGAGGTTACGTTATATTACGTTATAGACGGGTATAATGATCCCACAAAGAAGTAGGGGCCGTCCCGCCAGGAATGTTGTAAAATACTACATCCGAGACGTTAGGCTGCCTTAGGTTAGGATACATAACGGTATAGGCGTATATAATGTCCCAACCGAGACGTACGGGACAACACGAACGGGATTCTGTAAAACATTACCAGCGAGGGGCTAGATGTGTTAGGTTAGGTTATATTACGTTATAGACGTGTATAATGTTCCCACTAAGATGTAGGGGCCGACCCGCCAGGAATGTTGTAAAATACTACATCCGAGATGTTAGGCTGCCTTAGGTTAGGATATATAACGCTATAGACGTATATAGTGTCCCCACTGAGATGTACGGGACGACACGAACGGGATCCTGCAAAACATTACCAGCGAGGGTCTAGATGGGTGAGGTTACGTTATATTACATTATAGACGGGTATAATGATCCCACAAAGAAGTAGGGGCCGTCCCGCAAGGAATGTTGTAAAATACTACATCCGAGACGTTAGGCTGCCTTAGGTTAGGATACATAACGGTATAGGCGTATATAATGTCCCAACCGAGACGTACGGGACAACACGAACGGGATTCTGTAAAACATTACCAGCGAGGGGCAAGATGTATAAGGTTAGATTATATTACGTTATAGACGTGTATAATGTTCCCACAAAGAAGTAGGGGCCGACCCGCCAGGAATGTCGTAAAATACTACATCCGAGATGTGAGGCTGCCTTAGGTTAGGACATGTAACGCTATAGAGGTATATAACGTCACAACCGAGACGTACGGGACGACACGAACGGGATTCTGTAAAACATTACCAGCGAGGGGCAAGATGGGTTAGGTTAGGTTATATTACGTTATAGACGTGTAAAGTGTACCCACAAAGAAGTAGGGGCCGACCCGCCAGGAATGTTGTAAAATACTACATCCGAGATGTCAGGCTGTCTTAGGTTGGGATACATAACGGTATAGGCGTATATAATGTCCCAGCCGAGACGTACGGGACAACACGAACGGGATTCTGTAAAACATTACCAGCGAGGGGCAAGATGTATAAGGTTAGATTATATTACGTTATAGACGTGTATAATGTCCACAAAAGAAGTAGGGGCCGACCCGCCAGGAATGTGGTAAAATACTACATCCGAGATGTCAGCCTGCCTTAGGTTAGGATATGTAACGCTATAGACGTACATAATGTCACAACTGAGACGTACGGGACGACACGAACGGGATTCTGTAAAACATTACCAGCGAGGGGCTAGATGGGTTAGGTTAGGTTATATTACGTTATAGACGTGTATAATGTCCCCACAAAGAAGTAGGGGCCGACCCGCCAGGAATGTTGCAAAATAATACATCCGAGATGTCAGGCTGCATTAGGTTAGGATATGTAACGCTATAGACGTCTATAACGTCACAACCGAGACGTACGGGACGACACGAACGGGATTCTGTAAAACATATCCAACGAGGGGCTGGATGGGTTAGGTTAGGTTATATTACGTTATGGACGTGTATAATGTTACCACAAAGATATAGGGACCGACCCGCCAGGAATGTTGTAAAATACTACATCCGAGATGTCAGGCTGCCTTAGGTTAGTATATGTAACGCTATAGACGTATATAATGTCCCAACCGAGACGTACTGGACGACAAGAACGGGATTCTGTAAAGCATTACCAGCGATGGGCTAGATGGGTTAGGTTTGGTTATGTTACGTTATAGACGTGTAAAATGTTCCCACAAAGATGTAGGGGCCGACCAGCCAGGAATGTTGTAAAATACTACATCCGAGATGTGAGGCTGCCTTAGGTTAGGATATGTAACGCTATAGACGTATATAATGTCACAACCGAGACGTACGGGACGACACGAACGGGATTCTGTAAAACATTACCAGCGAGGGGCAAGATGGGTTAGGTTAGGTTATATTACGTTATAGACGTGTAAAGTGTACCCACAAAGAAGTAGGGGCCGACCTGCCAGGAATGTTGTAAAATACTACATCCGAGATGTTAGGCTGTCTTAGGTTAGGATATATAACGCTACAGGCGTATATAATGCACCAACCGAGACGTCCGGGCCGAAGCGAACGGGATTCTGTAAAACATTACCAGCGAGGGACAAGATGGGTTAGGTTATGTTATATTACGTTATAGACGTGTAAAGTGTACCCACAAAGAAGTAGGGGCCGACCCGCCAGGAATGTTGTAAAATACTACATCCGAGATGTCAGGCTGCATTAGGTTAGGATATATAACGCTGTAGACGTACATAATGAACCAACCGAGAAGTACGGGACGACACGAACGGGATTCTGTAAAACATTACAAGCGAGGGGCTAGATGGGTTAGGTTTGGTTATGTTACGTTATGGACGTGTAAAGTGTACCCACAAAGAAGTAGGGGCCGACCCGCCAGGAATGTTGTAAAATACTACATCCGAGATGTTGGGCTGTCTTACGTTAGGATATATAACGCTACAGGCGTATATAATGTCCCAACCGAGACGTACTGGACGACACGAACGGGACTCTGTAAAGCATTACCAGCGAGGGGCTAGATGTATTAGGTTAGGTTATGTTACGTTATGGACGTGTATAATGTTCCCACAAAGAAGTAGGGGCCGTCCCGCCAGGAATGTTGTAAAATACTACATCCGAGACGTTAGGCTGTCTTAGGTTAGGATACATAACGGTATAGGCGTATATAATGTCCCAGCCGAGACGTACGGGACAACACGAACGGGATTCTGTAAAACATTACCAGCGAGGGGCAAGATGTATAAGGTTAGATTATATTACGTTATAGACGTGTATAATGTCCACAAAAGAAGTAGGGGCCGACCCGCCAGTAATGTTGTAAAATACTACATCCGAGATGTCAGGCTGCCTTAGGTTAGGATATGTAACGCTATAGACGTACATAATGTCACAACCGAGACGTACGGGACGACACGAACGGGATTCTGTAAAACATTACCAGCGAGGGGCTAGATGGGTTAGGTTAGGTTATATTACGTTATAGACGTGTATAATGTTCCCACAAAGAAGTAGGGGCCGACCCGCCAGGAATGTCGTAAAATACTACATCCGAGATGTGAGGCTGCCTTAGGTTAGGACATGTAACGCTATAGAGGTATATAACGTCACAACCGAGACGTACGGGACGACACGAACGGGATTCTGTAAAACATTACCAGCGAGGGGCAAGATGGGTTAGGTTAGGTTATATTACGTTATAGACGTGTAAAGTGTACCCACAAAGAAGTAGGGGCCGACCCGCCAGGAATGTTGTAAAATACTACATCCGAGATGTCAGGCTGTCTTAGGTTGGGATACATAACGGTATAGGCGTATATAATGTCCCAGCCGAGACGTACGGGACAACACGAACGGGATTCTGTAAAACACTACCAGCGAGGGGCAAGATGTATAAGGTTAGATTATATTACGTTATAGACGTGTATAATGTCCACAAAAGAAGTAGGGGCCGACCCGCCAGGAATGTTGTAAAATACTACATCCGAGATGTTAGGCTGTCTTAGGTTAGGATATATAACGCTACAGGCGTATATAATGTCCCAACCGAGACGTACTGGACGACAAGAACGGGATTCTGTAAAGCATTACCAGCGATGGGCTAGATGGGTTAGGTTTGGTTATGTTACGTTATAGACGTGTAAAATGTTCCCACAAAGATGTAGGGGCCGACCAGCCAGGAATGTTGTAAAATACTACATCCGAGATGTGAGGCTGCCTTAGGTTAGGATATGTAACGCTATAGACGTATATAATGTCACAACCGAGACGTACGGGACGACACGAACGGGATTCTGTAAAACATTACCAGCGAGGGGCAAGATGGGTTAGGTTAGGTTATATTACGTTATAGACGTGTAAAGTGTACCCACAAAGAAGTAGGGGCCGACCCGCCAGGAATGTTGTAAAATACTACATCCGAGATGTTAGGCTCTCTTAGGTTAGGATATATAACGCTACAAGCGCATATAATGTCCCAACCGAGACGTACTGGACGACACGAACGGGACTCTGTAAAGCATTACCGGCGAGGGGCTAGATGTATTAGGTTAGGTTATGTTACGTTATGGACGTGTATAATGTTCGCACAAAGATGTAGGCGCCGACCCGCCAGGAATGTTGGAAAATACTGCATCCGAGATGTTAGCCTGCCTTAGGTTCGGATATATAACGCTGTAGACGTACATAATGAACCAACCGAGAAGTACGGGACGACACGAACGGGATTCTGTAAAACATTACCAGCGAGGGGCTACATGGGTTAGGTTAGGTTATGTTACGTTATGGACGTCTATAATGTTCCCACCGAGAAGTAGGGGCTGACCCGCGAGGATTGTTGGAAAATACTACATCCAAGGTGTTAGGTTGCGTTCGGTTAGAATATATAACGTCATGGACGTATACAATGTCCCCACCGCGACGTACGGGCCGACACGACCGGGATTCTGAAGAACATTACCAGCGAGGGGCTAGATGTGTTAGGTTAGGTTATATTACGTTATAGACGTGTATAATGTTCCCACAAAGATGTAGGGGCCGACCCGCCAGGAATGTTGTAAAATACTACATCCGAGATGTTAGGCTGCCTTAGGTTAGGATATATAACGCTATAGACGTATGTAGTGTCACAACCAAGACGTACGGGACGACACGAACGGGATTCTGCAAAACATTACCAGCGAGGGGCTAGATGGGTGAGGTTACGTTATATTACGTTATAGACGGGTATAATGATCCCACAAAGAAGTAGGGGCCGTCCCGCCAGGAATGTTGTAAAATACTACATCCGAGACGTTAGGCTGCCTTAGGTTAGGATACATAACGGTATAGGCGTATATAATGTCCCAACCGAGACGTACGGGACAACACGAACGGGATTCTGTAAAACATTACCAGCGAGGGGCAAGATGTATAAGGTTGGATTATATTACGTTATAGACGTGTATAATATCCACAAAAGAAGCAGGGGCCGACCCGCCAGGAATGTTGTAAGATACTACATCCGAGATGTCAGGCTGCCTTAGGTTAGGATATGTAACGCTATAGACGTACATAATGTCACAACTGAGACGTACGGGACGACACGAACGGGATTCTGTAAAACATTACCAGCGAGGGGCTAGATGTATTAAGTTAGGTTATGTTACGTTATGGACGTGTATAATGTTCGCACAAAGATGTAGGGGCCGACCAGCCAGGAATGTTGTAAAATACTACATCCGAGATGTTAGGCTGCCTTAGGTTAGGATATATAACGCTGTAGACGTACATAATGAACCAACCGAGAAGTACGGGACGACACGAACGGGATTCTGTAAAACATTACAAGCGAGGGGCTAGATGGGTTAGGTTTGGTTATGTTACGTTATGGACGTGTATAATGTTCCCACCGAGAAGTAGGGGCTGACCCGCGAGGATTGTTGGAAAATACTACATCCAAGATGTTAGGTTGCGTTCGGTTAGAATATATAACGTTATAGACGTATACAATGTCCCCACCGCGACGTACGGGCCGACACGACCGGGATTCTGAAGAACATTACCAGCGAGGGGCTAGATGTGTTAGGTTAGGTTATATTACGTTATAGACGTGTATAATGTTCCCACAAAGATGTAGGGGCCGACCCGCCAGGAATGTTGTAAAACACTACATCCGAGATGTTAGGCTGCCTTAGGTTAGGATATATAACGCTATAGACGTATATAGTGTCCCCACTGAGATGTACGGGACGACACGAACGGGATTCTGCAAAACATTACCAGCGAGGATCTAGATGGGTGAGGTTACGTTATATTACGTTATAGACGGGTATAATGATCCCACAAAGAAGTAGGGGCAGTCCCGCCAGGAATGTTGTAAAATACTACATCCGAGAAGTTAGGCTGCCTTAGGTTAGGATACATAACGGTATAGGCGTATATAATGTCCCAACCGAGACGTACGGGACAACACGAACGGGATTCTGTAAAACATTACCAGCGAGGGGCAAGATGTATAAGGTTAGATTATATTACGTTATAGACGTGTATAATGTCCACAAAAGAAGTAGGGGCCGACCCGCCAGGAATGTTGTAAAATACTACATCCGAGATGTGAGGCTGCCTTAGGTTAGGATATGTAACGCTATAGACGTATATAATGTCACAACCGAGACGTACGGGACGACACGAACGGGATTCTGTAAAACATTACCAGCGAGGGGCAAGATGGGTTAGGTTAGGTTATATTACGTTATAGACGTGTAAAGTGTACCCACAAAGAAGTAGGGGCCGACCCGCCAGGAATGTTGTAAAATACTACATCCGAGATGTTAGGCTGTCTTAGGTTAGGATATATAACGCTACAGGCGTATATAATGTCCCAACCGAGACGTACTGGACGACAAGAACGGGATTCTGTAAAGCATTACCAGCGATGGGCTAGATGGGTTAGGTTTGGTTATGTTACGTTATAGACGTGTAAAATGTTCCCACAAAGATGTAGGGGCCGACCAGCCAGGAATGTTGTAAAATACTACATCCGAGATGTGAGGCTGCCTTAGGTTAGGATATGTAACGCTATAGACGTATATAATGTCACAACCGAGACGTACGGGACGACACGAACGGGATTCTGTAAAACATTACCAGCGAGGGGCAAGATGGGTTAGGTTAGGTTATATTACGTTATAGACGTGTAAAGTGTACCCACAAAGAAGTAGGGGCCGACCCGCCAGGAATGTTGTAAAATACTACATCCGAGATGTTAGGCTCTCTTAGGTTAGGATATATAACGCTACAAGCGCATATAATGTCCCAACCGAGACGTACTGGACGACACGAACGGGACTCTGTAAAGCATTACCGGCGAGGGGCTAGATGTATTAGGTTAGGTAATGTTACGTTATGGACGTGTATAATGTTCGCACAAAGATGTAGGCGCCGACCCGCCAGGAATGTTGGAAAATACTGCATCCGAGATGTTAGCCTGCCTTAGGTTCGGATATATAACGCTGTAGACGTACATAATGAACCAACCGAGAAGTACGGGACGACACGAACGGGATTCTGTAAAACATTACCAGCGAGGGGCTACATGGGTTAGGTTAGGTTATGTTACGTTATGGACGTCTATAATGTTCCCACCGAGAAGTAGGGGCTGACCCGCGAGGATTGTTGGAAAATACTACATCCAAGGTGTTAGGTTGCGTTCGGTTAGAATATATAACGTCATGGACGTATACAATGTCCCCACCGCGACGTACGGGCCGACACGACCGGGATTCTGAAGAACATTACCAGCGAGGGGCTAGATGTGTTAGGTTAGGTTATATTACGTTATAGACGTGTATAATGTTCCCACAAAGAAGTAGGGGCCGACCCGCCAGGAATGTCGTAAAATACTACATCCGAGATGTGAGGCTGCCTTAGGTTAGGACATGTAACGCTATAGAGGTATATAACGTCACAACCGAGACGTACGGGACGACACGAACGGGATTCTGTAAAACATTACCAGCGAGGGGCAAGATGGGTTAGGTTAGGTTATATTACGTTATAGACGTGTAAAGTGTACCCACAAAGAAGTAGGGGCCGACCCGCCAGGAATGTTGTAAAATACTACATCCGAGATGTCAGGCTGTCTTAGGTTGGGATACATAACGGTATAGGCGTATATAATGTCCCAGCCGAGACGTACGGGACAACACGAACGGGATTCTGTAAAACATTACCAGCGAGGGGCAAGATGTATAAGGTTAGATTATATTACGTTATAGACGTGTATAATGTCCACAAAAGAAGTAGGGGCCGACCCGCCAGGAATGTTGTAAAATACTACATCCGAGATGTTAGGCTGTCTTAGGTTAGGATATATAACGCTACAGGCGTATATAATGTCCCAACCGAGACGTACTGGACGACAAGAACGGGATTCTGTAAAGCATTACCAGCGATGGGCTAGATGGGTTAGGTTTGGTTATGTTACGTTATAGACGTGTAAAATGTTCCCACAAAGATGTAGGGGCCGACCAGCCAGGAATGTTGTAAAATACTACATCCGAGATGTGAGGCTGCCTTAGGTTAGGATATGTAACGCTATAGACGTATATAATGTCACAACCGAGACGTACGGGACGACACGAACGGGATTCTGTAAAACATTACCAGCGAGGGGCAAGATGGGTTAGGTTAGGTTATATTACGTTATAGACGTGTAAAGTGTACCCACAAAGAAGTAGGGGCCGACCCGCCAGGAATGTTGTAAAATACTACATCCGAGATGTTAGGCTCTCTTAGGTTAGGATATATAACGCTACAAGCGCATATAATGTCCCAACCGAGACGTACTGGACGACACGAACGGGACTCTGTAAAGCATTACCGGCGAGGGGCTAGATGTATTAGGTTAGGTAATGTTACGTTATGGACGTGTATAATGTTCGCACAAAGATGTAGGCGCCGACCCGCCAGGAATGTTGGAAAATACTGCATCCGAGATGTTAGCCTGCCTTAGGTTCGGATATATAACGCTGTAGACGTACATAATGAACCAACCGAGAAGTACGGGACGACACGAACGGGATTCTGCAAAACATTACCAGCGAGGGGCTAGATGGGTGAGGTTACGTTATATTACGTTATAGACGGGTATAATGATCCCACAAAGAAGTAGGGGCCGTCCCGCCAGGAATGTTGTAAAATACTACATCCGAGACGTTAGGCTGCCTTAGGTTAGGATACATAACGGTATAGGCGTATATAATGTCCCAACCGAGACGTACGGGACAACACGAACGGGATTCTGTAAAACATTACCAGCGAGGGGCAAGATGTATAAGGTTGGATTATATTACGTTATAGACGTGTATAATATCCACAAAAGAAGTAGGGGCCGACCCGCCAGGAATGTTGTAAGATACTACATCCGAGATGTCAGGCTGCCTTAGGTTAGGATATGTAACGCTATAGACGTACATAATGTCACAACTGAGACGTACGGGACGACACGAACGGGATTCTGTAAAACATTACCAGCGAGGGGCTAGATGTATTAAGTTAGGTTATGTTACGTTATGGACGTGTATAATGTTCGCACAAAGATGTAGGGGCCGACCAGCCAGGAATGTTGTAAAATACTACATCCGAGATGTTAGGCTGCCTTAGGTTAGGATATATAACGCTGTAGACGTACATAATGAACCAACCGAGAAGTACGGGACGACACGAACGGGATTCTGTAAAACATTACAAGCGAGGGGCTAGATGGGTTAGGTTTGGTTATGTTACGTTATGGACGTGTATAATGTTCCCACCGAGAAGTAGGGGCTGACCCGCGAGGATTGTTGGAAAATACTACATCCAAGATGTTAGGTTGCGTTCGGTTAGAATATATAACGTTATAGACGTATACAATGTCCCCACCGCGACGTACGGGCCGACACGACCGGGATTCTGAAGAACATTACCAGCGAGGGGCTAGATGTGTTAGGTTAGGTTATATTACGTTATAGACGTGTATAATGTTCCCACAAAGATGTAGGGGCCGACCCGCCAGGAATGTTGTAAAACACTACATCCGAGATGTTAGGCTGCCTTAGGTTAGGATATATAACGCTATAGACGTATATAGTGTCCCCACTGAGATGTACGGGACGACACGAACGGGATTCTGCAAAACATTACCAGCGAGGATCTAGATGGGTGAGGTTACGTTATATTACGTTATAGACGGGTATAATGATCCCACAAAGAAGTAGGGGCAGTCCCGCCAGGAATGTTGTAAAATACTACATCCGAGAAGTTAGGCTGCCTTAGGTTAGGATACATAACGGTATAGGCGTATATAATGTCCCAACCGAGACGTACGGGACAACACGAACGGGATTCTGTAAAACATTACCAGCGAGGGGCAAGATGTATAAGGTTAGATTATATTACGTTATAGACGTGTATAATGTCCACAAAAGAAGTAGGGGCCGACCCGCCAGGAATGTTGTAAAATACTACATCCGAGATGTCAGGCTGCCTTAGGTTAGGATATGTAACGCTATAGACGTACATAATGTCACAACCGAGACGTACGGGACGACACGAACGGGATTCTGTAAAACATTACCAGCGAGGGGCTAGATGGGTTAGGTTAGGTTATATTACGTTATAGACGTGTATAATGTTCCCACAAAGAAGTAGGGGCCGACCCGCCACGAATGTCGTAAAATACTACATCCGAGATGTGAGGCTGCCTTAGGTTAGGACATGTAACGCTATAGAGGTATATAACATCACAACCGAGACGTACGGGACGACACGAACGGGATTCTGTAAAACATTACCAGCGAGGGGCAAGATGGGTTAGGTTAGGTTATATTACGTTATAGACGTGTAAAGTGTACCCACAAAGAAGTAGGGGCCGACCCGCCAGGAATGTTGTAAAATACTACATCCGAGATGTCAGGCTGTCTTAGGTTAGGATACATAACGGTATAGGCGTATATAATGTCCCAGCCGAGACGTACGGGACAACACGATCGGGATTCTGTAAAACATTACCAGCGAGGGGCAAGATGTATAAGGTTAGATTATATTACGTTATAGACGTGTATAATGTCCACAAAAGAAGTAGGGGCCGACCCGCCAGGAATGTTGTAAAATACTACATCCGAGATGTCAGCCTGCCTTAGGTTAGGATATGTAACGCTATAGACGTACATAATGTCACAACTGAGACGTACGGGACGACACGAACGGGATTCTGTAAAACATTACCAGCGAGGGGCTAGATGGGTTAGGTTAGGTTATATTACGTTATAGACGTGTATAATGTTCGCACAAAGATGTAGGCGCCGACCCGCCAGGAATGTTGGAAAATACTGCATCCGAGATGTTAGCCTGCCTTAGGTTCGGATATATAACGCTGTAGACGTACATAATGAACCAACCGAGAAGTACGGGACGACACGAACGGGATTCTGTAAAACATTACCAGCGAGGGGCAAGATGGGTTAGGTTAGGTTATATTACGTTATAGACGTGTAAAGTGTACCCACAAAGAAGTAGGGGCCGACCCGCCAGGAATGTTGTAAAATACTACATCCGAGATGTTAGGCTCTCTTAGGTTAGGATATATAACGCTACAAGCGCATATAATGTCCCAACCGAGACGTACTGGACGACACGAACGGGACTCTGTAAAGCATTACCGGCGAGGGGCTAGATGTATTAGGTTAGGTAATGTTACGTTATGGACGTGTATAATGTTCGCACAAAGATGTAGGCGCCGACCCGCCAGGAATGTTGGAAAATACTGCATCCGAGATGTTAGCCTGCCTTAGGTTCGGATATATAACGCTGTAGACGTACATAATGAACCAACCGAGAAGTACGGGACGACACGAACGGGATTCTGTAAAACATTACCAGCGAGGGGCTACATGGGTTAGGTTAGGTTATGTTACGTTATGGACGTCTATAATGTTCCCACCGAGAAGTAGGGGCTGACCCGCGAGGATTGTTGGAAAATACTACATCCAAGGTGTTAGGTTGCGTTCGGTTAGAATATATAACGTCATGGACGTATACAATGTCCCCACCGCGACGTACGGGCCGACACGACCGGGATTCTGAAGAACATTACCAGCGAGGGGCTAGATGTGTTAGGTTAGGTTATATTACGTTATAGACGTGTATAATGTTCCCACAAAGATGTAGGGGCCGACCCGCCAGGAATGTTGTAAAATACTACATCCGAGATGTTAGGCTGCCTTAGGTTAGGATATATAACGCTATAGACGTATGTAGTGTCACAACCAAGACGTACGGGACGACACGAACGGGATTCTGCAAAACATTACCAGCGAGGGGCTAGATGGGTGAGGTTACGTTATATTACGTTATAGACGGGTATAATGATCCCACAAAGAAGTAGGGGCCGTCCCGCCAGGAATGTTGTAAAATACTACATCCGAGACGTTAGGCTGCCTTAGGTTAGGATACATAACGGTATAGGCGTATATAATGTCCCAACCGAGACGTACGGGACAACACGAACGGGATTCTGTAAAACATTACCAGCGAGGGGCAAGATGTATAAGGTTGGATTATATTACGTTATAGACGTGTATAATATCCACAAAAGAAGTAGGGGCCGACCCGCCAGGAATGTTGTAAGATACTACATCCGAGATGTCAGGCTGCCTTAGGTTAGGATATGTAACGCTATAGACGTACATAATGTCACAACTGAGACGTACGGGACGACACGAACGGGATTCTGTAAAACATTACCAGCGAGGGGCTAGATGTATTAAGTTAGGTTATGTTACGTTATGGACGTGTATAATGTTCGCACAAAGATGTAGGGGCCGACCAGCCAGGAATGTTGTAAAATACTACATCCGAGATGTTAGGCTGCCTTAGGTTAGGATATATAACGCTGTAGACGTACATAATGAACCAACCGAGAAGTACGGGACGACACGAACGGGATTCTGTAAAACATTACAAGCGAGGGGCTAGATGGGTTAGGTTTGGTTATGTTACGTTATGGACGTGTATAATGTTCCCACCGAGAAGTAGGGGCTGACCCGCGAGGATTGTTGGAAAATACTACATCCAAGATGTTAGGTTGCGTTCGGTTAGAATATATAACGTTATAGACGTATACAATGTCCCCACCGCGACGTACGGGCCGACACGACCGGGATTCTGAAGAACATTACCAGCGAGGGGCTAGATGTGTTAGGTTAGGTTATATTACGTTATAGACGTGTATAATGTTCCCACAAAGATGTAGGGGCCGACCCGCCAGGAATGTTGTAAAACACTACATCCGAGATGTTAGGCTGCCTTAGGTTAGGATATATAACGCTATAGACGTATATAGTGTCCCCACTGAGATGTACGGGACGACACGAACGGGATTCTGCAAAACATTACCAGCGAGGATCTAGATGGGTGAGGTTACGTTATATTACGTTATAGACGGGTATAATGATCCCACAAAGAAGTAGGGGCAGTCCCGCCAGGAATGTTGTAAAATACTACATCCGAGAAGTTAGGCTGCCTTAGGTTAGGATACATAACGGTATAGGCGTATATAATGTCCCAACCGAGACGTACGGGACAACACGAACGGGATTCTGTAAAACATTACCAGCGAGGGGCAAGATGTATAAGGTTAGATTATATTACGTTATAGACGTGTATAATGTCCACAAAAGAAGTAGGGGCCGACCCGCCAGGAATGTTGTAAAATACTACATCCGAGATGTCAGGCTGCCTTAGGTTAGGATATGTAACGCTATAGACGTACATAATGTCACAACCGAGACGTACGGGACGACACGAACGGGATTCTGTAAAACATTACCAGCGAGGGGCTAGATGGGTTAGGTTAGGTTATATTACGTTATAGACGTGTATAATGTTCCCACAAAGAAGTAGGGGCCGACCCGCCACGAATGTCGTAAAATACTACATCCGAGATGTGAGGCTGCCTTAGGTTAGGACATGTAACGCTATAGAGGTATATAACATCACAACCGAGACGTACGGGACGACACGAACGGGATTCTGTAAAACATTACCAGCGAGGGGCAAGATGGGTTAGGTTAGGTTATATTACGTTATAGACGTGTAAAGTGTACCCACAAAGAAGTAGGGGCCGACCCGCCAGGAATGTTGTAAAATACTACATCCGAGATGTCAGGCTGTCTTAGGTTAGGATACATAACGGTATAGGCGTATATAATGTCCCAGCCGAGACGTACGGGACAACACGATCGGGATTCTGTAAAACATTACCAGCGAGGGGCAAGATGTATAAGGTTAGATTATATTACGTTATAGACGTGTATAATGTCCACAAAAGAAGTAGGGGCCGACCCGCCAGGAATGTTGTAAAATACTACATCCGAGATGTCAGCCTGCCTTAGGTTAGGATATGTAACGCTATAGACGTACATAATGTCACAACTGAGACGTACGGGACGACACGAACGGGATTCTGTAAAACATTACCAGCGAGGGGCTAGATGGGTTAGGTTAGGTTATATTACGTTATAGACGTGTATAATGTTCGCACAAAGATGTAGGCGCCGACCCGCCAGGAATGTTGGAAAATACTGCATCCGAGATGTTAGCCTGCCTTAGGTTCGGATATATAACGCTGTAGACGTACATAATGAACCAACCGAGAAGTACGGGACGACACGAACGGGATTCTGTAAAACATTACCAGCGAGGGGCTACATGGGTTAGGTTAGGTTATGTTACGTTATGGACGTCTATAATGTTCCCACCGAGAAGTAGGGGCTGACCCGCGAGGATTGTTGGAAAATACTACATCCAAGGTGTTAGGTTGCGTTCGGTTAGAATATATAACGTCATGGACGTATACAATGTCCCCACCGCGACGTACGGGCCGACACGACCGGGATTCTGAAGAACATTACCAGCGAGGGGCTAGATGTGTTAGGTTAGGTTATATTACGTTATAGACGTGTATAATGTTCCCACAAAGATGTAGGGGCCGACCCGCCAGGAATGTTGTAAAATACTACATCCGAGATGTTAGGCTGCCTTAGGTTAGGATATATAACGCTATAGACGTATGTAGTGTCACAACCAAGACGTACGGGACGACACGAACGGGATTCTGCAAAACATTACCAGCGAGGGGCTAGATGGGTGAGGTTACGTTATATTACGTTATAGACGGGTATAATGATCCCACAAAGAAGTAGGGGCCGTCCCGCCAGGAATGTTGTAAAATACTACATCCGAGACGTTAGGCTGCCTTAGGTTAGGATACATAACGGTATAGGCGTATATAATGTCCCAACCGAGACGTACGGGACAACACGAACGGGATTCTGTAAAACATTACCAGCGAGGGGCAAGATGTATAAGGTTGGATTATATTACGTTATAGACGTGTATAATATCCACAAAAGAAGTAGGGGCCGACCCGCCAGGAATGTTGTAAGATACTACATCCGAGATGTCAGGCTGCCTTAGGTTAGGATATGTAACGCTATAGACGTACATAATGTCACAACTGAGACGTACGGGACGACACGAACGGGATTCTGTAAAACATTACCAGCGAGGGGCTAGATGTATTAAGTTAGGTTATGTTACGTTATGGACGTGTATAATGTTCGCACAAAGATGTAGGGGCCGACCAGCCAGGAATGTTGTAAAATACTACATCCGAGATGTTAGGCTGCCTTAGGTTAGGATATATAACGCTGTAGACGTACATAATGAACCAACCGAGAAGTACGGGACGACACGAACGGGATTCTGTAAAACATTACAAGCGAGGGGCTAGATGGGTTAGGTTTGGTTATGTTACGTTATGGACGTGTATAATGTTCCCACCGAGAAGTAGGGGCTGACCCGCGAGGATTGTTGGAAAATACTACATCCAAGATGTTAGGTTGCGTTCGGTTAGAATATATAACGTTATAGACGTATACAATGTCCCCACCGCGACGTACGGGCCGACACGACCGGGATTCTGAAGAACATTACCAGCGAGGGGCTAGATGTGTTAGGTTAGGTTATATTACGTTATAGACGTGTATAATGTTCCCACAAAGATGTAGGGGCCGACCCGCCAGGAATGTTGTAAAACACTACATCCGAGATGTTAGGCTGCCTTAGGTTAGGATATATAACGCTATAGACGTATATAGTGTCCCCACTGAGATGTACGGGACGACACGAACGGGATTCTGCAAAACATTACCAGCGAGGATCTAGATGGGTGAGGTTACGTTATATTACGTTATAGACGGGTATAATGATCCCACAAAGAAGTAGGGGCAGTCCCGCCAGGAATGTTGTAAAATACTACATCCGAGAAGTTAGGCTGCCTTAGGTTAGGATACATAACGGTATAGGCGTATATAATGTCCCAACCGAGACGTACGGGACAACACGAACGGGATTCTGTAAAACATTACCAGCGAGGGGCAAGATGTATAAGGTTAGATTATATTACGTTATAGACGTGTATAATGTCCACAAAAGAAGTAGGGGCCGACCCGCCAGGAATGTTGTAAAATACTACATCCGAGATGTCAGGCTGCCTTAGGTTAGGATATGTAACGCTATAGACGTACATAATGTCACAACCGAGACGTACGGGACGACACGAACGGGATTCTGTAAAACATTACCAGCGAGGGGCTAGATGGGTTAGGTTAGGTTATATTACGTTATAGACGTGTATAATGTTCCCACAAAGAAGTAGGGGCCGACCCGCCACGAATGTCGTAAAATACTACATCCGAGATGTGAGGCTGCCTTAGGTTAGGACATGTAACGCTATAGAGGTATATAACATCACAACCGAGACGTACGGGACGACACGAACGGGATTCTGTAAAACATTACCAGCGAGGGGCAAGATGGGTTAGGTTAGGTTATATTACGTTATAGACGTGTAAAGTGTACCCACAAAGAAGTAGGGGCCGACCCGCCAGGAATGTTGTAAAATACTACATCCGAGATGTCAGGCTGTCTTAGGTTAGGATACATAACGGTATAGGCGTATATAATGTCCCAGCCGAGACGTACGGGACAACACGAACGGGATTCTGTAAAACATTACCAGCGAGGGGCAAGATGTATAAGGTTAGATTATATTACGTTATAGACGTGTATAATGTCCACAAAAGAAGTAGGGGCCGACCCGCCAGGAATGTTGTAAAATACTACATCCGAGATGTCAGCCTGCCTTAGGTTAGGATATGTAACGCTATAGACGTACATAATGTCACAACTGAGACGTACGGGACGACACGAACGGGATTCTGTAAAACATTACCAGCGAGGGGCTAGATGGGTTAGGTTAGGTTATATTACGTTATAGACGTGTATAATGTTCGCACAAAGATGTAGGCGCCGACCCGCCAGGAATGTTGGAAAATACTGCATCCGAGATGTTAGCCTGCCTTAGGTTCGGATATATAACGCTGTAGACGTACATAATGAACCAACCGAGAAGTACGGGACGACACGAACGGGATTCTGTAAAACATTACCAGCGAGGGGCTACATGGGTTAGGTTAGGTTATGTTACGTTATGGACGTCTATAATGTTCCCACCGAGAAGTAGGGGCTGACCCGCGAGGATTGTTGGAAAATACTACATCCAAGGTGTTAGGTTGCGTTCGGTTAGAATATATAACGTCATGGACGTATACAATGTCCCCACCGCGACGTACGGGCCGACACGACCGGGATTCTGAAGAACATTACCAGCGAGGGGCTAGATGTGTTAGGTTAGGTTATATTACGTTATAGACGTGTATAATGTTCCCACAAAGATGTAGGGGCCGACCCGCCAGGAATGTTGTAAAATACTACATCCGAGATGTTAGGCTGCCTTAGGTTAGGATATATAACGCTATAGACGTATGTAGTGTCACAACCAAGACGTACGGGACGACACGAACGGGATTCTGCAAAACATTACCAGCGAGGGGCTAGATGGGTGAGGTTACGTTATATTACGTTATAGACGGGTATAATGATCCCACAAAGAAGTAGGGGCCGTCCCGCCAGGAATGTTGTAAAATACTACATCCGAGACGTTAGGCTGCCTTAGGTTAGGATACATAACGGTATAGGCGTATATAATGTCCCAACCGAGACGTACGGGACAACACGAACGGGATTCTGTAAAACATTACCAGCGAGGGGCAAGATGTATAAGGTTGGATTATATTACGTTATAGACGTGTATAATATCCACAAAAGAAGTAGGGGCCGACCCGCCAGGAATGTTGTAAGATACTACATCCGAGATGTCAGGCTGCCTTAGGTTAGGATATGTAACGCTATAGACGTACATAATGTCACAACTGAGACGTACGGGACGACACGAACGGGATTCTGTAAAACATTACCAGCGAGGGGCTAGATGTATTAAGTTAGGTTATGTTACGTTATGGACGTGTATAATGTTCGCACAAAGATGTAGGGGCCGACCAGCCAGGAATGTTGTAAAATACTACATCCGAGATGTTAGGCTGCCTTAGGTTAGGATATATAACGCTGTAGACGTACATAATGAACCAACCGAGAAGTACGGGACGACACGAACGGGATTCTGTAAAACATTACAAGCGAGGGGCTAGATGGGTTAGGTTTGGTTATGTTACGTTATGGACGTGTATAATGTTCCCACCGAGAAGTAGGGGCTGACCCGCGAGGATTGTTGGAAAATACTACATCCAAGATGTTAGGTTGCGTTCGGTTAGAATATATAACGTTATAGACGTATACAATGTCCCCACCGCGACGTACGGGCCGACACGACCGGGATTCTGAAGAACATTACCAGCGAGGGGCTAGATGTGTTAGGTTAGGTTATATTACGTTATAGACGTGTATAATGTTCCCACAAAGATGTAGGGGCCGACCCGCCAGGAATGTTGTAAAACACTACATCCGAGATGTTAGGCTGCCTTAGGTTAGGATATATAACGCTATAGACGTATATAGTGTCCCCACTGAGATGTACGGGACGACACGAACGGGATTCTGCAAAACATTACCAGCGAGGATCTAGATGGGTGAGGTTACGTTATATTACGTTATAGACGGGTATAATGATCCCACAAAGAAGTAGGGGCAGTCCCGCCAGGAATGTTGTAAAATACTACATCCGAGAAGTTAGGCTGCCTTAGGTTAGGATACATAACGGTATAGGCGTATATAATGTCCCAACCGAGACGTACGGGACAACACGAACGGGATTCTGTAAAACATTACCAGCGAGGGGCAAGATGTATAAGGTTAGATTATATTACGTTATAGACGTGTATAATGTCCACAAAAGAAGTAGGGGCCGACCCGCCAGGAATGTTGTAAAATACTACATCCGAGATGTCAGGCTGCCTTAGGTTAGGATATGTAACGCTATAGACGTACATAATGTCACAACCGAGACGTACGGGACGACACGAACGGGATTCTGTAAAACATTACCAGCGAGGGGCTAGATGGGTTAGGTTAGGTTATATTACGTTATAGACGTGTATAATGTTCCCACAAAGAAGTAGGGGCCGACCCGCCACGAATGTCGTAAAATACTACATCCGAGATGTGAGGCTGCCTTAGGTTAGGACATGTAACGCTATAGAGGTATATAACATCACAACCGAGACGTACGGGACGACACGAACGGGATTCTGTAAAACATTACCAGCGAGGGGCAAGATGGGTTAGGTTAGGTTATATTACGCTATAGACGTGTAAAGTGTACCCACAAAGAAGTAGGGGCCGACCCGCCAGGAATGTTGTAAAATACTACATCCGAGATGTCAGGCTGTCTTAGGTTAGGATACATAACGGTATAGGCGTATATAATGTCCCAGCCGAGACGTACGGGACAACACGAACGGGATTCTGTAAAACATTACCAGCGAGGGGCAAGATGTATAAGGTTAGATTATATTACGTTATAGACGTGTATAATGTCCACAAAAGAAGTAGGGGCCGACCCGCCAGGAATGTTGTAAAATACTACATCCGAGATGTCAGCCTGCCTTAGGTTAGGATATGTAACGCTATAGACGTACATAATGTCACAACTGAGACGTACGGGACGACACGAACGGGATTCTGTAAAACATTACCAGCGAGGGGCTAGATGGGTTAGGTTAGGTTATATTACGTTATAGACGTGTATAATGTCCCCACAAAGAAGTAGGGGCCGACCCGCCAGGAATGTTGCAAAATAATACATCCGAGATGTCAGGCTGCATTAGGTTAGGATATGTAACGCTATAGACGTATATAACGTCCCAACCGAGACGTACGGGACGACACGAACGGGATTCTGTAAAGCATTACCAGCGATGGGCTAGATGGGTTAGGTTTGGTTATGTTACGTTATAGACGTGTAAAATGTTCCCACAAAGATGTAGGGGCCGACCAGCCAGGAATGTTGTAAAATACTACATCCGAGATGTGAGGCTGCCTTAGGTTAGGATATGTAACGCTATAGACGTATATAATGTCACAACCGAGACGTACGCGACGACACGAACGGGATTCTGTAAAACATTACCAGCGAGGGGCAAGATGGGTTAGGTTAGGTTATATTACGTTATAGACGTGTAAAGTGTACCCACAAAGAAGTAGGGGCCGACCCGCCAGGAATGTTGTAAAATACTACATCCGAGATGTTAGGCTCTCTTAGGTTAGGATATATAACGCTACAAGCGTATATAATGTCCCAACCGAGACGTACTGGACGACACGAACGGGACTCTGTAAAGCATTACCGGCGAGGGGCTAGATGTATTAGGTTAGGTTATGTTACGTTATGGACGTGTATAATGTTCGCACAAAGATGTAGGCGCCGACCCGCCAGGAATGTTGGAAAATACTGCATCCGAGATGTTAGCCTGCCTTAGGTTCGGATATATAACGCTGTAGACGTACATAATGAACCAACCGAGAAGTACGGGACGACACGAACGGGATTCTGTAAAACATTACCAGCGAGGGGCTACATGGGTTAGGTTAGGTTATGTTACGTTATGGACGTCTATAATGTTTCCACCGAGAAGTAGGGGCTGACCCGCGAGGATTGTTGGAAAATACTACATCCAAGGTGTTAGGTTGCGTTCGGTTAGAATATATAACGTCATGGACGTATACAATGTCCCCACCGCGACGTACGGGCCGACACGACCGGGATTCTGAAGAACATTACCAGCGAGGGGCTAGATGTGTTAGGTTAGGTTATATTACGTTATAGACGTGTATAATGTTCCCACAAAGATGTAGGGGCCGACCCGCCAGGAATGTTGTAAAATACTACATCCGAGATGTTAGGCTGCCTTAGGTTAGGATATATAACGCTATAGACGTATATAGTGTCACAACCAAGACGTACGGGACAACACGAACGGGATTCTGCAAAACATTACCAGCGAGGGGCTAGATGGGTGAGGTTACGTTATATTACGTTATAGACGGGTATAATGATCCCACAAAGAAGTAGGGGCCGTCCCGCCAGGAATGTTGTAAAATACTACATCCGAGACGTTAGGCTGCCTTAGGTTAGGATACATAACGGTATAGGCGTATATAATGTCCCAACCGAGACGTACGGGACAACACGAACGGGATTCTGTAAAACATTACCAGCGAGGGGCAAGATGTATAAGGTTGGATTATATTACGTTATAGACGTGTATAATGTCCACAAAAGAAGTAGGGGCCGACCCGCCAGGAATGTTGTAAGATACTACATCCGAGATGTCAGGCTGCCTTAGGTTAGGATATGTAACGCTATAGACGTACATAATGTCACAACTGAGACGTACGGGACGACACGAACGGGATTCTGTAAAACATTACCAGCGAGGGGCTAGATGTATTAAGTTAGGTTATGTTACGTTATGGACGTGTATAATGTTCGCACAAAGATGTAGGGGCCGACCAGCCAGGAATGTTGTAAAATACTACATCCGAGATGTTAGGCTGCCTTAGGTTAGGATATATAACGCTGTAGACGTACATAATGAACCAACCGAGAAGTACGGGACGACACGAACGGGATTCTGTAAAACATTACAAGCGAGGGGCTAGATGGGTTAGGTTTGGTTATGTTACGTTATGGACGTGTATAATGTTCCCACCGAGAAGTAGGGGCTGACCCGCGAGGATTGTTGGAAAATACTACATCCAAGATGTTAGGTTGCGTTCGGTTAGAATATATAACGTTATAGACGTATACAATGTCCCCACCGCGACGTACAGGCCGACACGACCGGGATTCTGAAGAACATTACCAGCGAGGGGCTAGATGTGTTAGGTTAGGTTATATTACGTTATAGACGTGTATAATGTTCCCACAAAGATGTAGGGGCCGACCCGCCAGGAATGTTGTAAAATACTACATCCGAGATGTTAGGCTGCCTTAGGTTAGGATATATAACGCTATAGACGTATATAGTGTCCCCACTGAGATGTACGGGACGACACGAACGGGATTCTGCAAAACATTACCAGCGAGGATCTAGATGGGTGAGGTTACGTTATATTACGTTATAGACGGGTATAATGATCCCACAAAGAAGTAGGGGCAGTCCCGCCAGGAATGTTGTAAAATACTACATCCGAGAAGTTAGGCTGCCTTAGGTTAGGATACATAACGGTATAGGCGTATATAATGTCCCAACCGAGACGTACGGGACAACACGAACGGGATTCTGTAAAACATTACCAGCGAGGGGCAAGATGTATAAGGTTAGATTATATTACGTTATAGACGTGTATAATGTCCACAAAAGAAGTAGGGGCCGACCCGCCAGGAATGTTGTAAAATACTACATCCGAGATGTCAGGCTGCCTTAGGTTAGGATATGTAACGCTATAGACGTACATAATGTCACAACCGAGACGTGCGGGACGACACGAACGGGATTCTGTAAAACATTACCAGCGAGGGGCTAGATGGGTTAGGTTAGGTTATATTACGTTATAGACGTGTATAATGTTCCCACAAAGAAGTAGGGGCCGACCCGCCAGGAATGTCGTAAAATACTACATCCGAGATGTGAGGCTGCCTTAGGTTAGGACATGTAACGCTATAGAGGTATATAACGTCACAACCGAGACGTACGGGACGACACGAACGGGATTCTGTAAAACATTACCAGCGAGTGGCAAGATGGGTTAGGTTAGGTTATATTACGTTATAGACGTGTAAAGTGTACCCACAAAGAAGTAGGGGCCGACCCGCCAGGAATGTCGTAAAATACTACATCCGAGATGTGAGGCTGCCTTAGGTTAGGACATGTAACGCTATAGAGGTATATAACGTCACAACCGAGACGTACGGGACGACACGAACGGGATTCTGTAAAACATTACCAGCGAGTGGCAAGATGGGTTAGGTTAGGTTATATTACGTTATAGACGTGTAAAGTGTACCCACAAAGAAGTAGGGGCCGACCCGCCAGGAATGTTGTAAAATACTACATCCGAGATGTCAGGCTGTCTTAGGTTAGGATACATAACGGTATAGGCGTATATAATGTCCCAGCCGAGACGTACGGGACAACACGAACGGGATTCTGTAAAACATTACCAGCGAGGGGCAAGACGTATAAGGTTAGATTATATTACGTTATAGACGTGTATAATGTCCACAAAAGAAGTAGGGGCCGACCCGCCAGGAATGTTGTAAAATACTACATCCGAGATGTCAGCCTGCCTTAGGTTAGGATATGTAACGCTATAGACGTACATAATGTCACAACTGAGACGTACGGGACGACACGAACGGGATTCTGTAAAACATTACCAGCGAGGGGCTAGATGGGTTAGGTTAGGTTATATTACGTTATAGACGTGTATAATGTCCCCACAAAGAAGTAGGGGCCGACCCGCCAGGAATGTTGCAAAATAATACATCCGAGATGTCAGGCTGCATTAGGTTAGGATATGTAACGCTATAGACGTATATAACGTCACAACCGAGACGTACGGGACGACACGAACGGGATTCTGTAAAACATTTCCAACGAGGGGCTAGATGGGTTAGGTTAGGTTATATTACGTTATGGACGTGTATAATGTTACCACAAAGATATAGGGGCCGACCCGCCAGGAATGTTGTAAAATACTACATCCTAGATGTCAGGCTGCCTTAGGTTAGGTTATGTAACGCTATAGACGTATATAATGTCCCAACCGAGACGTACTGGACGACAAGAACGGGATTCTGTAAAGCATTACCAGCGATGGGCTAGATGGGTTAGGTTTGGTTATGTTACGTTATAGACGTGTAAAATGTTCCCACAAAGATGTAGGGGCCGACCAGCCAGGAATGTTGTAAAATACTACATCCGAGATGTGAGGCTGCCTTAGGTTAGGATATGTAACGCTATAGACGTATATAATGTCACAACCGAGACGTACGCGACGACACGAACGGGATTCTGTAAAACATTACCAGCGAGGGGCAAGATGGGTTAGGTTAGGTTAAATTACGTTATAGACGTGTAAAGTGTACCCACAAAGAAGTAGGGGCCGACCCGACAGGAATGTTGTAAAATACTACATCCGAGATGTTAGGCTGTCTTAGGTTAGGATATATAACGCTACAGGCGTATATAATGTCCCAACCGAGACGTACTGGACGACACGAACGGGACTCTGTAAAGCATTACCAGCGAGGGGCTAGATGTATTAGGTTAGGTTATGTTACGTTATGGACGTGTATAATGTTCCCACAAAGAAGTAGGGGCCGTCCCGCCAGGAATGTTGTAAAATACTACATCCGAGACGTTAGGCTGTCTTAGGTTAGGATACATAACGGTATAGGCGTATATGATGTCCCAGCCGAGACGTACGGGACAACACGAACGGGATTCTGTAAAACATTACCAGCGAGGGGCAAGATGTATAAGGTTAGATTATATTACGTTATAGACGTGTATAATGTCCACAAAAGAAGTAGGGGCCGACCCGCCAGGAATGTTGTAAAATACTACATCCGAGATGTCAGGCTGCCTTAGGTTAGGATATGTAACGCTATTGACGTACATAATGTCACAACTGAGACGTACGGGACGACACGAACGGGATTCTGTAAAACATTACCAGCGAGGGGCTAGATGGGTTAGGTTAGGTTATATTACGTTATAGACGTGTATAATGTCCCCACAAAGAAGTAGGGGCCGACCCGCCAGGAATGTTGCAAAATAATACATCCGAGATGTCAGGCTGCATTAGGTTAGGATATGTAACGCTATAGACGTATATAACGTCACAACCGAGACGTACGGGACGACACGAACGGGATTCTGTAAAACATATCCAACGAGGGGCTAGATGGGTTAGGTTAGGTTATATTACGTTATGGACGTGTATAATGTTACCACAAAGATATAGGGACCGACCCGCCAGGAATGTTGTAAAATACTACATCCGAGATGTCAGGCTGCCTTAGGTTAGGATATGTAACGCTATAGACGTATATAATGTCCCAACCGAGACGTACTGGACGACAAGAACGGGATTCTGTAAAGCATTACCAGCGATGGGCTAGATGGGTTAGGTTTGGTTATGTTACGTTATAGACGTGTAAAATGTTCCCACAAAGATGTAGGGGCCGACCAGCCAGGAATGTTGTAAAATACTACATCCGAGATGTGAGGCTGCCTTAGGTTAGGATATGTAACGCTATAGACGTATATAATGTCACAACCGAGACGTACGGGACGACACGAACGGGATTCTGTAAAACATTACCAGCGAGGGGCAAGATGGGTTAGGTTAGGTTATATTACGTTATAGACGTGTAAAGTGTACCCACAAAGAAGTAGGGGCCGACCCGCCAGGAATGTTGTAAAATACTACATCCGAGATGTTAGGCTGTCTTAGGTTAGGATATATAACGCTACAGGCGTATATAATGAACCAACCGAGACGTCCGGGCCGAAGCGAACGGGATTCTGTAAAACATTACCAGCGAGGGACAAGATGGGTTAGGTTAGGTTATATTACGTTATAGACGTGTAAAGTGTACCCACAAAGAAGTAGGGGCCGACCCGCCAGGAATGTTGTAAAATACTACATCCGAGATGTCAGGCTGCATTAGGTTAGGATATATAACGCTGTAGACGTAAATAATGAACCAACCGAGAAGTACGGGACGACACGAACAGGATTCTGTAAAACATTACCAGCGAGGGACAAGATGGGTTAGGTTAGGTTATATTACGCTATAGACGTGTAAAGTGTACCCACAAAGAAGTAGGGGCCGACCCGCCAGGAATGTTGTAAAATACTACATCCGAGATGTCAGGCTGCATTAGGTTAGGATATATAACGCTGTAGACGTACATAATGAACCAACCGAGAAGTACGGGACGACACGAACGGGATTCTGTAAAACATTACAAGCGAGGGGCTAGATGGGTTAGGTTTGGTTATGTTACGTTATGGACGTGTAAAGTGTACCCACAAAGAAGTAGGGGCCGACCCGCCAGGAATGTTGTAAAATACTACATCCGAGATGTTGGGCTGTCTTAGGTTAGGATATATAACGCTACAGGCGTATATAATGTCCCAACCGAGACGTACTGGACGACACGAACGGGACTCTGTAAAGCATTACCAGCGAGGGGCTAGATGTATTAGGTTAGGTTATGTTACGTTATGGACGTGTATAATGTTCCCACAAAGAAGTAGGGGCCGTCCCGCCAGGAATGTTGTAAAATACTACATCCGAGACGTTAGGCTGTCTTAGGTTAGGATACATAACGGTATAGGCGTATATAATGTCCCAGCCGAGACGTACGGGACAACACGAACGGGATTCTGTAAAACATTACCAGCGAGGGGCAAGATGTATAAGGTTAGATTATATTACGTTATAGACGTGTATAATGTCCACAAAAGAAGTAGGGGCCGACCCGCCAGGAATGTTGTAAAATACTACATCCCAGATGTCAGGCTGCCTTAGGTTAGGATATGTAACGCTATAGACGTACATAATGTCACAACTGAGACGTACGGGACGACACGAACGGGATTCTGTAAAACATTTCCAACGAGGGGCTAGATGGGTTAGGTTAGGTTATATTACGTTATGGACGTGTATAATGTTACCACAAAGATATAGGGACCGACCCGCCAGGAATGTTGTAAAATACTACATCCGAGATGTCAGGCTGCCTTAGGTTAGGATATGTAACGCTATAGACGTATATAATGTCCCAACCGAGACGTACTGTACGACAAGAACGGGATTCTGTAAAGCATTACCAGCGATGGGCTAGATGGGTTAGGTTTGGTTATGTTACGTTATACACGTGTAAAATGTTCCCACAAAGATGTAGGGGCCGACCAGCCAGGAATGTTGTAAAATACTACATCCGAGATGTGAGGCTGCCTTAGGTTAGGATATGTAACGCTATAGACGTATATAATGTCACAACCGAGACGTACGGGACGACACGAACGGGATTCTGTAAAACATTACCAGCGAGGGGCAAGATGGGTTAGGTTAGGTTATATTACGTTATAGACGTGTAAAGTGTACCCACAAAGAAGTAGGGGCCGACCCGCCAGGAATGTTGTAAAATACTACATCCGAGATGTTAGGCTGTCTTAGGTTAGGATATATAACGCTACAGCGTATATAATGTCCCAACCGAGACGTACTGGACGACAAGAACGGGATTCTGTAAAGCATTACCAGCGATGGGCTAGATGGGTTAGGTTTGGTTATGTTACGTTATAGACGTGTAAAATGTTCCCACAAAGATGTAGGGGCCGACCAGCCAGGAATGTTGTAAAATACTACATCCGAGATGTGAGGCTGCCTTAGGTTAGGATATGTAACGCTATAGACGTATATAATGTCACAACCGAGACGTACGGGACGACACGAACGGGATGCTGTAAAACATTACCAGCGAGGGGCAAGATGGGTTAGGTTAGGTTATATTACGTTATAGACGTGTAAAGTGTACCCACAAAGAAGTAGGGGCCGACACGCCAGGAATGTTGTAAAATACTACATCCGAGATGTTAGGCTCTCTTAGGTTAGGATATATAACGCTACAAGCGTATATAAGGTCCCAACCGAGACGTACTGGACGACACGAACGGGACTCTGTAAAGCATTACCGGCGAGGGGCTAGATGTATTAGGTTAGGTTATGTTACGTTATGGACGTGTATAATGTTCGCACAAAGATGTAGGCGCCGACCCGCCAGGAATGTTGGAAAATACTGCATCCGAGATGTTAGCCTGCCTTAGGTTCGGATATATAACGCTGTAGACGTACATAATGAACCAACCGAGAAGTACGGGACGACACGAACGGGATTCTGTAAAACATTACCAGCGAGGGGCTACATGGGTTAGGTTAGGTTATGTTACGTTATGGACGTCTATAATGTTCCCACCGAGAAGTAGGGGCTGACCCGCGAGGATTGTTGGAAAATACTACATCCAAGGTGTTAGGTTGCGTTCGGTTAGAATATATAACGTCATGGACGTATACAATGTCCCCACCGCGACGTACGGGCCGACACGACCGGGATTCTGAAGAACATTACCAGCGATGGTCTAGATGTGTTAGGTTAGGTTATATTACGTTATAGACGTGTATAATGTTCCCACAAAGATGTAGGGGCCGACCCGCCAGGAATGTTGTAAAATACTACATCCGAGATGTTAGGCTGCCTTAGGTTAGGATATATAACGCTATAGACGTATATAGTGTCACAACCAAGACGTACGGGACGACACGAACGGGATTCTGCAAAACATTACCAGCGAGGGGCTAGATGGGTGAGGTTACGTTATATTACGTTATAGACGGGTATAATGATCCCACAAAGAAGTAGGGGCCGTCCCGCCAGGAATGTTGTAAAATACTACATCCGAGACGTTAGGCTGCCTTAGGTTAGGATACATAACGGTATAGGCGTATATAATGTCCCAACCGAGACGTACGGGACAACACGAACGGGATTCTGTAAAACATTACCAGCGAGGGGCAAGATGTATAAGGTTGGATTATATTAAGTTATAGACGTGTATAATGTCCACAAAAGAAGTAGGGGCCGACCCGCCAGGAATGTTGTAAAATACTACATCCGAGATGTCAGGCTGCCTTAGGTTAGGATATGTAACGCTATAGACGTACATAATGTCACAACCGAGACGTACTGGACGACACGAACGGGACTCTGTAAAGCATTACCAGCGAGGGGCTAGATGTATTAGGTTAGGTTATGTTACGTTATGGACGTGTATAATGTTCCCACAAAGATGTAGGCGCCGACCCGCCAGGAATGTTGGAAAATACTGCATCCGAGATGTTAGCCTGCCTTAGGTTCGGATATATAACGCTGTAGACGTACATAATGAACCAACCGAGAAGTACGGGACGACAGGAACGGGATTCTGTAAAACATTACCAGCGAGGGGCTACATGGGTTAGGTTAGGTTATGTTACGTTATGGACGTCTATAATGTTCCCACCGAGAAGTAGGGGCTGACCCGCGAGGATTGTTGGAAAATACTACATCCAAGGTGTTAGGTTGCGTTCGGTTAGAATATATAACGTCATGGACGTATACAATGTCCCCACCGCGACGTACGGGCCGACACGACCGGGATTCTGAAGAACATTACCAGCGATGGTCTAGATGTGTTAGGTTAGGTTATATTACGTTATAGACGTGTATAATGTTCCCACAAAGATGTAGGGGCCGACCCGCCAGGAATGTTGTAAAATACTACATCCGAGATGTTAGGCTGCCTTAGGTTAGGATATATAACGCTATAGACGTATATAGTGTCACAACCAAGACGTACGGGACGACACGAACGGGATTCTGCAAAACATTACCAGCGAGGGGCTAGATGGGTGAGGTTACGTTATATTAAGTTATAGACGGGTATAATGATCCCACAAAGAAGTAGGGGCCGTCCCGCCAGGAATGTTGTAAAATACTACATCCGAGACGTTAGGCTGCCTTAGGTTAGGATACATAACGGTATAGGCGTATATAATGTCCCAACCGAGACGTACGGGACAACACGAACGGGATTCTGTAAAACATTACCAGCGAGGGGCAAGATGTATAAGGTTGGATTATATTAAGTTATAGACGTGTATAATGTCCACAAAAGAAGTAGGGGCCGACCCGCCAGGAATGTTGTAAAATACTACATCCGAGATGTCAGGCTGCCTTAGGTTAGGATATGTAACGCTATAGACGTACATAATGTCACAACCGAGACGTACGGGACGACACGAACGGGATTCTGTAAAACATTACCAGCGAGGGGCAAGATGGGTTAGGTTAGGTTATATTACGTTATAGACGTGTAAAGTGTACCCAGAAAGAAGTAGGGGCCGACCCGCCAGGAATGTAGTAATATACTACATCCGAGATGTTAGCCTGCCTTACGTTAGGATATATATCGCTGTAGACGTATATAATATCCCAACCGAGATGTACGGGACGGCAGGAACGGGATTCTGTAAAACATTACCAGCGAGGGGCTAGATGGGTTAGGTTAGGATGTGATACGTTATAGACGTATATAATGTTCCCACCGAGAAGAAGGGGCCGATACGCCAGGAATGTTGTAAAATACTACATTCGAGATGATAGCTTGCCTTAGGTTAGGATATATAACGCTATAGACGTATATAATATTCCAACCGAGATGTACGGGACGTCACGAACGGGACTCTGTAAAGCATTACCAGCGAGGGGCTAGATGTATTAGGTTAGGTTATGTTACGTTATGGACGTGTATAATGTTCCCACAAAGAAGTAGGGGCCGTCCCGCCAGGAATGTTGTAAAATACTACATCCGAGACGTTAGGCTGTCTTAGGTTAGGATACATAACGGTATAGGCGTATATAATGTCCCAGCCGAGACGTACGGGACAACACGAACGGGATTCTGTAAAACATTACCAGCGAGGGGCAAGATGTATAAGGTTAGATTATATCACGTTATAGACGTGTATAATGTCCACAAAAGAAGTAGGGGCCGACCCGCCAGGAATGTTGTAAAATACTACATCCCAGATGTCAGGCTGCCTTAGGTTAGGATATATAACGCTACAGGCGTATATAATGTCCCAACCGAGACGTACTGGACGACACGAACGGGACTCTGTAAAGCATTACCAGCGAGGGGCTAGATGTATTAGGTTAGGTTATGTTACGTTATGGACGTGTATAATGTTCCCACAAAGAAGTAGGGGCCGTCCCGCCAGGAATGTTGTAAAATACTACATCCGAGACGTTAGGCTGTCTTAGGTTAGGATACATAACGGTATAGGCGTATATAATGTCCCAGCCGAGACGTACGGGACAACACGAACGGGATTCTGTAAAACATTACCAGCGAGGGGCAAGATGTATAAGGTTAGATTATATTACGTTATAGACGTGTATAATGTCCACAAAAGAAGTAGGGGCCGACCCGCCAGGAATGTTGTAAAATACTACATCCGAGATGTCAGGCTGCCTTAGGTTAGGATATGTAACGCTATAGACGTACATAATGTCACAACTGAGACGCACGGGACGACACGAACGGGATTCTGTAAAACATTACCAGCGAGGGGCTAGATGGGTTAGGTTAGGTTATATTACGTTATAGACGTGTATAATGTCCCCACAAAGAAGTAGGGTCCGACCCGCCAGGAATGTTGTAAAATACTACATCCGAGATATCAGGCTGCCTTAGGTTAGGATATGTAACGCTATAGACGTATATAATGTCACAACCGAGACGTACGGGACGAAACGAACGGGATTCTGTAAAACATTACCAGCGAGGGGCAAGATGGGTTAGGTTAGGTTATATTACGTTATAGACGTGTATAATGTCCCCACAAAGAAGTAGGGGCCGACCCGCCAGGAATGTTGCAAAATAATACATCCGAGATGTCAGGCTGCATTAGGTTAGGATATGTAACGCTATAGACGTATATAACGTCACAACCGAGACGTACGGGACGACACGAACGGGATTCTGTAAAACATTACCAGCGATGGGCTAGATGGGTTAGGTTAGGTTATATTACGTTATAGACGTGTATAATGTCCCCACAAAGAAGTAGGGGCCGACCCGCCAGGAATGTTGTAAAATACTACATCCGAGATGTCAGGCTGCCTTAGGTTAGGATATGTAACGCTATAGACGTATATAACGTCACAACCGAGACGTACGGGACGACACGAACGGGATTCTGTAAAACATTACCAGCGAGGGGCAAGATGGGTTAGGTTAGGTTATATTACGTTATAGACGTGTATAATGTCCCCACAAAGAAGTAGGGGCCGACCCGCCAGGAATGTTGCAAAATAATACATCCGAGATGTCAGGCTGCATTAGGTTAGGATATGTAACTCTATAGACGTATATAACGTCACAACCGAGACGTACGGGACGACACCAACGGGATTCTGTGAAACATTTCCAACGAGGGGCTAGATGGGTTAGGTTAGGTTATATTACGTTATGGACGTGCATAATGTTACCACAAAGATATAGGGGCCGACCCGCCAGGAATGTTGTAAAATACTACATCCGATATGTCAGGCTGCCTTAGGTTAGGATATGTAACGCTATAGACGTATATAATGTCCCAACCGAGACGTACTGGACGACAAGAACGGGATTCTGTAAAGCATTACCAGCGAGGGGCTAGATGTATTAGGTTAGGTTATGTTACGTTATGGACGTGTATAATGTTCCCACAAAGAAGTAGGGGCCGTCCCGCCAGGAATGTTGTAAAATACTACATCCGAGATGTTAGGCTGTCTTAGGTTAGGATATATAACGCTACAGGCGTATATAATGTCCCAACCGAGACGTACTGGACGACACGAACGGGACTCTGTAAAGCATTACCAGCGAGGGGCTAGATGTATTAGGTTAGGTTATGTTACGTTATGGACGTGTATAATGTCCCCACAAAGAAGTAGGGGCCGACCCGCCAGGAATGTTGTAAAATACTACATCCGAGATGTCAGGCTGCCTTAGGTTAGGATATGTAACGCTATAGACGTATATAACGTCACAACCGAGACGTACGGGACGACACGAACGGGATTCTGTAAAACATTACCAGCGAGGGGCAAGATGGGTTAGGTTAGGTTATATTACGTTATAGACGTGTATAATGTCCCCACAAAGAAGTAGGGTCCGACCCGCCAGGAATGTTGTAAAATACTACATCCGAGATATCAGGCTGCCTTAGGTTAGGATATGTAACGCTATAGACGTATATAATGTCACAACCGAGACGTACGGGACGAAACGAACGGGATTCTGTAAAACATTACCAGCGAGGGGCAAGATGGGTTAGGTTAGGTTATATTACGTTATAGACGTGTATAATGTCCCCACAAAGAAGTAGGGGCCGACCCGCCAGGAATGTTGTAAAATACTACATCCGAGATGTCAGGCTGCCTTAGATTAGGATATGTAACGCTATAGACTTATATAACGTCACAACCGAGACGTACGGGACGACACGAACGGGATTCTGTAAAACATTACCAGCGAGGGGCAAGATGGGTTAGGTTAGGTTATATTACGGTATAGACGTGTATAATGTCCCCACAAAGAAGTAGGGGCCGACCCGCCAGGAATGTTGCAAAATAATACATCCGAGATGTCAGGCTGCTTTAGGTTAGGATATGTAACTCTATAGACGTATATAACGTCACAACCGAGACGTACGGGACGACACCAACGGGATTCTGTGAAACATTTCCAACGAGGGGCTAGATGGGTTAGGTTAGGTTATATTACGTTATAGACGTGTATAATGTTCCCACAAAGATGTAGGGGCCGACCCGCCAGGAATGTTGTAAAATACTACATCCGAGATGTTAGGCTGCATTAGGTTAGGATATATAACGCTGTAGACGTACATAATGAACCAACCGAGAAGTACGGGACGACACGAACGGGATTCTGTAAAACATTACAAGCGAGGGGCTAGATGGGTTAGGTTTGGTTATGTTACGTTATGGACGTGTATAATGTTCCCACAAAGATGTAGGGGCCGACCCGCCAGGAATGTTGTAAAATACTACATCCGAGACGTTAGGCTGTCTTAGGTTAGGATACATAACGGTATAGGCGTATATAATGTCCCAGCCGAGACGTACGGGACAACACGAACGGGATTCTGTAAAACATTACCAGCGAGGGGCAAGATGTATAAGGTTAGATTATATTACGTTATAGACGTGTATAATGTCCACAAAAGAAGTAGGGGCCGACCCGCCAGGAATGTTGTAAAATACTACATCCGAGATGTTAGGCTGTCTTAGGTTAGGATATATAACGCTACAGGCGTATATAATGTCCCAACCGAGACGTACTGGACGACACGAACGGGACTCTGTAAAGCATTACCAGCGAGGGGCTAGATGTATTCGGTTAGGTTATGTTACGTTATGGACGTGTATAATGTTCCCACAAAGAAGTAGGGGCCGTCCCGCCAGGAATGTTGTAAAATACTACTTCCGAGACGTTAGGCTGTCTTAGGTTAGGATACATAACGGTATAGGCGTATATAATGTCCCAGCCGAGACGTACGGGACAACACGAACGGGATTCTGTAAAACATTACCAGCGAGGGGCAAGATGTATAAGGTTAGATTATATTACGTTATAGGCGTGTATAATGTCCACAAAAGAAGTAGGGGCCGACCCGCCAGGAATGTTGTAAAATACTACATCCGAGATGTCAGGCTGCCTTAGGTTAGGATATGTAACGCTATAGACGTACATAATGTCACAACTGAGACGTACGGGACGACACGAACGGGATTCTGTAAAACATTACCAGCGATGGGCTAGATGGGTTAGGTTTGGTTATGTTACGTTATAGACGTGTAAAATGTTCCCACAAAGATGTAGGGGCCGACCCGCGAGGATTGTTGGAAAATAATACATCCAAGATGTTAGGTTGCGTTCGGTTAGAATATATAACGTTATAGACGTATACAATGTCCCCACCGCGACGTACGGGCCGACACGACCGGGATTCTGAAGAACATTACCAGCGAGGGGCTAGATATGTTAGGTTAGGTTATATTACGTTATAGACGTGTATAATGTTCCCATAAAGATGTAGGGGCCGACCCGCCAGGAATGTTGTAAAATACTACATCCGAGATGTTAGGCTGCCATAGGTTAGGATATATAACGCTATAGACGTATATAGTGTCCCCACTGAGATGTACGGGACGACACGAACGGGATTCTGCAAAACATTACCAGCGAGGGTCTAGATGGGTGAGGTTACGTTATATTGCGTTATAGACGGGTATAATGATCCCACAAAGAAGTAGGGGCCGTCCCGCCAGGAATGTTGTAAAATACTACATCCGAGAAGTTAGGCTGCCTTAGGTTAGGATACATAACGGTATAGGCGTATATAATGTCCCAACCGAGACGTACGGGACAACACGAACGGGATTCTGTAAAACATTACCAGCATGGGGCAAGATGTATAAGGTTAGATTATATTACGTTATAGACGTGTATAATGTCCACAAAAGAAGTAGGGGCCGACCCGCCAGGAATGTTGTAAAATACTACATCCGAGATGTCAGGCTGCATTAGGTTAGGATATATAACGCTGTAGACGTACATAATATACAATGTCCCCACCGCGACGTACGGGCCGACACGACCGGGATTCTGAAGAACATTACCAGCGAGGGGCTAGATGTGTTAGGTTAGGTTATATTACGTTATAGACGTGTATAATGTTCCCACAAAGATGTAGGGGCCGACCCGCCAGGAATGTTGTAAAATACTACATCCGAGATGTTAGGCTGCCTTAGGTTAGGATATATAACGCTATAGACGTATATAGTGTCCCCACTGAGATGTACGGGACGACACGAACGGGATTCTGCAAAACATGACCAGCGAGGGTCTAGATGAGTGAGGTTACGTTATATTACGTTATAGACGGGTATAATGATCCCACAAAGAAGTAGGGGCCGTCCCGCCAGGAATGTTGTAAAATACTACATCCGAGAAGTTAGGCTGCCTTAGGTTAGGATACATAACGGTATAGGCGTATATAATGTCCCAACCGAGACGTACGGGACAACACGAACGGGATTCTGTAAAACATTACCAGCGAGGGGCAAGATGTATAAGGTTAGATTATATTACGTTATAGACGTGTATAATGTCCACAAAAGAAGTAGGGGCCGACCCGCCAGGAATGTTGTAAAATACTACATCCGAGATGTCAGGCTGCCTTAGGTTAGGATATGTAACGCTATAGACGTACATAATGTCACAACTGAGACGTACGGGACGACACGAACGGGATTCTGTAAAACATTACCAGCGATGGGCTAGATGGGTTAGGTTTGGTTATGTTACGTTATAGACGTGTAAAATGTTCCCACAAAGATGTAGGGGCCGACCAGCCAGGAATGTTGTAAAATACTACATCCGAGATGTGTGGCTGCCTTAGGTTAGGATATGTAACGCTATAGACGTATATAATGTCACAACCGAGACGTACGGGACGAAACGAACGGGATTCTGTAAAACATTACCAGCGAGGGGCAAGATGGGTTAGGTTAGGTTATATTACGTTATAGACGTGTAAAGTGTACCCACAAAGAAGTAGGGGCCGACCCGCCAGGAATGTTGTAAAATACTACATCCGAGATGTTAGGCTGTCTTAGGTTAGGATATATAACGCTACAGGCGTATATAATGTCCCAACCGAGACGTACTGGACGACACGAACGGGACTCTGTAAAGCATTACCAGCGAGGGGCTAGATGTATTAGGTTAGGTTATGTTACGTTATGGACGTGTATAATGTTCCCACAAAGAAGAAGGGGCCGTCCCGCCAGGAATGTTGTAAAATACTACATCCGAGACGTTAGGCTGTCTTAGGTTACGATACATAACGGTATAGGCGTATATAATGTCCCAGCCGAGACGTACGGGACAACACGAACGGGATTCTGTAAAACATTACCAGCGAGGGGCTAGATGTATTAGGTTAGGTTATGTTACGTTATGGACGTGTATAATGTTCCCACAAAGAAGTAGGGGCCGTCCCGCCAGGAAAGTTGTAAAATACTACTTCCGAGACGTTAGGCTGTCTTAGGTTAGGATACATAACGGTATAGGCGTATATAATGTCCCAGCCGAGACGTACGGGACAACACGAACGGGATTCTGTAAAACATTACCAGCGAGGGGCAAGATGTATAAGGTTAGATTATATTACGTTATAGGCGTGTATAATGTCCACAAAAGAAGTAGGGGCCGACCCGCCAGGAATGTTGTAAAATACTACATCCGAGATGTCAGGCTGCCTTAGGTTAGGATATGTAACGCTATAGACGTACATAATGTCACAACTGAGACGTACGGGACGACACGAACGGGATTCTGTAAAACATTACCAGCGATGGGCTAGATGGGTTAGGTTTGGTTATGTTACGTTATAGACGTGTAAAATGTTCCCACAAAGATGTAGGGGCCGACCAGCCAGGAATGTTGTAAAATACTACATCCGAGATGTGTGGCTGCCTTAGGTTAGGATATGTAACGCTATAGACGTATATAATGTCACAACCGAGACGTACGGGACGAAACGAACGGGATTCTGTAAAACATTACCAGCGAGGGGCAAGATGGGTTAGGTTAGGTTATATTACGTTATAGACGTGTAAAGTGTACCCACAAAGAAGTAGGGGCCGATCCGCCAGGAATGTTGTAAAATACTACATCCGAGATGTCAGGCTGCATTAGGTTAGGATATATAACGCTGTAGACGTACATAATGAACCAACCGAGAAGTACGGGACGACACGAACGGGATTCTGTAAAACATTACCAGCGAGGGGCTACATGGGTTAGGTTAGGTTATGTTACGTTATGGACGTCTATAATGTTCCCACCGAGAAGTAGGGGCTGACCCGCGAGGATTGTTGGAAAATAATACATCCAAGATGTTAGGTTGCGTTCGGTTAGAATATATAACGTTATAGACGTATACAATGTCCCCACCGCGACGTACGGGCCGACACGACCGGGATTCTGAAGAACATTACCAGCGAGGGGCTAGATATGTTAGGTTAGGTTATATTACGTTATAGACGTGTATAATGTTCCCATAAAGATGTAGGGGCCGACCCGCCAGGAATGTTGTAAAATACTACATCCGAGATGTTAGGCTGCCATAGGTTAGGATATATAACGCTATAGACGTATATAGTGTCCCCACTGAGATGTACGGGACGACACGAACGGGATTCTGCAAAACATTACCAGCGAGGGTCTAGATGGGTGAGGTTACGTTATATTGCGTTATAGACGGGTATAATGATCCCACAAAGAAGTAGGGGCCGTCCCGCCAGGAATGTTGTAAAATACTACATCCGAGAAGTTAGGCTGCCTTAGGTTAGGATACATAACGGTATAGGCGTATATAATGTCCCAACCGAGACGTACGGGACAACACGAACGGGATTCTGTAAAACATTACCAGCGAGGGGCAAGATGTATAAGGTTAGATTATATTACGTTATAGACGTGTATAATGTCCACAAAAGAAGTAGGGGCCGACCCGCCAGGAATGTTGTAAAATACTACATCCGAGATGTCAGGCTGCCTTAGGTTAGGATACATAACGGTATAGGCGTATATAATGTCCCAACCGAGACGTACGGGACAACACGAACGGGATTCTGTAAAACATTACCAGCATGGGGCAAGATGTATAAGGTTAGATTATATTACGTTATAGACGTGTATAATGTCCACAAAAGAAGTAGGGGCCGACCCGCCAGGAATGTTGTAAAATACTACATCCGAGATGTCAGGCTGCATTAGGTTAGGATATATAACGCTGTAGACGTACATAATGAACCAACCGAGAAGTACGGGACGACACGAACGGGATTCTGTAAAACATTACAAGCGAGGGGCTAGATGGGTTAGGTTTGGTTATGTTACGTTATGGACGTGTATAATGTTCCCACAAAGATGTAGGGGCCGACCCGCCAGGAATGTTGTAAAATACTACATCCGAGATGTTCGGCTGTCTTAGGTTAGGATATATAACGGTACAGGCGTATATAATGTCCCAACCGAGACGTACTGGACGACACGAACGGGACTCTGTAAAGCATTACCAGCGAGGGGCTAGATGTATTAAGTTAGGTTATGTTACGTTATGGACGTGTATAATGTTCCCACAAAGATGTAGGCGCCGACCCGCCAGGAATGTTGGAAAATACTGCATCCGAGATGTTAGCCTGCCTTAGGTTCGGATATATAACGCTGTAAACGTACATAATGAACCAACCGAGATGTACGGGACGACACGAACGGGATTCTGTAAAACATTACCAGCGAGGGGCTACATGGGTTAGGTTAGGTTATGTTACGTTATGGACGTCTATAATGTTCCCACCGAGAAGTAGGGGCTGACCCGCGAGGATTGTTGGAAAATACTACATCCAAGATGTTAGGTTGCGTTCGGTTAGAATATATAACGTTATAGACGTATACAATGTCCCCACCGCGACGTACGGGCCGACACGACCGGGATTCTGAAGAACATTACCAGCGAGGGGCTAGATGTGTTAGGTTAGGTTATATTACGTTATAGACGTGTATAATGTTCCCACAAAGATGTAGGGGCCGACCCGCCAGGAATGTTGTAAAATACTACATCCGAGATGTTAGGCTGCCTTAGGTTAGGATATATAACGCTATAGACGTATATAGTGTCCCCACTGAGATGTACGGGACGACACGAACGGGATTCTGCAAAACATGACCAGCGAGGGTCTAGATGGGTGAGGTTACGTTATATTACGTTATAGACGGGTATAATGATCCCACAAAGAAGTAGGGGCCGTCCCGCCAGGAATGTTGTAAAATACTACATCCGAGAAGTTAGGCTGCCTTAGGTTAGGATACATAACGGTATAGGCGTATATAATGTCCCAACCGAGACGTACGGGACAACACGAACGGGATTCTGTAAAACATTACCAGCGAGGGGCAAGATGTATAAGGTTAGATTATATTACGTTATAGACGTGTATAATGTCCACAAAAGAAGTAGGGGCCGACCCGCCAGGAATGTTGTAAAATACTACATCCGAGATGTCAGGCTGCCTTAGGTTAGGATATGTAACGCTATAGACGTACATAATGTCACAACCGAGACGTACGGGACGATACGAACGGGATTCTGTAAAACATTACCAGCGAGGGGCAAGATGGGTTAGGTTAGGTTATATTACGTTATAGACGTGTAAAGTGTACCCACAAAGAAGTAGGGGCCGACCGGCCAGGAATGTTGTAAAATACTACATCCGAGATGTCAGGCTGCCTTAGGTTAGGATATGTAACGCTATAGACGTATATAATGTCACAACCAAGACGTACGGGACGAAACGAACGGGATTCTGTAAAACATTACCAGCGAGGGGCTAGATGGGTTAGGTTAGGTTATATTACGTTATAGACGTGCATAATGTCCCCACAAAGAAGTAGGGGCCGACCCGCCAGGAATGTTGCAAAATAATACATCCGAGATGTCAGGCTGCATTAGGTTAGGATATGTAACGCTATAGACGTATATAACGTCACAACCGAGACGTACGGGACGACACGAACGGGATTCTGTAAAACATTTCCAACGAGGGGCTAGATGGGTTAGGTTAGGTTATATTACGTTATGGACGTGCATAATGTTACCACAAAGATGTAGGGGCCGACCCGCCAGGAATGTTGTAAAATACTAGATCCGAGATGTCAGGCTGCCTTAGGTTAGAATATGTAACGCTATAGACGTATATAATGTCCCAACCGAGACGTACGGGAGGACAAGAACGGGATTCTGTAAAGCATTACCAGCGATGGGCTAGATGGGTTAGGTTTGGTTATGTTACGTTATAGACGTGTAAAATGTTCCCACAAAGATGCAGGGGCCGACCAGCCAGGAATGTTGTAAAATACTACATCCGAGATGTGAGGCTGCCTTAGGTTAGGATATGTAACGCTATAGACGTATATAATGTCACAACCGAGACGTACGGGACGACACGAACGGGATTCTGTAAAACATTACCAGCGAGGGGCAAGATGGGTTAGGTTAGGTTATATTACGTTATAGACGTGTAAAGTGTACCCACAAAGAAGTAGGGGCCGAACCGCCAGGAATGTTGTAAAATACTACATCCGAGATGTTAGGGTGTCTTAGGTTAGGATATATAACGCTACAGGCGTATATAATGTCCCAACCGAGACGTACTGGACGACACGAACGGGACTCAGTAAAGCATTACCAGCGAGGGGCTAGATGTATTAGGTTAGGTTATGTTACGTTATGGACGTGTATAATGTTCCCACAAAGATGTAGGCGCCGACCCGCCAGGAATGTTGGAAAATACTGCATCCGAGATGTTAGCCTGCCTTAGGTTCGGATATATAACGCTGTAGACGTACATAATGAACCAACCGAGAAGTACGGGACGACACGAACGGGATTCTGTAAAACATTACCAGCGAGGGGCTACATGGGTTAGGTTAGGTTATGTTACGTTATGGACGTCTATAATGTTCGCACAAAGATGTAGGGGACGACCAGCCAGGAATGTAGTAAAATACTACACCCGATATGTTAGGATGCCTTTGGTTAGGATATATAACGCCATAGAAGTATATAGTGTCCCCACCGAGATGTACGGGACGACACGAACGGGATTCTGCAAAACATTACCAGCGAGGGGCTAGATGGGTTAGGTTTGGTTATGTTACGTTATGGACGTGTATAATGTTCCCACAAAGATGTAGGTGCCGACCCGCCAGGAATGTTGTAAAATACTACATCCGAGATATTAGGCTGTCTTAGGTTAGGATATATAACGCTACAGGCGTATATAATGTCCCAACCGAGACGTACTGGACGACACGAACGGGCCTCTGTAAAGCATTACCAGCGAGGGGCTAGATGTATTAGGTTAGGTTATGTGACGTTATGGACGTGTATAATGTTCCCACAAAGATGTAGGCGCCGACCAGCCAGGAATGTTGTAAAATACTACATCCGAGACGTTAGGCTGCCTTAGGTTAGGATACATAACGGTATAGGCGTATATAATGTCCCAACCGAGACGTACGGGACAACACGAACGGGATTCTGTAAAACATTACCAGCGAGGGGCAAGATGTATAAGGTTGGATTATATTAAGTTATAGACGTGTATAATGTCCACAAAAGAAGTAGGGGCCGACCCGCCAGGAATGTTGTAAAATACTACATCCGAGATGTCAGGCTGCCTTAGGTTAGGATATGTAACGCTATAGACGTACATAATGTCACAACCGAGACGTACGGGACGACACGAACGGGATTCTGTAAAACATTACCAGCGAGGGGCAAGATGGGTTAGGTTAGGTTATATTACGTTATAGACGTGTAAAGTGTACCCAGAAAGAAGTAGGGGCCGACCCGCCAGGAATGTTGTAAAATACTACATCCGAGATGTCAGGCTGCCTTAGGTTACGATATGTAACGCTATAGACGTATATAATGTCACAACCAAGACGTACGGGACGAAACTAACGGGATTCTGTAAAACATTACCAGCGAGGGGCAAGATGGGTTAGGTTAGGTTATATTACGTTATAGACGTGTAAGGTGTACCCACAAAGAAGTAGGGGCCGACCCGCCAGGAATGTTGTAAAATACTACATCCGAAATGTCAGGCTGCATTAGGTTAGGATATATAACGCTGTAGACGTACATAATGAACCAACCGAGAAGTACGGGACGACACGAACGGGACTCTGTAAAGCATTACCAGCGAGGGGCTAGATGTATTAGGTTAGGTTATGTTACGTTATGGACGTGTATAATGTTCCCACAAAGAAGTAGGGGCCGTCCCGCCAGGAATGTTGTAAAATACTACATCCGAGACGTTAGGCTGTCTTAGGTTAGGATACATAACGGTATAGGCGTATATAATGTCCCAGCCGAGACGTACGGGACAACACGAACGGGATTCTGTAAAACATTACCAGCGAGGGGCAAGATGTATAAGGTTAGATTATATCACGTTATAGACGTGTATAATGTCCACAAAAGAAGTAGGGGCCGACCCGCCAGGAATGTTGTAAAATACTACATCCGAGATGTTAGGCTGTCTTAGGTTAGGATATATAACGCTACAGGCGTATATAATGTCCCAACCGAGACGTACTGGACGACACGAACGGGACTCTGTAAAGCATTACCAGCGAGGGGCTAGATGTATTAGGTTAGGTTATGTTACGTTATGGACGTGTATAATGTTCCCACAAAGAAGTAGGGGCCGTCCCGCCAGGAATGTTGTAAAATACTACATCCGAGACGTTAGGCTGTCTTAGGTTAGGATACATAACGGTATAGGCGTATATAATGTCCCAGCCGAGACGTACGGGACAACACGAACGGGATTCTGTAAAACATTACCAGCGAGGGGCAAGATGTATAAGGTTAGATTATATTACGTTATAGACGTGTATAATGTCCACAAAAGAAGTAGGGGCCGACCCGCCAGGAATGTTGTAAAATACTACATCCGAGATGTCAGGCTGCCTTAGGTTAGGATATGTAACGCTATAGACGTACATAATGTCACAACTGAGACGCACGGGACGACACGAACGGGATTCTGTAAAACATTACCAGCGAGGGGCTAGATGGGTTAGGTTAGGTTATATTACGTTATAGACGTGTATAATGTCCCCACAAAGAAGTAGGGTCCGACCCGCCAGGAATGTTGTAAAATACTACATCCGAGATATCAGGCTGCCTTAGGTTAGGATATGTAACGCTATAGACGTATATAATGTCACAACCGAGACGTACGGGACGAAACGAACGGGATTCTGTAAAACATTACCAGCGAGGGGCAAGATGGGTTAGGTTAGGTTATATTACGTTATAGACGTGTATAATGTCCCCACAAAGAAGTAGGGGCCGACCCGCCAGGAATGTTGCAAAATAATACATCCGAGATGTCAGGCTGCATTAGGTTAGGATATGTAACGCTATAGACGTATATAACGTCACAACCGAGACGTACGGGACGACACGAACGGGATTCTGTAAAACATTACCAGCGATGGGCTAGATGGGTTAGGTTAGGTTATATTACGTTATAGACGTGTATAATGTCCCCACAAAGAAGTAGGGGCCGACCCGCCAGGAATGTTGTAAAATACTACATCCGAGATGTCAGGCTGCCTTAGGTTAGGATATGTAACGCTATAGACGTATATAACGTCACAACCGAGACGTACGGGACGACACGAACGGGATTCTGTAAAACATTACCAGCGAGGGGCAAGATGGGTTAGGTTAGGTTATATTACGTTATAGACGTGTATAATGTCCCCACAAAGAAGTAGGGGCCGACCCGCCAGGAATGTTGCAAAATAATACATCCGAGATGTCAGGCTGCATTAGGTTAGGATATGTAACTCTATAGACGTATATAACGTCACAACCGAGACGTACGGGACGACACCAACGGGATTCTGTGAAACATTTCCAACGAGGGGCTAGATGGGTTAGGTTAGGTTATATTACGTTATGGACGTGCATAATGTTACCACAAAGATATAGGGGCCGACCCGCCAGGAATGTTGTAAAATACTACATCCGATATGTCAGGCTGCCTTAGGTTAGGATATGTAACGCTATAGACGTATATAATGTCCCAACCGAGACGTACTGGACGACAAGAACGGGATTCTGTAAAGCATTACCAGCGAGGGGCTAGATGTATTAGGTTAGGTTATGTTACGTTATGGACGTGTATAATGTTCCCACAAAGAAGTAGGGGCCGTCCCGCCAGGAATGTTGTAAAATACTACATCCGAGATGTTAGGCTGTCTTAGGTTAGGATATATAACGCTACAGGCGTATATAATGTCCCAACCGAGACGTACTGGACGACACGAACGGGACTCTGTAAAGCATTACCAGCGAGGGGCTAGATGTATTAGGTTAGGTTATGTTACGTTATGGACGTGTATAATGTCCCCACAAAGAAGTAGGGGCCGACCCGCCAGGAATGTTGTAAAATACTACATCCGAGATGTCAGGCTGCCTTAGGTTAGGATATGTAACGCTATAGACGTATATAACGTCACAACCGAGACGTACGGGACGACACGAACGGGATTCTGTAAAACATTACCAGCGAGGGGCAAGATGGGTTAGGTTAGGTTATATTACGTTATAGACGTGTATAATGTCCCCACAAAGAAGTAGGGTCCGACCCGCCAGGAATGTTGTAAAATACTACATCCGAGATATCAGGCTGCCTTAGGTTAGGATATGTAACGCTATAGACGTATATAATGTCACAACCGAGACGTACGGGACGAAACGAACGGGATTCTGTAAAACATTACCAGCGAGGGGCAAGATGGGTTAGGTTAGGTTATATTACGTTATAGACGTGTATAATGTCCCCACAAAGAAGTAGGGGCCGACCCGCCAGGAATGTTGTAAAATACTACATCCGAGATGTCAGGCTGCCTTAGATTAGGATATGTAACGCTATAGACTTATATAACGTCACAACCGAGACGTACGGGACGACACGAACGGGATTCTGTAAAACATTACCAGCGAGGGGCAAGATGGGTTAGGTTAGGTTATATTACGGTATAGACGTGTATAATGTCCCCACAAAGAAGTAGGGGCCGACCCGCCAGGAATGTTGCAAAATAATACATCCGAGATGTCAGGCTGCTTTAGGTTAGGATATGTAACTCTATAGACGTATATAACGTCACAACCGAGACGTACGGGACGACACCAACGGGATTCTGTGAAACATTTCCAACGAGGGGCTAGATGGGTTAGGTTAGGTTATATTACGTTATAGACGTGTATAATGTTCCCACAAAGATGTAGGGGCCGACCCGCCAGGAATGTTGTAAAATACTACATCCGAGATGTTAGGCTGCATTAGGTTAGGATATATAACGCTGTAGACGTACATAATGAACCAACCGAGAAGTACGGGACGACACGAACGGGATTCTGTAAAACATTACAAGCGAGGGGCTAGATGGGTTAGGTTTGGTTATGTTACGTTATGGACGTGTATAATGTTCCCACAAAGATGTAGGGGCCGACCCGCCAGGAATGTTGTAAAATACTACATCCGAGACGTTAGGCTGTCTTAGGTTAGGATACATAACGGTATAGGCGTATATAATGTCCCAGCCGAGACGTACGGGACAACACGAACGGGATTCTGTAAAACATTACCAGCGAGGGGCAAGATGTATAAGGTTAGATTATATTACGTTATAGACGTGTATAATGTCCACAAAAGAAGTAGGGGCCGACCCGCCAGGAATGTTGTAAAATACTACATCCGAGATGTTAGGCTGTCTTAGGTTAGGATATATAACGCTACAGGCGTATATAATGTCCCAACCGAGACGTACTGGACGACACGAACGGGACTCTGTAAAGCATTACCAGCGAGGGGCTAGATGTATTCGGTTAGGTTATGTTACGTTATGGACGTGTATAATGTTCCCACAAAGAAGTAGGGGCCGTCCCGCCAGGAATGTTGTAAAATACTACTTCCGAGACGTTAGGCTGTCTTAGGTTAGGATACATAACGGTATAGGCGTATATAATGTCCCAGCCGAGACGTACGGGACAACACGAACGGGATTCTGTAAAACATTACCAGCGAGGGGCAAGATGTATAAGGTTAGATTATATTACGTTATAGGCGTGTATAATGTCCACAAAAGAAGTAGGGGCCGACCCGCCAGGAATGTTGTAAAATACTACATCCGAGATGTCAGGCTGCCTTAGGTTAGGATATGTAACGCTATAGACGTACATAATGTCACAACTGAGACGTACGGGACGACACGAACGGGATTCTGTAAAACATTACCAGCGATGGGCTAGATGGGTTAGGTTTGGTTATGTTACGTTATAGACGTGTAAAATGTTCCCACAAAGATGTAGGGGCCGACCCGCGAGGATTGTTGGAAAATAATACATCCAAGATGTTAGGTTGCGTTCGGTTAGAATATATAACGTTATAGACGTATACAATGTCCCCACCGCGACGTACGGGCCGACACGACCGGGATTCTGAAGAACATTACCAGCGAGGGGCTAGATATGTTAGGTTAGGTTATATTACGTTATAGACGTGTATAATGTTCCCATAAAGATGTAGGGGCCGACCCGCCAGGAATGTTGTAAAATACTACATCCGAGATGTTAGGCTGCCATAGGTTAGGATATATAACGCTATAGACGTATATAGTGTCCCCACTGAGATGTACGGGACGACACGAACGGGATTCTGCAAAACATTACCAGCGAGGGTCTAGATGGGTGAGGTTACGTTATATTGCGTTATAGACGGGTATAATGATCCCACAAAGAAGTAGGGGCCGTCCCGCCAGGAATGTTGTAAAATACTACATCCGAGAAGTTAGGCTGCCTTAGGTTAGGATACATAACGGTATAGGCGTATATAATGTCCCAACCGAGACGTACGGGACAACACGAACGGGATTCTGTAAAACATTACCAGCATGGGGCAAGATGTATAAGGTTAGATTATATTACGTTATAGACGTGTATAATGTCCACAAAAGAAGTAGGGGCCGACCCGCCAGGAATGTTGTAAAATACTACATCCGAGATGTCAGGCTGCATTAGGTTAGGATATATAACGCTGTAGACGTACATAATATACAATGTCCCCACCGCGACGTACGGGCCGACACGACCGGGATTCTGAAGAACATTACCAGCGAGGGGCTAGATGTGTTAGGTTAGGTTATATTACGTTATAGACGTGTATAATGTTCCCACAAAGATGTAGGGGCCGACCCGCCAGGAATGTTGTAAAATACTACATCCGAGATGTTAGGCTGCCTTAGGTTAGGATATATAACGCTATAGACGTATATAGTGTCCCCACTGAGATGTACGGGACGACACGAACGGGATTCTGCAAAACATGACCAGCGAGGGTCTAGATGAGTGAGGTTACGTTATATTACGTTATAGACGGGTATAATGATCCCACAAAGAAGTAGGGGCCGTCCCGCCAGGAATGTTGTAAAATACTACATCCGAGAAGTTAGGCTGCCTTAGGTTAGGATACATAACGGTATAGGCGTATATAATGTCCCAACCGAGACGTACGGGACAACACGAACGGGATTCTGTAAAACATTACCAGCGAGGGGCAAGATGTATAAGGTTAGATTATATTACGTTATAGACGTGTATAATGTCCACAAAAGAAGTAGGGGCCGACCCGCCAGGAATGTTGTAAAATACTACATCCGAGATGTCAGGCTGCCTTAGGTTAGGATATGTAACGCTATAGACGTACATAATGTCACAACTGAGACGTACGGGACGACACGAACGGGATTCTGTAAAACATTACCAGCGATGGGCTAGATGGGTTAGGTTTGGTTATGTTACGTTATAGACGTGTAAAATGTTCCCACAAAGATGTAGGGGCCGACCAGCCAGGAATGTTGTAAAATACTACATCCGAGATGTGTGGCTGCCTTAGGTTAGGATATGTAACGCTATAGACGTATATAATGTCACAACCGAGACGTACGGGACGAAACGAACGGGATTCTGTAAAACATTACCAGCGAGGGGCAAGATGGGTTAGGTTAGGTTATATTACGTTATAGACGTGTAAAGTGTACCCACAAAGAAGTAGGGGCCGACCCGCCAGGAATGTTGTAAAATACTACATCCGAGATGTTAGGCTGTCTTAGGTTAGGATATATAACGCTACAGGCGTATATAATGTCCCAACCGAGACGTACTGGACGACACGAACGGGACTCTGTAAAGCATTACCAGCGAGGGGCTAGATGTATTAGGTTAGGTTATGTTACGTTATGGACGTGTATAATGTTCCCACAAAGAAGAAGGGGCCGTCCCGCCAGGAATGTTGTAAAATACTACATCCGAGACGTTAGGCTGTCTTAGGTTACGATACATAACGGTATAGGCGTATATAATGTCCCAGCCGAGACGTACGGGACAACACGAACGGGATTCTGTAAAACATTACCAGCGAGGGGCTAGATGTATTAGGTTAGGTTATGTTACGTTATGGACGTGTATAATGTTCCCACAAAGAAGTAGGGGCCGTCCCGCCAGGAAAGTTGTAAAATACTACTTCCGAGACGTTAGGCTGTCTTAGGTTAGGATACATAACGGTATAGGCGTATATAATGTCCCAGCCGAGACGTACGGGACAACACGAACGGGATTCTGTAAAACATTACCAGCGAGGGGCAAGATGTATAAGGTTAGATTATATTACGTTATAGGCGTGTATAATGTCCACAAAAGAAGTAGGGGCCGACCCGCCAGGAATGTTGTAAAATACTACATCCGAGATGTCAGGCTGCCTTAGGTTAGGATATGTAACGCTATAGACGTACATAATGTCACAACTGAGACGTACGGGACGACACGAACGGGATTCTGTAAAACATTACCAGCGATGGGCTAGATGGGTTAGGTTTGGTTATGTTACGTTATAGACGTGTAAAATGTTCCCACAAAGATGTAGGGGCCGACCAGCCAGGAATGTTGTAAAATACTACATCCGAGATGTGTGGCTGCCTTAGGTTAGGATATGTAACGCTATAGACGTATATAATGTCACAACCGAGACGTACGGGACGAAACGAACGGGATTCTGTAAAACATTACCAGCGAGGGGCAAGATGGGTTAGGTTAGGTTATATTACGTTATAGACGTGTAAAGTGTACCCACAAAGAAGTAGGGGCCGATCCGCCAGGAATGTTGTAAAATACTACATCCGAGATGTCAGGCTGCATTAGGTTAGGATATATAACGCTGTAGACGTACATAATGAACCAACCGAGAAGTACGGGACGACACGAACGGGATTCTGTAAAACATTACCAGCGAGGGGCTACATGGGTTAGGTTAGGTTATGTTACGTTATGGACGTCTATAATGTTCCCACCGAGAAGTAGGGGCTGACCCGCGAGGATTGTTGGAAAATAATACATCCAAGATGTTAGGTTGCGTTCGGTTAGAATATATAACGTTATAGACGTATACAATGTCCCCACCGCGACGTACGGGCCGACACGACCGGGATTCTGAAGAACATTACCAGCGAGGGGCTAGATATGTTAGGTTAGGTTATATTACGTTATAGACGTGTATAATGTTCCCATAAAGATGTAGGGGCCGACCCGCCAGGAATGTTGTAAAATACTACATCCGAGATGTTAGGCTGCCATAGGTTAGGATATATAACGCTATAGACGTATATAGTGTCCCCACTGAGATGTACGGGACGACACGAACGGGATTCTGCAAAACATTACCAGCGAGGGTCTAGATGGGTGAGGTTACGTTATATTGCGTTATAGACGGGTATAATGATCCCACAAAGAAGTAGGGGCCGTCCCGCCAGGAATGTTGTAAAATACTACATCCGAGAAGTTAGGCTGCCTTAGGTTAGGATACATAACGGTATAGGCGTATATAATGTCCCAACCGAGACGTACGGGACAACACGAACGGGATTCTGTAAAACATTACCAGCGAGGGGCAAGATGTATAAGGTTAGATTATATTACGTTATAGACGTGTATAATGTCCACAAAAGAAGTAGGGGCCGACCCGCCAGGAATGTTGTAAAATACTACATCCGAGATGTCAGGCTGCCTTAGGTTAGGATACATAACGGTATAGGCGTATATAATGTCCCAACCGAGACGTACGGGACAACACGAACGGGATTCTGTAAAACATTACCAGCATGGGGCAAGATGTATAAGGTTAGATTATATTACGTTATAGACGTGTATAATGTCCACAAAAGAAGTAGGGGCCGACCCGCCAGGAATGTTGTAAAATACTACATCCGAGATGTCAGGCTGCATTAGGTTAGGATATATAACGCTGTAGACGTACATAATGAACCAACCGAGAAGTACGGGACGACACGAACGGGATTCTGTAAAACATTACAAGCGAGGGGCTAGATGGGTTAGGTTTGGTTATGTTACGTTATGGACGTGTATAATGTTCCCACAAAGATGTAGGGGCCGACCCGCCAGGAATGTTGTAAAATACTACATCCGAGATGTTCGGCTGTCTTAGGTTAGGATATATAACGGTACAGGCGTATATAATGTCCCAACCGAGACGTACTGGACGACACGAACGGGACTCTGTAAAGCATTACCAGCGAGGGGCTAGATGTATTAAGTTAGGTTATGTTACGTTATGGACGTGTATAATGTTCCCACAAAGATGTAGGCGCCGACCCGCCAGGAATGTTGGAAAATACTGCATCCGAGATGTTAGCCTGCCTTAGGTTCGGATATATAACGCTGTAAACGTACATAATGAACCAACCGAGATGTACGGGACGACACGAACGGGATTCTGTAAAACATTACCAGCGAGGGGCTACATGGGTTAGGTTAGGTTATGTTACGTTATGGACGTCTATAATGTTCCCACCGAGAAGTAGGGGCTGACCCGCGAGGATTGTTGGAAAATACTACATCCAAGATGTTAGGTTGCGTTCGGTTAGAATATATAACGTTATAGACGTATACAATGTCCCCACCGCGACGTACGGGCCGACACGACCGGGATTCTGAAGAACATTACCAGCGAGGGGCTAGATGTGTTAGGTTAGGTTATATTACGTTATAGACGTGTATAATGTTCCCACAAAGATGTAGGGGCCGACCCGCCAGGAATGTTGTAAAATACTACATCCGAGATGTTAGGCTGCCTTAGGTTAGGATATATAACGCTATAGACGTATATAGTGTCCCCACTGAGATGTACGGGACGACACGAACGGGATTCTGCAAAACATGACCAGCGAGGGTCTAGATGGGTGAGGTTACGTTATATTACGTTATAGACGGGTATAATGATCCCACAAAGAAGTAGGGGCCGTCCCGCCAGGAATGTTGTAAAATACTACATCCGAGAAGTTAGGCTGCCTTAGGTTAGGATACATAACGGTATAGGCGTATATAATGTCCCAACCGAGACGTACGGGACAACACGAACGGGATTCTGTAAAACATTACCAGCGAGGGGCAAGATGTATAAGGTTAGATTATATTACGTTATAGACGTGTATAATGTCCACAAAAGAAGTAGGGGCCGACCCGCCAGGAATGTTGTAAAATACTACATCCGAGATGTCAGGCTGCCTTAGGTTAGGATATGTAACGCTATAGACGTACATAATGTCACAACCGAGACGTACGGGACGATACGAACGGGATTCTGTAAAACATTACCAGCGAGGGGCAAGATGGGTTAGGTTAGGTTATATTACGTTATAGACGTGTAAAGTGTACCCACAAAGAAGTAGGGGCCGACCGGCCAGGAATGTTGTAAAATACTACATCCGAGATGTCAGGCTGCCTTAGGTTAGGATATGTAACGCTATAGACGTATATAATGTCACAACCAAGACGTACGGGACGACACGAACGGGATTCTGTAAAACATTACCAGCGAGGGGCTAGATGGGTTAGGTTAGGTTATATTACGTTATAGACGTGCATAATGTCCCCACAAAGAAGTAGGGGCCGACCCGCCAGGAATGTTGCAAAATAATACATCCGAGATGTCAGGCTGCATTAGGTTAGGATATGTAACGCTATAGACGTATATAACGTCACAACCGAGACGTACGGGACGACACGAACGGGATTCTGTAAAACATTTCCAACGAGGGGCTAGATGGGTTAGGTTAGGTTATATTACGTTATGGACGTGCATAATGTTACCACAAAGATGTAGGGGCCGACCCGCCAGGAATGTTGTAAAATACTAGATCCGAGATGTCAGGCTGCCTTAGGTTAGAATATGTAACGCTATAGACGTATATAATGTCCCAACCGAGACGTACGGGAGGACAAGAACGGGATTCTGTAAAGCATTACCAGCGATGGGCTAGATGGGTTAGGTTTGGTTATGTTACGTTATAGACGTGTAAAATGTTCCCACAAAGATGCAGGGGCCGACCAGCCAGGAATGTTGTAAAATACTACATCCGAGATGTGAGGCTGCCTTAGGTTAGGATATGTAACGCTATAGACGTATATAATGTCACAACCGAGACGTACGGGACGACACGAACGGGATTCTGTAAAACATTACCAGCGAGGGGCAAGATGGGTTAGGTTAGGTTATATTACGTTATAGACGTGTAAAGTGTACCCACAAAGAAGTAGGGGCCGAACCGCCAGGAATGTTGTAAAATACTACATCCGAGATGTTAGGGTGTCTTAGGTTAGGATATATAACGCTACAGGCGTATATAATGTCCCAACCGAGACGTACTGGACGACACGAACGGGACTCAGTAAAGCATTACCAGCGAGGGGCTAGATGTATTAGGTTAGGTTATGTTACGTTATGGACGTGTATAATGTTCCCACAAAGATGTAGGCGCCGACCCGCCAGGAATGTTGGAAAATACTGCATCCGAGATGTTAGCCTGCCTTAGGTTCGGATATATAACGCTGTAGACGTACATAATGAACCAACCGAGAAGTACGGGACGACACGAACGGGATTCTGTAAAACATTACCAGCGAGGGGCTACATGGGTTAGGTTAGGTTATGTTACGTTATGGACGTCTATAATGTTCGCACAAAGATGTAGGGGACGACCAGCCAGGAATGTAGTAAAATACTACACCCGATATGTTAGGATGCCTTTGGTTAGGATATATAACGCCATAGAAGTATATAGTGTCCCCACCGAGATGTACGGGACGACACGAACGGGATTCTGCAAAACATTACCAGCGAGGGGCTAGATGGGTTAGGTTTGGTTATGTTACGTTATGGACGTGTATAATGTTCCCACAAAGATGTAGGTGCCGACCCGCCAGGAATGTTGTAAAATACTACATCCGAGATATTAGGCTGTCTTAGGTTAGGATATATAACGCTACAGGCGTATATAATGTCCCAACCGAGACGTACTGGACGACACGAACGGGCCTCTGTAAAGCATTACCAGCGAGGGGCTAGATGTATTAGGTTAGGTTATGTGACGTTATGGACGTGTATAATGTTCCCACAAAGATGTAGGCGCCGACCCGCCAGGAATGTTGGAAAATACTGCATCCGAGATGTTAGCCTGCCTTAGGTTCGGATATATAACGCTGTAGACGTACATAATGAACCAACCGAGATGTACGGGACGACACGAACGGGATTCTGTAAAACATTACCAGCGAGGGGCTACATGGCTTAGGTTAGGTTATGTTACGTTATGGACGTCTATAATGTTCCCACCGAGAAGTAGGGGCTGACCCGCGAGGATTGTTGGAAAATAATACATCCAAGATGTTAGGTTGCGTTCGGTTAGAATATATAACGTTATAGACGTATACAATGTCCCCACCGCGACGTACGGGCCGACACGACCGGGATTCTGAAGAACATTACCAGCGAGGGGCTAGATGTGTTAGGTTAGGTTATATTACGTTATAGACGTGTATAATGTTCCCATAAAGATGTAGGGGCCGACCCGCCAGGAATGTTGTAAAATACTACATCCGAGATGTTAGGCTGCCTTAGGTTAGGATATATAACGCTATAGACGTATATAGTGTCCCCACTAAGATGTACGGGACGACACGAACGGGATTCTGCAAAACATTACCAGCGAGGGTCTAGATGGGTGAGGTTACGTTATATTGCGTTATAGACGGGTATAATGATCCCACAAAGAAGTAGGGGCCGTCCCGCCAGGATTGTTGTAAAATACTACATCCGAGAAGTTAGGCTGCCTTAGGTTAGGATACATAACGGTATAGGCGTATATAATGTCCCAACCGAGACGTACTGGACGACACGAACGGACTCTGTAAAACATTACCAGCGAGGGGCTAGATGTGTTAGGTTAGGTTATATTACGTTATAGACCAATATAATGTTCCCACCGAGAAGTAGAGCCGATACGTCAGGATTGTTGTAAAATACTACATCCGAGATGATAGCCTGCCTTAGGTTAGGATATATAACGCTATAGACGTATATAATGTCCCAACCGAGACGTACGGGGCGACACGAACTGGATTCAGTAAAACATTACCTGCGAGGGGCTAGATGTGTCAGGTTAGGTTATATTACGTTATAGACCTATATAATGTTCCCACCGAGAAGTAGGGGCCGATACGTCAGGAATGTTGTAAAATACTACATCCGAGATGTTAGCCTGCCTTACGTTAGGATATATGTCGCTGTAGACGTTTATAATGTCCCAACCGAGACGTACGGGGTGACACGAACTGGATTCAGTAAAACATTACCTGCGAGGGGCTAGATGTGTCAGGTTAGGTTATATTACGTTATAGACCTATATAATGTTCGCACCGAGAAGTAGAGCCGATACGTCAGGATTGTTGTAAAATACTACATCCGAGATGATAGCCTGCCTTAGGTTAGGATATATAACGCTATAGACGTATATAATGTCCCAACCGAGACGTACGGGACAACACGAACGGGATTCTGTAAAACATTACCAGCGAGGGGCAAGATGTATAAGGTTAGATTATATTACGTTATAGACGTGTATAATGTCCACAAAAGAAGTAGGGGCCGACCCGCCAGGAATGTTGTAAAATACTACATCCGAGACGTTAGGCTGCCTTAGGTTAGGATACATAACGGTATAGGCGTATATAATGTCCCAACCGAGACGTACGGGACAACACGAACGGGATTCTGTAAAACATTACCAGCATGGGGCAAGATGTATAAGGTTAGATTATATTACGTTATAGACGTGTATAATGTCCACAAAAGAAGTAGGGGCCGACCCGCCAGGAATGTTGTAAAATACTACATCCGAGATGTCAGGCTGCATTAGGTTAGGATATATAACGCTGTAGACGTACATAATGAACCAACCGAGAAGTACGGGACGACACGAACGGGATTCTGTAAAACATTACAAGCGAGGGACAAGATGGGTTAGGTTTGGTTATGTTACGTTATGGACGTGTATAATGTTCCCACAAAGATATAGGGGCCGACCCGCCAGGAATGTTGTAAAATACTACATCCGAGATGTTAGGCTGTCTTAGGTTAGGATATATAACGGTACAGGCGTATATAATGTCCCAACCGAGACGTACTGGACGACACGAACGGACTCTGTAAAGCATTACCAGCGAGGAGCTAGATGGGTTAGGTTTGCTTATGTTACGTTATAGACGTGTAAAATGTTCCCACAAAGATGTAGGGGCCGACCAGCCAGGAATGTTGTAAAATACTACATCCGAGATGTGAGGCTGCCTTAGGTTAGGATATGTAACGCTATAGACGTATATAATGTCACAACCGAGACGTACGGGACGACACGAACGGGATTCTGTAAAACATTACCAGCGAGGGGCAAGATGGGTTAGGTTAGGTTATATTACGTTATAGACGTGTAAAGTGTACCCACAAAGAAGTAGGGGCCGACCCGCCAGGAATGTTGTAAAATACTACATCCGAGATGTTAGGCTGTCTTAGGTTAGGATATATAACGCTACAGGCGTATATAATGTCCCAACCGAGACGTACTGGACGACACGAACGGGCCTCTGTAAAGCATTACCAGCGAGGGGCTAGATGTATTAGGTTAGGTTATGTTACGTTATGGACGTGTATAATGTTCCCACAAAGATGTAGGCGCCAACCCGCCAGGAATGTCGGAAAATACTGCATCCCAGATGTTAGCCTGCCTTAGGTTCGGATATATAACGCTGTAGACGTACATAATGAACCAACCGAGAAGTACGGGACGACACGAACGGGATTCTGTAAAACATTACCAGCGAGGGGCAATATGTATAAGGTTAGATTATATTACGTTATAGACGTGTATAATGTCCACAAAAGAAGTAGGGAGCGACCCGCCAGGAATGTTGTAAAATACTACATCCGAGATGTCAGGCTGCCTTAGGTTAGGATATGTAACGCTATAGACGTACATAATGTCACAACCGAGACGTACGGGACGACACGAACGGGATTCTGTAAAACATTACCAGCGAGGGGCTAGATGGGTTAGGTTAGGTTATATTACGTTATAGACGTGTATAATGTTCCCACAAAGAAGTAGGGGCCGACCCGCCAGGAATGTTGTAAAATACTACATCCGAGATGTGAGGCTGCCTTAGGTTAGGATATGTAACGCTATAGACGTATATAATGTCACAACCGAGACGTACGGGACGACACGAACGGGATTCTGTAAAACATTTCCAGCGAGGGGCTAGATGGGTTAGGTTAGGTTATATTACGTTATGGACGTGTATAATGTTCCCACAAAGATGTAGGGGCCGACCCGCCAGGAATGTTGTAAAATAGTACATCCGAGATGTCAGGCTGCCTTAGGTTAGGATATGTAACGCTATAGACGTATATAATGTCACAACCGAGACGTACGGGTCGACACGAACGGGATTCTGTAAAACATTTCCAGCGAGGGGCTAGATGGGTTAGGTTAGGATATATTACGTTATGGACGTGTATAATGTTCCCACAAAGATGTATGGGCCGACCCGCCAGGAATGTTGTAAAATGCTACATCCGAGATGTCAGACTGCCTTAGGTTAGGATATGTAACGCTATAGACGTATATAATGTCACAACCGAGACGTACGGGACGACACGAACGGGATTCTGTAAAACATTACCAGCGAGGGGCAAGATGGGTTAGGTTAGGTTATATTACGTTATAGACGTGCATAATGTTCCCACAAAGAAGTAGGGGCCGACCCGCCAGGAATGTTGTAAAATAGTACATCCGAGATGTCAGCCTGCCTTTGGTTAGGATATGTAACGCTATAGACGTATATAATGTCACAACCGAGACGTACGGGACGACACGAATGGGATTCTGTAAAACATTTCCAGCGAGGGGCTAGATGGGTTAGGTTAGGTTATATTACGTTATGGACGTGTATAATGTTCCCACAAAGATGTAGGGGCCGACCCGCAAGGAATGTTGTAAAATACTACATCCGAGGTGTCAGGCTGCCATAGGGTAGGATATGTAACGCTATGGACGTATATAATGTCACAACCGAGACGTACGGGACGACACGAACGGGATTCTGTAAAACATTTCCAGCGAGGGGCTAGATGGGTTAGGTTAGGTTATATTACGTTATGGACGTGTATAATGTTCCCACAAAGAAGTAGGGGCCGACCCGCCAGGAATGTTGTAAAATACTACATCCGAGATGTCAGGCTGCCTTAGGTTAGGATATGTAACGCTACAGGCGTATATAATGTCCCAACCGAGACGTACTGGACGACACGAACAGGAATCTGTAAAGTATTACCAGCGGTGGGCTAGATGGGTTAGGTTTGGTTATGCTACGTTATGGACGTGTATAATGTTCCCACAAAGATGTAGGGGCCGACCCGCCAGGAATGTTGTAAAATACTACATCCGAGATGTTAGGCTGTCTTAGGTTAGGATATATAACGCTACAGGCGTATATAATGTCCCAACCGAGACGTAATGGACGACACGAACGGGATTCTGTAAAGCATTACCAGCGAGGGGCTAGATGGGTTAGGTTTGCTTATGTTACGTTATGGACGTGTATAATGTTCCCACAAAGATGTATGGGCCGACCCGCCAGGAATGTTGTAAAATACTACATCCGAGATGTCAGACTGCCTTAGGTTAGGATATGTAACGCTATAGACGTATATAATGTCACAACCGAGATGTACGGGACGACACGATCGAGATTCTGCAAAACATTACCAGCGAGGGGCTAGATGTGTTAGGATAGGTTATATTACGTTATAGACGTGTATAATGTTCGCACAAAGACGTAGGGGCCGACGAGCCAGGAATGTTGTAAAATACTACATCCGAGATGTTAGGCTGCCTTAGGTTAGGATATGTAACGCTATAGACGTATATAATGTCACAACCGAGACGTACGGGACGACACGAATGGGATTCTGTAAAACATTTCCAGCGAGGGGCTAGATGGGTTAGGTTAGGTTATATTACGTTATGGACGTGTATAATGTTCCCACAAAGAAGTAGGGGCCGACCCGCCAGGAATGTTGTAAAATACTACATCCGAGATGTCAGGCTGCCTTAGGTTAGGATATGTAACGCTACAGGCGTATATAATGTCCCAACCGAGACGTACTGGACGACACGAACAGGATTCTGTAAAGTATTACCAGCGGTGGGCTAGATGGGTTAGGTTTGGTTTTGCTACGTTATGGACGTGTATAATGTTCCCACAAAGATGTAGGGGCCGACCCGCCAGGAATGTTGTGAAATACTACATCCGAGATGTTAGGCTGTCTTAGGTTAGGATATATAACGCTACAGGCGTATATAATGTCCCAACCGAGACGTAATGGACGACACGAACGGGATTCTGTAAAGCATTACCAGCGAGGGGCTAGATGGGTTAGGTTTGCTTATGTTACGTTATGGACGTGTATAATGTTCCCACAAAGATGTATGGGCCGACCCGCCAGGAATGTTGTAAAATACTACATCCGAGATGTCAGACTGCCTTAGGTTAGGATATGTAACGCTATAGACGTATATAATGTCACAACCGAGATGTACGGGACGACACGATCGAGATTCTGCAAAACATTACCAGCGAGGGGCTAGATGTGTTAGGATAGGTTATATTACGTTATAGACGTGTATAATGTTCGCACAAAGACGTAGGGGCCGACGAGCCAGGAATGTTGTAAAATACTACATCCGAGATGTTAGGCTGCCTTAGGTTAGGATATGTAACGCTATAGACGTATATAATGTACCAACCGAGACGTACGGGACGACACGAACGGGATTCTGTAAAACATTACCAGTGAGGGGCTAGATGTATTAGGTTAGGTTATGTTACGTTATGGACGTGTATAATGTTCCTACAAAGATGTAGGGGCCGACCCGCCAGGAATGTTTTAAAATACTACATCCGGGATGTTAGAATGCCTTAGGTTAGGATATATAACGCTACGGGCGTATATAATGTCCCAACCGAGACGTACTGGACGACACGAACAGGATTCTGTAAAGCATTACCAGCGGTGGGCTGGATGGGTTAGGTTTGGTTATGTTACGTTATGGACGTGTATAATGTTCCCACAAAGAAGTAGGGGCCGACCCGCCAGGAATGTTGTAAAATACTACATCCGAGATGTCAGGCTGCCTTAGCTTAGGAAATGTAACGCTATAGACGTATATAATGTCACAACCGAGACGTACGGGACGACACGAACGGGATTCTGTAAAACATTACCAGCGAGGGGATAGATGGGTTAGGTTATGTTATATTACGTTATAGACGTGTATAATGTTCCCACCAAGAAGTAGGGGCCGACCCGCCAGGAATGTTGTAAAATACTACATCCGAGATGTCAGGCTGCCTTAGGTTAGGATATGTAACGCTATAGACGTATATAATGTCACAACCGAGACGTACGGGACGACACGAACGGGATTCTGTAAAACATTACCAGCCAGGGGCTAGATGGGTTAGGTTAGGTTATATTACGTTATAGACGTGTATAATGCTCCCACAAAGAAGTAGGGGCCGACCCGCCAGGAATTTTGTAAAATACTACATCCGAGATGTCAGGCTGCCTTAGGTTAGGATATGTAACGCTATAGACGTATATAATGTCACAACCGAGACGTACGGGACGACACGAACGGGATTCTGTAAAACATTACAAGCGAGGGGCTAGATGGGTTAGGTTTGGTTATGTTACGTTATGGACGTGTATAATGCTCCCACAAAGAAGTAGGGGCCGACCCGCCAGGAATTTTGTAAAATACTACATCCGAGATGTTAGGCTGTCTTAGGTTAGGATATATAACGGTACAGGCGTATATAATGTCCCAAACGAGACGTACTGGACGACACGAACGGGACTCTGTAAAGCATTACCAGCGAGGGGCTAGATGGGTTAGGTTTGCTTATGTTACGTTATAGACGTGTAAAATGTTCCCACAAAGATGTAGGGGCCGACCAGAGAGGAATGTTGTAAAATACTACATCCGAGATGTGAGGCTGCCTTAGGTTAGGATATGTAACGCTATAGACGTATATAATGTCACAACCGAGACGTACGGGACGACACGAACGGGATTCTGTAAAACATTACCAGCGAGGGGCTAGATGGGTTAGGTTAGGTTATATTACGTTATAGACGTGTATAATGTTCCCACAAAGAAGTAGGGGCCGACCCGCCAGGAATGTTGTAAAATACTACATCCGAGATGGGAGGCTGCCTTAGGTTAGGATATGTAACGCTATAGACGTATATAATGTCACAACCGAGACGTACGGGACGACACGAACGGGATTCTGTAAAACATTTCCAGCGAGGGGCTAGATGGGTTAGGTTAGGTTATATTACGTTATGGACGTGTATAATGTTCCCACAAAGATGTAGGGGCCGACCCGCCAGGAATGTTGTAAAATACTACATCCGAGATGTTAGGCTGCCTTAGGTTAGGATATATAACGCTATAGACGTATATAGTGTCCCCACTGAGATGTACGGGACGACACGAACGGGATTCTGCAAAACATGACCAGCGAGGGTCTAGATGGGTGAGGTTACGTTATATTACGTTATAGACGGGTATAATGATCCCACAAAGAAGTAGGGGCCGTCCCGCCAGGAATGTTGTAAAATACTACATCCGAGAAGTTAGGCTGCCTTAGGTTAGGATACATAACGGTATAGGCGTATATAATGTCCCAACCGAGACGTACGGGACAACACGAACGGGATTCTGTAAAACATTACCAGCGAGGGGCAAGATGTATAAGGTTAGATTATATTACGTTATAGACGTGTATAATGTCCACAAAAGAAGTAGGGGCCGACCCGCCAGGAATGTTGTAAAATACTACATCCGAGATGTCAGGCTGCCTTAGGTTAGGATATGTAACGCTATAGACGTACATAATGTTACAACCGAGACGTACGGGACGATACGAACGGGATTCTGTAAAACATTACCAGCGAGGGGCAAGATGGGTTAGGTTAGGTTATATTACGTTATAGACGTGTAAAGTGTACCCACAAAGAAGTAGGGGCCGACCGGCCAGGAATGTTGTAAAATACTACATCCGAGATGTCAGGCTGCCTTAGGTTAGGATATGTAACGCTATAGACGTATATAATGTCACAACCAAGACGTACGGGACGACACGAACGGGATTCTGTAAAACATTACCAGCGAGGGGCTAGATGGGTTAGGTTAGGTTATATTACGTTATAGACGTGCATAATGTCCCCACAAAGAAGTAGGGGCCGACCCGCCAGGAATGTTGCAAAATAATACATCCGAGATGTCAGGCTGCATTAGGTTAGGATATGTAACGCTATAGACGTATATAACGTCACAACCGAGACGTACGGGACGACACGAACGGGATTCTGTAAAACATTTCCAACGAGGGGCTAGATGGGTTAGGTTAGGTTATATTACGTTATGGACGTGCATAATGTTACCACAAAGATGTAGGGGCCGACCCGCCAGGAATGTTGTAAAATACTAGATCCGAGATGTCAGGCTGCCTTAGGTTAGAATATGTAACGCTATAGACGTATATAATGTCCCAACCGAGACGTACGGGAGGACAAGAACGGGATTCTGTAAAGCATTACCAGCGATGGGCTAGATGGGTTAGGTTTGGTTATGTTACGTTATAGACGTGTAAAATGTTCCCACAAAGATGTAGGGGCCGACCAGCCAGGAATGTTGTAAAATATTACATCCGAGATGTGAGGCTGCCTTAGGTTAGGATATGTAACGCTATAGACGTATATAATGTCACAACCGAGACGTACGGGACGACACGAACGGGATTCTGTAAAACATTACCAGCGAGGGGCAAGATGGGTTAGGTTAGGTTATATTACGTTATAGACGTGTAAAGTGTACCCACAAAGAAGTAGGGGCCGAACCGCCAGGAATGTTGTAAAATACTACATCCGAGATGTTAGGGTGTCTTAGGTTAGGATATATAACGCTACAGGCGTATATAATGTCCCAACCGAGACGTACTGGACGACACGAACGGGACTCAGTAAAGCATTACCAGCGAGGGGCTAGATGTATTAGGTTAGGTTATGTTACGTTATGGACGTGTATAATGTTCCCACAAAGATGTAGGCGCCGACCCGCCAGGAATGTTGGAAAATACTGCATCCGAGATGTTAGCCTGCCTTAGGTTCGGATATATAACGCTGTAGACGTACATAATGAACCAACCGAGAAGTACGGGACGACACGAACGGGATTCTGTAAAACATTACCAGCGAGGGGCTACATGGGTTAGGTTAGGTTATGTTACGTTATGGACGTCTATAATGTTCGCACAAAGATGTAGGGGACGACCAGCCAGGAATGTAGTAAAATACTACACCCGATATGTTAGGATGCCTTTGGTTAGGATATATAACGCCATAGAAGTATATAGTGTCCCCACCGAGATGTACGGGACGACACGAACGGGATTCTGCAAAACATTACCAGCGAGGGGCTAGATGGGTTAGGTTTGGTTATGTTACGTTATGGACGTGTATAATGTTCCCACAAAGATGTAGGTGCCGACCCGCCGGGAATGTTGTAAAATACTACATCCGAGATATTAGGCTGTCTTAGGTTAGGATATATAACGCTACAGGCGTATATAATGTCCCAACCGAGACGTACTGGACGACACGAACGGGCCTCTGTAAAGCATTACCAGCGAGGGGCTAGATGTATTAGGTTAGGTTATGTGACGTTATGGACGTGTATAATGTTCCCACAAAGATGTAGGCGCCGACCCGCCAGGAATGTTGGAAAATACTGCATCCGAGATGTTAGCCTGCCTTAGGTTCGGATATATAACGCTGTAGACGTACATAATGAACCAACCGAGATGTACGGGACGACACGAACGGGATTCTGTAAAACATTACCAGCGAGGGGCTACATGGCTTAGGTTAGGTTATGTTACGTTATGGACGTCTATAATGTTCCCACCGAGAAGTAGGGGCTGACCCGCGAGGATTGTTGGAAAATAATACATCCAAGATGTTAGGTTGCGTTCGGTTAGAATATATAACGTTATAGACGTATACAATGTCCCCACCGCGACGTACGGGCCGACACGACCGGGATTCTGAAGAACATTACCAGCGAGGGGCTAGATGTGTTAGGTTAGGTTATATTACGTTATAGACGTGTATAATGTTCCCATAAAGATGTAGGGGCCGACCCGCCAGGAATGTTGTAAAATACTACATCCGAGATGTTAGGCTGCCTTAGGTTAGGATATATAACGCTATAGACGTATATAGTGTCCCCACTAAGATGTACGGGACGACACGAACGGGATTCTGCAAAACATTACCAGCGAGGGTCTAGATGGGTGAGGTTACGTTATATTGCGTTATAGACGGGTATAATGATCCCACAAAGAAGTAGGGGCCGTCCCGCCAGGATTGTTGTAAAATACTACATCCGAGAAGTTAGGCTGCCTTAGGTTAGGATACATAACGGTATAGGCGTATATAATGTCCCAACCGAGACGTACGGGACAACACGAACGGGATTCTGTAAAACATTACCAGCGAGGGGCAAGATGTATAAGGTTAGATTATATTACGTTATAGACGTGTATAATGTCCACAAAAGAAGTAGGGGCCGACCCGCCAGGAATGTTGTAAAATACTACATCCGAGACGTTAGGCTGCCTTAGGTTAGGATACATAACGGTATAGGCGTATATAATGTCCCAACCGAGACGTACGGGACAACACGAACGGGATTCTGTAAAACATTACCAGCATGGGGCAAGATGTATAAGGTTAGATTATATTACGTTATAGACGTGTATAATGTCCACAAAAGAAGTAGGGGCCGACCCGCCAGGAATGTTGTAAAATACTACATCCGAGATGTCAGGCTGCATTAGGTTAGGATATATAACGCTGTAGACGTACATAATGAACCAACCGAGAAGTACGGGACGACACGAACGGGATTCTGTAAAACATTACAAGCGAGGGACAAGATGGGTTAGGTTTGGTTATGTTACGTTATGGACGTGTATAATGTTCCCACAAAGATATAGGGGCCGACCCGCCAGGAATGTTGTAAAATACTACATCCGAGATGTTAGGCTGTCTTAGGTTAGGATATATAACGGTACAGGCGTATATAATGTCCCAACCGAGACGTACTGGACGACACGAACGGACTCTGTAAAGCATTACCAGCGAGGAGCTAGATGGGTTAGGTTTGCTTATGTTACGTTATAGACGTGTAAAATGTTCCCACAAAGATGTAGGGGCCGACCAGCCAGGAATGTTGTAAAATACTACATCCGAGATGTGAGGCTGCCTTAGGTTAGGATATGTAACGCTATAGACGTATATAATGTCACAACCGAGACGTACGGGACGACACGAACGGGATTCTGTAAAACATTACCAGCGAGGGGCAAGATGGGTTAGGTTAGGTTATATTACGTTATAGACGTGTAAAGTGTACCCACAAAGAAGTAGGGGCCGACCCGCCAGGAATGTTGTAAAATACTACATCCGAGATGTTAGGCTGTCTTAGGTTAGGATATATAACGCTACAGGCGTATATAATGTCCCAACCGAGACGTACTGGACGACACGAACGGGCCTCTGTAAAGCATTACCAGCGAGGGGCTAGATGTATTAGGTTAGGTTATGTTACGTTATGGACGTGTATAATGTTCCCACAAAGATGTAGGCGCCGACCCGCCAGGAATGTCAGAAAATACTGCATCCCAGATGTTAGCCTGCCTTAGGTTCGGATATATAACGCTGTAGACGTACATAATGAACCAACCGAGAAGTACGGGACGACACGAACGGGATTCTGTAAAACATTACCAGCGAGGGGCAATATGTATAAGGTTAGATTATATTACGTTATAGACGTGTATAATGTCCACAAAAGAAGTAGGGAGCGACCCGCCAGGAATGTTGTAAAATACTACATCCGAGATGTCAGGCTGCCTTAGGTTAGGATATGTAACGCTATAGACGTACATAATGTCACAACCGAGACGTACGGGACGACACGAACGGGATTCTGTAAAACATTACCAGCGAGGGGCTAGATGGGTTAGGTTAGGTTATATTACGTTATAGACGTGTATAATGTTCCCACAAAGAAGTAGGGGCCGACCCGCCAGGAATGTTGTAAAATACTACATCCGAGATGTGAGGCTGCCTTAGGTTAGGATATGTAACGCTATAGACGTATATAATGTCACAACCGAGACGTACGGGACGACACGAACGGGATTCTGTAAAACATTTCCAGCGAGGGGCTAGATGGGTTAGGTTAGGTTATATTACGTTATGGACGTGTATAATGTTCCCACAAAGATGTAGGGGCCGACCCGCCAGGAATGTTGTAAAATAGTACATCCGAGATGTCAGGCTGCCTTAGGTTAGGATATGTAACGCTATAGACGTATATAATGTCACAACCGAGACGTACGGGTCGACACGAACGGGATTCTGTAAAACATTTCCAGCGAGGGGCTAGATGGGTTAGGTTAGGATATATTACGTTATGGACGTGTATAATGTTCCCACAAAGATGTATGGGCCGACCCGCCAGGAATGTTGTAAAATGCTACATCCGAGATGTCAGACTGCCTTAGGTTAGGATATGTAACGCTATAGACGTATATAATGTCACAACCGAGACGTACGGGACGACACGAACGGGATTCTGTAAAACATTACCAGCGAGGGGCAAGATGGGTTAGGTTAGGTTATATTACGTTATAGACGTGCATAATGTTCCCACAAAGAAGTAGGGGCCGACCCGCCAGGAATGTTGTAAAATAGTACATCCGAGATGTCAGCCTGCCTTTGGTTAGGATATGTAACGCTATAGACGTATATAATGTCACAACCGAGACGTACGGGACGACACGAATGGGATTCTGTAAAACATTTCCAGCGAGGGGCTAGATGGGTTAGGTTAGGTTATATTACGTTATGGACGTGTATAATGTTCCCACAAAGATGTAGGGGCCGACCCGCAAGGAATGTTGTAAAATACTACATCCGAGGTGTCAGGCTGCCATAGGGTAGGATATGTAACGCTATGGACGTATATAATGTCACAACCGAGACGTACGGGACGACACGAACGGGATTCTGTAAAACATTTCCAGCGAGGGGCTAGATGGGTTAGGTTAGGTTATATTACGTTATGGACGTGTATAATGTTCCCACAAAGAAGTAGGGGCCGACCCGCCAGGAATGTTGTAAAATACTACATCCGAGATGTCAGGCTGCCTTAGGTTAGGATATGTAACGCTACAGGCGTATATAATGTCCCAACCGAGACGTACTGGACGACACGAACAGGAATCTGTAAAGTATTACCAGCGGTGGGCTAGATGGGTTAGGTTTGGTTATGCTACGTTATGGACGTGTATAATGTTCCCACAAAGATGTAGGGGCCGACCCGCCAGGAATGTTGTAAAATACTACATCCGAGATGTTAGGCTGTCTTAGGTTAGGATATATAACGCTACAGGCGTATATAATGTCCCAACCGAGACGTAATGGACGACACGAACGGGATTCTGTAAAGCATTACCAGCGAGGGGCTAGATGGGTTAGGTTTGCTTATGTTACGTTATGGACGTGTATAATGTTCCCACAAAGATGTATGGGCCGACCCGCCAGGAATGTTGTAAAATACTACATCCGAGATGTCAGACTGCCTTAGGTTAGGATATGTAACGCTATAGACGTATATAATGTCACAACCGAGATGTACGGGACGACACGATCGAGATTCTGCAAAACATTACCAGCGAGGGGCTAGATGTGTTAGGATAGGTTATATTACGTTATAGACGTGTATAATGTTCGCACAAAGACGTAGGGGCCGACGAGCCAGGAATGTTGTAAAATACTACATCCGAGATGTTAGGCTGCCTTAGGTTAGGATATGTAACGCTATAGACGTATATAATGTCACAACCGAGACGTACGGGACGACACGAATGGGATTCTGTAAAACATTTCCAGCGAGGGGCTAGATGGGTTAGGTTAGGTTATATTACGTTATGGACGTGTATAATGTTCCCACAAAGAAGTAGGGGCCGACCCGCCAGGAATGTTGTAAAATACTACATCCGAGATGTCAGGCTGCCTTAGGTTAGGATATGTAACGCTACAGGCGTATATAATGTCCCAACCGAGACGTACTGGACGACACGAACAGGATTCTGTAAAGTATTACCAGCGGTGGGCTAGATGGGTTAGGTTTGGTTATGCTACGTTATGGACGTGTATAATGTTCCCACAAAGATGTAGGGGCCGACCCGCCAGGAATGTTGTGAAATACTACATCCGAGATGTTAGGCTGTCTTAGGTTAGGATATATAACGCTACAGGCGTATATAATGTCCCAACCGAGACGTAATGGACGACACGAACGGGATTCTGTAAAGCATTACCAGCGAGGGGCTAGATGGGTTAGGTTTGCTTATGTTACGTTATGGACGTGTATAATGTTCCCACAAAGATGTATGGGCCGACCCGCCAGGAATGTTGTAAAATACTACATCCGAGATGTCAGACTGCCTTAGGTTAGGATATGTAACGCTATAGACGTATATAATGTCACAACCGAGATGTACGGGACGACACGATCGAGATTCTGCAAAACATTACCAGCGAGGGGCTAGATGTGTTAGGATAGGTTATATTACGTTATAGACGTGTATAATGTTCGCACAAAGACGTAGGGGCCGACGAGCCAGGAATGTTGTAAAATACTACATCCGAGATGTTAGGCTGCCTTAGGTTAGGATATGTAACGCTATAGACGTATATAATGTACCAACCGAGACGTACGGGACGACACGAACGGGATTCTGTAAAACATTACCAGTGAGGGGCTAGATGTATTAGGTTAGGTTATGTTACGTTATGGACGTGTATAATGTTCCTACAAAGATGTAGGGGCCGACCCGCCAGGAATGTTTTAAAATACTACATCCGGGATGTTAGGATGCCTTAGGTTAGGATATATAACGCTACGGGCGTATATAATGTCCCAACCGAGACGTACTGGACGACACGAACAGGATTCTGTAAAGCATTACCAGCGGTGGGCTGGATGGGTTAGGTTTGGTTATGTTACGTTATGGACGTGTATAATGTTCCCACAAAGAAGTAGGGGCCGACCCGCCAGGAATGTTGTAAAATACTACATCCGAGATGTCAGGCTGCCTTAGCTTAGGAAATGTAACGCTATAGACGTATATAATGTCACAACCGAGACGTACGGGACGACACGAACGGGATTCTGTAAAACATTACCAGCGAGGGGATAGATGGGTTAGGTTATGTTATATTACGTTATAGACGTGTATAATGTTCCCACCAAGAAGTAGGGGCCGACCCGCCAGGAATGTTGTAAAATACTACATCCGAGATGTCAGGCTGCCTTAGGTTAGGATATGTAACGCTATAGACGTATATAATGTCACAACCGAGACGTACGGGACGACACGAACGGGATTCTGTAAAACATTACCAGCCAGGGGCTAGATGGGTTAGGTTAGGTTATATTACGTTATAGATGTGTATAATGCTCCCACAAAGAAGTAGGGGCCGACCCGCCAGGAATTTTGTAAAATACTACATCCGAGATGTCAGGCTGCCTTAGGTTAGGATATGTAACGCTATAGACGTATATAATGTCACAACCGAGACGTACGGGACGACACGAACGGGATTCTGTAAAACATTACAAGCGAGGGGCTAGATGGGTTAGGTTTGGTTATGTTACGTTATGGACGTGTATAATGCTCCCACAAAGAAGTAGGGGCCGACCCGCCAGGAATTTTGTAAAATACTACATCCGAGATGTTAGGCTGTCTTAGGTTAGGATATATAACGGTACAGGCGTATATAATGTCCCAAACGAGACGTACTGGACGACACGAACGGGACTCTGTAAAGCATTACCAGCGAGGGGCTAGATGGGTTAGGTTTGCTTATGTTACGTTATAGACGTGTAAAATGTTCCCACAAAGATGTAGGGGCCGACCAGCCAGGAATGTTGTAAAATACTACATCCGAGATGTGAGGCTGCCTTAGGTTAGGATATGTAACGCTATAGACGTATATAATGTCACAACCGAGACGTACGGGACGACACGAACGGGATTCTGTAAAACATTACCAGCGAGGGGCTAGATGGGTTAGGTTAGGTTATATTACGTTATAGACGTGTATAATGTTCCCACAAAGAAGTAGGGGCCGACCCGCCAGGAATGTTGTAAAATACTACATCCGAGATGGGAGGCTGCCTTAGGTTAGGATATGTAACGCTATAGACGTATATAATGTCACAACCGAGACGTACGGGACGACACGAACGGGATTCTGTAAAACATTTCCAGCGAGGGGCTAGATGGGTTAGGTTAGGTTATATTACGTTATGGACGTGTATAATGTTCCCACAAAGATGTAGGGGCCGACTCGCCAGGAATGTTGTAAAATAGTACATCCGAGATGTCAGGCTGCCTTAGGTTAGGATATGTAACGCTATAGACGTATATAATGTCACAACCGAGACGTACGGGACGACACGAACGGGATTCTGTAAAACATTTCCAGCATGGGGCAAGATGTATAAGGTTAGATTATATTACGTTATAGACGTGTATAATGTCCACAAAAGAAGTAGGGGCCGACCCGCCAGGAATGTTGTAAAATACTACATCCGAGATGTCAGGCTGCATTAGGTTAGGATATATAACGCTGTAGACGTACATAATGAACCAACCGAGAAGTACGGGACGACACGAACGGGATTCTGTAAAACATTACAAGCGAGGGGCTAGATGGGTTAGGTTTGGTTATGTTACGTTATGGACGTGTATAATGTTCCCACAAAGATATAGGGGCCGACCCGCCAGGAATGTTGTAAAATACTACATCCGAGATGTTAGGCTGTCTTAGGTTAGGATATATAACGGTACAGGCGTATATAATGTCCCAACCGAGACGTACTGGACGACACGAACGGGACTCTGTAAAGCATTACCAGCGAGGGGCTAGATGGGTTAGGTTTGCTTATGTTACGTTATAGACGTGTAAAATGTTCCCACAAAGATGTAGGGGCCGACCAGCCAGGAATGTTGTAAAATACTACATCCGAGATGTGAGGCTGCCTTAGGTTAGGATATGTAACGCTATAGACGTATATAATGTCACAACCGAGACGTACTGGACGACACGAACGGGCCTCTGTAAAGCATTACCAGCGAGGGGCTAGATGTATTAGGTTAGGTTATGTTACGTTATGGACGTGTATAATGTTCCCACAAAGATGTAGGCGCCGACCCGCCAGGAATGTCGGAAAATACTGCATCCCAGATGTTAGCCTGCCTTAGGTTCGGATATATAACGCCGTAGACGTACATAATGTACCAACCGAGAAGTACGGGACGACACGAACGGGATTCTGTAAAACATTACCAGCGAGGGGCAATATGTATAAGGTTAGATTATATTACGTTATAGACGTGTATAATGTCCACAAAAGAAGTAGGGAGCGACCCGCCAGGAATGTTGTAAAATACTACATCCGAGATGTCAGGCTGCCTTAGGTTAGGATATGTAACGCTATAGACGTACATAATGTCACAACCGAGACGTACGGGACGACACGAACGGGATTCTGTAAAACTTTACCAGCGAGGGGCTAGATGGGTTAGGTTAGGTTATATTACGTTATAGACGTGTATAATGTTCCCACAAAGAAGTAGGGGCCGACCCGCCAGGAATGTTGTAAAATACTACATCCGAGATGTGAGGCTGCCTTAGGTTAGGATATGTAACGCTATAGACGTATATAATGTCACAACCGAGACGTACGGGACGACACGAACGGGATTCTGTAAAACATTTCCAGCGAGGGGCTAGATGGGTTAGGTTAGGTTATATTACGTTATGGACGTGTATAATGTTCCCACAAAGATGTAGGGGCCGACCCGCCAGGAATGTTGTAAAATATTACATCCGAGATGTCAGGCTGCCTTAGGTTAGGATATGTAACGCTATAGACGTATATAATGTCACAACCGAGACGTACGGGACGACACGAACGGGATTCTGTAAAACATTTCCAGCGAGGGGCTAGATGGGTTAGGTTAGGTTATATTACGTTATGGACGTGTATAATGTTCCCACAAAGATGTATGGGCCGACCCGCCAGGAATGTTGTAAAATGCTACATCCGAGATGTCAGACTGCCTTAGGTTAGGATATGTAACGCTATAGACGTATATAATGTCACAACCGAGACGTACGGGACGACACGAACGGGATTCTGTAAAACATTACCAGCGAGGGGCAAGATGGGTTAGGTTAGGTTATATTACGTTATAGACGTGCATAATGTTCCCACAAAGAAGTAGGGGCCGACCCGCCAGGAATGTTGTAAAATAGTACATCCGAGATGTCAGCCTGCCTTAGGTTAGGATATGTAACGCTATAGACGTATATAATGTCACAACCGAGACGTACGGGACGACACGAATGGGATTCTGTAAAACATTTCCAGCGAGGGGCTAGATGGGTTAGGTTAGGTTATATTACGTTATGGACGTGTATAATGTTCCCACAAAGATGTAGGGGCCGACCCGCAAGGAATGTTGTAAAATACTACATCCGAGATGTCAGGCTGCCATAGGGTAGGATATGTAACGCTATGGACGTATATAATGTCACAACCGAGACGTACGGGACGACACGAACGGGATTCTGTAAAACATTTCCAGCGAGGGGCTAGATGGGTTAGGTTAGGTTATATTACGTTATGGACGTGTATAATGTTCCCACAAAGAAGTAGGGGCCGACCCGCCAGGAATGTTGTAAAATACTACATCCGAGATGTCAGGCTGCCTTAGGTTAGGATATGTAACGCTACAGGCGTATATAATGTCCCAACCGAGACGTACTGGACGACACGAACAGGATTCTGTAAAGTATTACCAGCGGTGGGCTAGATGGGTTAGGTTTGGTTATGCTACGTTATGGACGTGTATAATGTTCCCACAAAGATGTAGGGGCCGACCCGCCAGGAATGTTGTAAAATACTACATCCGAGATGTTAGGCTGTCTTAGGTTAGGATATATAACGCTACAGGCGTATATAATGTCCCAACCGAGACGTAATGGACGACACGAACGGGATTCTGTAAAGCATTACCAGCGAGGGGCTAGATGGGTTAGGTTTGCTTATGTTACGTTATGGACGTGTATAATGTTCCCACCAAGAAGTAGGGGCCGACCCGCCAGGAATGTTGTAAAATACTACATCCGAGATGTCAGGCTGCCTTAGGTTAGGATATGTAACGCTATAGACGTATATAATGTCACAACCGAGATGTACGGGACGACACGAACGGGATCCTGCAGAACATTACCAGCGTGGGGCTAGATGTGTTAGGTTAGGTTAAATTACGTTATAGACGTGTATAATGTTCCCACAAAGATGTAGGGGCCGACCAGCCAGGAATGTTGTAAAATACTACATCCGAGATGTTAGGCTGCCTTAGGTTAGGATATATAACGCTATAGAAGTATATAGTGTCCCCACCGAGATGTACGGGACGACACGATCGGGATTCTGCAAAACATTACCAGCGAGGGGCTAGATGTGTTAGGTTAGGTTATATTACGTTATAGACGTGTATAATGTTCGCACAAAGATGTAGGGGCCGACCAGCCAGGAATGTTGTAAAATACTACATCCGAGATGTTAGGCTGCCTTAGGTTAGGATATGTAACGCTATAGACGTATATAATGTCCCAACCGAGACGTACTGGACGACACGAACGGGATTCTGTAAAGCATTACCAGCGAGGGGCTAGATGTGTTAGGTTAGGTTATATTACGTTATAGACGTGTATAATGTTCGCACAAAGATGTAGGTGCCGACCAGCCAGGAATGTTGTAAAATACTACATCCGAGATGTTAGGCTGCCTTAGGTTAGGATATGTAACGCTATAGACGTATATAATGTCCCAACCGAGACGTACTGGACGACACGAACGGGATTCTGTAAAGCATTACCAGCGAGGGGCTAGATGTATTAGGTTAGGTTATGTTACGTTATGGACGTGTATAGTGTTCCCACAAAGATGTAGGGGCCGACCCGCCAGGAATGTTGTAAAATACTACATCCGAGATGTTAGGCTGTCTTAGGTTAGGATATATAACGCTACAGGCGTATATAATGTCCGAACCGAGACGTACTGGACGACACGAACGGGATTCTGTAAAGCATTACCAGCGAGTGGCTAGATGGGTTAGGTTTGCTTATGTTACGTTATGGACGTGTATAATGTTCCCACAAAGATGTATGGGCCGACCCGCCAGGAATGTTGTAAAATACTACATCCGAGATGTCAGACTGCCTTAGGTTAGGATATGTAACGCTATAGACGTATATAATGTCACAACCGAGACGTACGGGACGACACGAACGGGATTCTGTAAAACATTTCCAGCGAGGGGCTAGATGTGTTAGGTTAGGTTATGTTACGTTATGGACGTGTATAATGTTCCTACAAAGATGTAGGGGCCGACCCGCCAGGAATGTTTTAAAATACTACATCCGGGATGTTAGGATGCCTTAGGTTAGGATATATAACGCTACAGGCGTATATAATGTCCCAACCGAGACGCACTGGACGACACGAACGGGATTCTGTAAAGCATTACCAGCGAGGGGCTAGATGGGTTAGGTTATGTTATATTACGTTATAGACGTGTATAATGTTCCCACAAAGAAGTAGGGGCCGACCCGCCAGGAATGTTGTAAAATACTACATCCGAGATGTCAGGCTGCCTTAGGTTAGGATATGTAACGCTATAGACGTATATAATGTCACAACCGAGACGTACGGGACGACACGAACGGGATTCTGTAAAACATTACCAGCCAGGGGCTGGATGGGTTAGGTTAGGTTATATTACGTTATAGACGTGTATAATGTTCCCACAAAGAAGTAGGGGCCGACCCGCCAGGAATGTTGTAAAATACTACATCCGAGACGTTAGGCTGCCTTATGTCAGGATATATAACGCTATGGACGTATATAATGTCCCTACCGAGAAGTACGGGCCGACACGAACGGGATTCTGTAAAACATTACCAGCGAGGGGCTAGATGAGTTAGGTTAGGTTATGTTACGTTATGGACGTGTATAATGTTCCCACCGAGAAGTAGGCGCTGACCCGCGAAGAATGTTGGAAAATACTACATCCAAGATGTTAGGTTGCGTTAGGTTAGGATGTATAACGTTATAGACGTATATAATATCCCCACCGCAACGTACGGACCGACACGACCGGAATTCTGAAGAACATTACCAGCGAGGGGCTAGATGGGTTAGGTTAGGTTATACTGCGTTATAGACGTGTATAATGTTCCCACAAAGATGTAGGCGCCGACCCGCCAGGAATGTTGTAAAATACTACATCCGAGATGTCAGGCTGCCTTAGGTTAGGATATGTAACGCTATAGACGTATATAATGTCACAACCGAGACGTACGGGACGACACGAACGGGATTCTGAAAAAAATTACCAGCGTGGAGCTAGAAGGGTTAGGTTTGGTTATATTACGTTATAGACGTATATAATGTTCCCACCGAGATGCAGGGTCCGACCCGCCAGGAATGTTGAAAAATACTGCATCCGAGATGTTAGCCTGCCTTAGGTTAGGATATATAACGCTGTAGACGTACATAATGAACCAACCGAGAAGTACGGGACAACACGAACGGGATTCTGTAAAACATTACCAGCGAGGGGCTAGATGGGTTAGGTTAGGTTATGTTACGTTATGGACGGCTATAAGGTTCCCACCGAGAAGTAGGTTCATGACCCGCGAGGAATTTTGGAAAATACTACATCCAAGGTGTTAGGTTGCGTTAGGTTAGGATATATAACGTTATAGACGTATATAATGTCCCAACCGAGACGTACTGGACGACACGAACGGGCCTCTGTAAAGCATTACCAGCGAGGGGGTTGATGTATTAGGTTAGGTTATGTTACGTTATGGACGTGTATAATGTTCCCACAAAGATGTAGGCGCCGACCCGCCAGGAATGTCGGAAAATACTGCATCCCAGATGTTAGCCTGCCTTAGGTTCGGATATATAACGCTGTAGACGTACATAATGAACCAACCGAGAAGTACGGGACGACACGAACGGGATTCTGTAAAACATTACCAGCGAGGGGCAATATGTATAAGGTTAGATTATATTACGTTATAGACGTGGATAATGTCCACAAAAGAAGTAGGGAGCGACCCGCCAGGAATGTTGTAAAATACTACATCCGAGATGTCAGGCTGCCTTAGGTTAGGATATGTAACGCTATAGACGTACATAATGTCACAACCGAGACGTACGGGACGACACGAACGGGATTCTGTAAAACATTTCCAGCGAGGGGCTAGATGGGTTAGGTTAGGTTATATTACGTTATGGACGTGTATAATGTTCCCACAAAGATGTATGGGCCGACCCGCCAGGAATGTTGTAAAATACTACATCCGAGATGTCAGGCTGCCTTAGGTTAGGATATGTAACGCTATAGACGTATATAATGTCACAACCGAGACGTACGGGACGACACGAACGGGATTCTGTAAAACATTACCAGCGAGGGGATAGATGGGTTAGGTTATGTTATATTACGTTATAGACGTGTATAATGTTCCCACCAAGAAGTAGGGGCCGACCCGCCAGGAATGTTGTAAAATACTACATCCGAGATGTCAGGCTGCCTTAGGTTAGGATATGTAACGCTATAGACGTATATAATGTCACAACCGAGACGTACGGGACGACACGAACGGGATTCTGTAAAACATTACCAGCCAGGGGCTGGATGGGTTAGGTTAGGTTATATTACGTTATAGACGTGTATAATGTTCCCACAAAGAAGTAGGGGCCGACCCGCCAGGAATGTTGTAAAATACTACATCCGCGACGTTAGGCTGCCTTATGTCAGGATATATAACGCTATAGACGTATATTATGTCCCTACCGAAAAGTACGGGCCGACACGAACGGGATTCTGTAAAACAATACCAGCTAGGGGCTAGATGGGTTAGGTTAGGTTATGTTACGTTATGGACGTGTATAATGTTCCCACCGAGAAGTAGGCGCTGACCCGCGAAGAATGTTGGAAAATACTACATCCAAGATGTTAGGCTGCCTTAGGTTAGGATATGTAACGCTATAGACGTACATAATGTCACAACTGAGACGTACGGGACGACACGAACGGGATTCTGTAAAACATTATCAGCGAGGTGCTAGATGGGTTAGGTTAGGTTATATTACGTTATAGACGTGTATAATGCTCCCACAAAGAAGTAGGGGCCGACCCGCCAGGAATTTTGTAAAATACTACATCCGAGATGTCAGGCTGCCTTAGGTTAGGATATGTAACGCTATAGACGTATATAATGTCACAACCGAGACGTACGGGACGACACGAACGGGATTCTGTAAAACATTTCCAACAAGGGGCTAGATGGGTTAGGTTAGGTTATATTACGTTATGGACGTGTATAATGTTCCCACAAAGATATAGGGGCCGACCCGCCAGGAATGTTTTAAAATACTACATCCGAGATGTCAGGCTGCCTTAGGTTAGGATATATAACGCTATAGAAGTATATAGTGTCTCCACCGAGATGTACGGGACGACACGAACGGGATCCTGCAGAACATTACCAGCGTGGGGCTAGATGTGTTAGGTTAGGTTAAATTACGTTATAGACGTGTATAGTGTTCCCACAAAGATGTATGGGCCGACCCGCCAGGAATGTTGTAAAATACTACATCCGAGATGTCAGACTGCCTTAGGTTAGGATATGTAACGCTATAGACGTATATAATGTCACAACCGAGACGTACGGGACGACACGAACGGGATTCTGTAAAACATTTCCAGCGAGGGGCTAGATGTATTAGGTTAGGTTATGTTACGTTATGGACGTGTACAATGTTCCTACAAAGATGTAGGGGCCGACCCGCCAGGAATGTTTTAAAATACTACATCCGGGATGTTAGGATGCCTTAGGTTAGGATATATAACGCTACAGGCGTATATAATGTCCCAACCGAGACGTACTGGACGACACGAACAGGATTCTGTAAAGCATTACCAGCGGTGGGCTGGATGGGTTAGGTTTGGTTATGTTACGTTATGGACGTGTATAATGTTCCCACAAAGATGTAGGGGCCGACCCGCCAGGAATGTTGTAAAATACTACATCCGAGATGTCAGGCTGTCTTAGGTTAGGATATATAACGCTACAGGCGTATATAATGTCCCAACCGAGACGTACTGGACGACACGAACGGGATTCTGTAAAGCATTACCAGCGAGGGGCTAGATGGGTTAGGTTTGCTTATGTTACGTTATGGAGGTGTATAATGTTCCCACAAAGATGTATTGGCCGACCCGCCAGGAATGTTGTAAAATACTACATCCGACATGTGAGACCTCCTTAGGTTAGGATATGTAACGCTATAGACGTATATAATGTCACAACCGAGACGTACGGGACGACACGAACGGGATTCTGTAAAACATTTCCAGCGAGGGGCTAGATGTATTAGGTTAGGTTATGTTACGTTATGGACGTGTATAATGTTCCTACAAAGATGTAGTGGCCGACCCGCCAGGAATGTTTTAAAATACTACATCCGGGATGTTAGGATGCCTTAGGTTAGGATATATAACGCTACAGGCGTATATAATGTCCCAACCGAGACGCACTGGACGACACGAACGGGATTCTGTAAAGCGTTACCAGCGAGGGGCTAGATGGGTTAGGTTATGTTATATTACGTTATAGACGTGTATAATGTTCCCACAAAGAAGTAGGGGCCGACCCGCCAGGAATGTTGTAAAATACTACATCCGAGATGTCAGGCTGCCTTAGGTTAGGATATGTAACGCTATAGACGTATATAATGTCACAACCGAGACGTACGGGACGACACGAACGGGATTCTGTAAAACATTACCAGCCAGGGGCTGGATGGGTTAGGTTAGGTTATATTACGTTATAGACGTGTATAATGTTCCCACAAAGAAGTAGGGGCCGACCCGCCAGGAATGTTGTAAAATACTACATCCGAGACGTTAGGCTGCCTTATGTCAGGATATATAACGCTATAGACGTATATAATGTCCCTACCGAGAAGTACGGGCCGACACGAACGGGATTCTGTAAAACATTACCAGCGAGGGGCTAGATGAGTTAGGTTAGGTTATGTTACGTTATGGACGTGTATAATGTTCCCACCGAGAAGTAGGCGCTGACCCGCGAAGAATGTTGGAAAATACTACATCCAAGATGTTAGGTTGCGTTAGGTTAGGATGTATAACGTTATAGAGGTATATAATATCCCCACCGCAACGTACGGACCGACACGACCGGGATTCTGAAGAACATTACCAGCGAGGGGCTAGATGGGTTAGGTTAGGTTATACTGCGTTATAGACGTGTATAATGTTCCCACAAAGATGTAGGCGCCGACCCGCCAGGAATGTTGTAAAATACTACATCCGAGATGTCAGGCTGCCTTAGGTTAGGATATGTAACGCTATAGACGTATATAATGTCACAACCGAGACGTACGGGACGACACGAACGGGATTCTGAAAAAAATTACCAGCGTGGAGCTAGAAGGGTTAGGTTTGGTTATATTACGTTATAGACGTATATAATGTTCCCACCGAGATGCAGGGTCCGACCCGCCAGGAATGTTGAAAAATACTGCATCCGAGATGTTAGCCTGCCTTAGGTTAGGATATATAACGCTGTAGACGTACATAATGAACCAACCGAGAAGTACGGGACAACACGAACGGGATTCTGTAAAACATTACCAGCGAGGGGCTAGATGGGTTAGGTTAGGTTATGTTACGTTATGGACGGCTATAAGGTTCCCACCGAGAAGTAGGTTCATGACCCGCGAGGAATGTTGGAAAATACTACATCCGAGATGTTAGGCTGTCTTAGGTTAGGATATATAACGCTACAGGCGTATATAATGTCCGAACCGAGACGTACTGGACGACACGAACGGGATTCTGTAAAGCATTACCAGCGAGTGGCTAGATGGGTTAGGTTTGCTTATGTTACGTTATGGACGTGTATAATGTTCCCACAAAGATGTATGGGCCGACCCGCCAGGAATGTTGTAAAATACTACATCCGAGATGTCAGACTGCCTTAGGTTAGGATATGTAACGCTATAGACGTATATAATGTCACAACCGAGACGTACGGGACGACACGAACGGGATTCTGTAAAACATTTCCAGCGAGGGGCTAGATGTATTAGGTTAGGTTATGTTACGTTATGGACGTGTACAATGTTCCTACAAAGATGTAGGGGCCGACCCGCCAGGAATGTTTTAAAATACTACATCCGGGATGTTAGGATGCCTTAGGTTAGGATATATAACGCTACAGGCGTATATAATGTCCCAACCGAGACGTACTGGACGACACGAACAGGATTCTGTAAAGCATTACCAGCGGTGGGCTGGATGGGTTAGGTTTGGTTATGTTACGTTATGGACGTGTATAATGTTCCCACAAAGATGTAGGGGCCGACCCGCCAGGAATGTTGTAAAATACTACATCCGAGATGTCAGGCTGTCTTAGGTTAGGATATATAACGCTACAGGCGTATATAATGTCCCAACCGAGACGTACTGGACGACACGAACGGGATTCTGTAAAGCATTACCAGCGAGGGGCTAGATGGGTTAGGTTTGCTTATGTTACGTTATGGAGGTGTATAATGTTCCCACAAAGATGTATTGGCCGACCCGCCAGGAATGTTGTAAAATACTACATCCGACATGTGAGACCTCCTTAGGTTAGGATATGTAACGCTATAGACGTATATAATGTCACAACCGAGACGTACGGGACGACACGAACGGGATTCTGTAAAACATTTCCAGCGAGGGGCTAGATGTATTAGGTTAGGTTATGTTACGTTATGGACGTGTATAATGTTCCTACAAAGATGTAGTGGCCGACCCGCCAGGAATGTTTTAAAATACTACATCCGGGATGTTAGGATGCCTTAGGTTAGGATATATAACGCTACAGGCGTATATAATGTCCCAACCGAGACGCACTGGACGACACGAACGGGATTCTGTAAAGCGTTACCAGCGAGGGGCTAGATGGGTTAGGTTATGTTATATTACGTTATAGACGTGTATAATGTTCCCACAAAGAAGTAGGGGCCGACCCGCCAGGAATGTTGTAAAATACTACATCCGAGATGTCAGGCTGCCTTAGGTTAGGATATGTAACGCTATAGACGTATATAATGTCACAACCGAGACGTACGGGACGACACGAACGGGATTCTGTAAAACATTACCAGCCAGGGGCTGGATGGGTTAGGTTAGGTTATATTACGTTATAGACGTGTATAATGTTCCCACAAAGAAGTAGGGGCCGACCCGCCAGGAATGTTGTAAAATACTACATCCGAGACGTTAGGCTGCCTTATGTCAGGATATATAACGCTATAGACGTATATAATGTCCCTACCGAGAAGTACGGGCCGACACGAACGGGATTCTGTAAAACATTACCAGCGAGGGGCTAGATGAGTTAGGTTAGGTTATGTTACGTTATGGACGTGTATAATGTTCCCACCGAGAAGTAGGCGCTGACCCGCGAAGAATGTTGGAAAATACTACATCCAAGATGTTAGGTTGCGTTAGGTTAGGATGTATAACGTTATAGAGGTATATAATATCCCCACCGCAACGTACGGACCGACACGACCGGGATTCTGAAGAACATTACCAGCGAGGGGCTAGATGGGTTAGGTTAGGTTATACTGCGTTATAGACGTGTATAATGTTCCCACAAAGATGTAGGCGCCGACCCGCCAGGAATGTTGTAAAATACTACATCCGAGATGTCAGGCTGCCTTAGGTTAGGATATGTAACGCTATAGACGTATATAATGTCACAACCGAGACGTACGGGACGACACGAACGGGATTCTGAAAAAAATTACCAGCGTGGAGCTAGAAGGGTTAGGTTTGGTTATATTACGTTATAGACGTATATAATGTTCCCACCGAGATGCAGGGTCCGACCCGCCAGGAATGTTGAAAAATACTGCATCCGAGATGTTAGCCTGCCTTAGGTTAGGATATATAACGCTGTAGACGTACATAATGAACCAACCGAGAAGTACGGGACAACACGAACGGGATTCTGTAAAACATTACCAGCGAGGGGCTAGATGGGTTAGGTTAGGTTATGTTACGTTATGGACGGCTATAAGGTTCCCACCGAGAAGTAGGTTCATGACCCGCGAGGAATGTTGGAAAATACTACATCCGAGATGTTAGGCTGTCTTAGGTTAGGATATATAACGCTACAGGCGTATATAATGTCCGAACCGAGACGTACTGGACGACACGAACGGGATTCTGTAAAGCATTACCAGCGAGTGGCTAGATGGGTTAGGTTTGCTTATGTTACGTTATGGACGTGTATAATGTTCCCACAAAGATGTATGGGCCGACCCGCCAGGAATGTTGTAAAATACTACATCCGAGATGTCAGACTGCCTTAGGTTAGGATATGTAACGCTATAGACGTATATAATGTCACAACCGAGACGTACGGGACGACACGAACGGGATTCTGTAAAACATTTCCAGCGAGGGGCTAGATGTATTAGGTTAGGTTATGTTACGTTATGGACGTGTACAATGTTCCTACAAAGATGTAGGGGCCGACCCGCCAGGAATGTTTTAAAATACTACATCCGGGATGTTAGGATGCCTTAGGTTAGGATATATAACGCTACAGGCGTATATAATGTCCCAACCGAGACGTACTGGACGACACGAACAGGATTCTGTAAAGCATTACCAGCGGTGGGCTGGATGGGTTAGGTTTGGTTATGTTACGTTATGGACGTGTATAATGTTCCCACAAAGATGTAGGGGCCGACCCGCCAGGAATGTTTAAAAATACTACATCCGGGATGTTAGGATGCCTTAGGTTAGGATATATAACGCTACAGGCGTATATAATGTCCCAACCGAGACATACTGGACGACACGAACGGGATTCTGTAAAGCATTACCAGCGAGGGGCTAGATGGGTTAGGTTTGCTTATGTTACGTTATGGACGTGCATAATGTTCCCGCAAAGATGTATGGGCCGACCCGCCAGGAATGTTGTAAAATACCACATCCGAGATGTCAGACTGCCTTAGGTTAGGATATGTAACGCTATAGACGTATATAATGTCACAACCGAGACGTACGGGACGACACGAACGAGATTCTGTAAAACATTACCAGCGAGGGGCAAGATGGGTTAGGTTAGGTTATATTACGTTATAGACGTGTATAATGTTACCACAAAGAAGTAGGGGCCGACCCGCCAGGAATGTTGTAAAATACTACATCCGAGATGTCAGGCTGTCTTAGGTTAGGATATATAACGCTACAGGCGTATATAATGTCCCAACCGAGACGTACTGGACAACACGAACGGGATTCTGTAAAGCATTACCAGCGAGGGGCTAGATGGGCTAGGTTTGCTTATGTTACGTTATGGACGTTTATAATGTTCCCACAAAGATGTATGGGCCGACCCGCCAGGAATGTTGTAAAATACTACATCCGAGATGTCAGACTGCCTTAGGTTAGGATATGTAACGCTATAGACGTATATAATGTCACAACCGAGACGTATGGGACGACACGAACGGGATTCTGTAAAATATTTCCAGCGAGGGGCTAGATGGGTTAGGTTAGGTTATATTACGTTATGGACGTGTATAATGTTCCCACAAAGATGTAGGGGCTGACCCGCCAGGAATGTTGTAAAATACTACATCCGAGATGTCAGGCTGCCTTAGGTTAGGATATATAACGCTACAGGCGTATATAATGTCCCATCCGAGACGTACTGGACGACACGAACGGCTTCTGTAAAGCATTACCAGCGAGGGGCTAGATGGGTTAGGTTTGCTTATGTTACGTTATGGACGTGTATACGGTTCCCACAAAGATGTATGGGCCGACGCGCCAGGAATGTTGTAAAATACCACATCCGAGATGTCAGACTGCCTTAGGTTAGGATATGTAACGCTATAGACGTATATAATGTCACAACCGAGACGTACGGGACGACACGAACGGGATTGTGTAAAACATTACCAGCGAGGGGCAAGATGGGTTAGGTTAGGTTATATTACGTTATAGACGTGTATAATGTTACCACAAAGAAGTAGGGGCCGACCCGCCAGGAATGTTGTAAAATACTACATCCGAGATGTCAGGCTGCCTTAGGTTAGGATATATAACGCTACAGGCGTATATAATGTCCGAACCGAGACGTACTGGACGACACGAACGGGATTCTGTAAAGCATTACCAGCGAGGGGCTAGATGGGTTAGGTTAGATTATATTACGTTATAGACGTGTATAATGTTCCCACAAAGAAGTAGGGGCCGACCCGCCAGGAATGTTGTAAAATACTACCTCCGAGATGTCAGGCTGTCTTAGGTTAGGATATATAACGCTACAGGCGTATATAATGTCCCAACCGAGACGTACTGGACGACACGAACGGGATTCTGTAAAGCATTACCAGCGAGGTGCTAGATGGGTTAGGTTTGCTTATGTTACGTTATGGACGTGTATAATGTTCCCACAAAGATGTATGGGCCGACGCGCCAGGAATGTTGTAAAATACCACATCCGAGATGTCAGACTGCCTTAGGTTAGGATATGTAACGCTATAGACGTATATAATGTCACAACCGAGACGTACGGGACGACACGAACGGGATTCTGTAAAACATTACCAGCGAGGGGCAAGATGGGTTAGGTTAGGTTATATTACGTTATAGACGTGTATAATGTTACCACAAAGAAGTAGGGGCCGACCCGCTAGGAATGTTGTAAAATACTACATCCGAGATGTCAGGCTGCCTTAGGTTAGGATATGTAACGCTATAGACGTATATAATGTCACAACCGAGACGTACGGGACGACACGAACGGGATTCTGTAAAACATTTCCAGCGAGGGGCTAGATGGGTTAGGTTAGGTTATATTACGTTATAGACGTGTATAATGTTACCACAAAGTAGTAGGGGCCGACCCGCCAGGAATGTTGTAAAATACTACATCCGAGATGTCAGGCTGTCTTAGGTTAGGATATATAACGCTACAGGCGTATATAATGTCCGAACCGAGACGTACTGGACGACACGAACGGGATTCTGTAAAGCATTACCAGCGAGGGGCTAGATGGGTTAGGTTAGGTTACGTTACGTGATGGACGTGTATAATGTTCCCACAAAGATGTAGGGGCCGACCCGCCAGGAATGTTTAAAAATACTACATCCGGGATGTTAGGATGCCTTAGGTTAGGATATATAACGCTACAGGCGTATATAATGTCCCAACCGAGACGTACTGGACGACACGAACGGGATTCTGTAAAGCATTACCAGCGAGGTGCTGGATGGGTTAGGTTTGCTTATGTTACGTTATGGACGTGTATAATGTTCCCACAAAGATGTATGGGCCGACCCGCCAGGAATGTTGTAAAATACCACATCCGAGATGTCAGACTGCCTTAGGTTAGGATATGTAACGCTATAGACGTATATAATGTCACAACCGAGACGTACGGGACGACACGAACGGGATTCTGTAAAACATTACCAGCGAGGGGCAAGATGGGTTAGGTTAGGTTATATTACGTTATAGACGTGTATAATGTTAGCACAAAGAAGTAGGGGCCGACTCGCCAGGAATGTTGTAAAATACTACCTCCGAGATGTCAGGCTGCCTTAGGTTAGGATATGTAACGCTATACACGTATATAATGTCACAACAAAGACGTACGGGACGACACGAACGGGATTCTGCAAAACATTACCAGCGAGGGGCAAGATGTATAAGGTTAGATTATATTACGTTATAGACGTGTATAATGTCCACAAAAGAAGTAGGGGCCGACCCGCCAGGAATGTTGTAAAATACTACATCCGAGATGTCAGGCTGCCTTAGGTTAGGATATGTAACGCTATAGACGTATATAATGTCCCAACCGAGACGTACTGGACGACACGACCGGGATTCTGTAAAACATTTCCAACAAGGGGCTAGATGGGTTAGGTTAGGTTATATTACGTTATGGACGTGTATAATGTTCCCACAAAGATATAGGGGCCGACCCGCCAGGAATGTTTTAAAGTACTACATTCGAGATGTCAGGCTGCCTTAGGTTAGGATATATAACGCTATAGAAGTATATAGTGTCCCCACCGAGATGTACGGGACGACACGAACGGGATCCTGCAAAAAATTACCAGCGGAGGGCTAGATGTGTTAGGTTAGGTTAAATTACGTTATAGACGTGTATAATGTTCCCACAAAGATGTAGGAGCCGACCAGCCAGGAATGTTGTAAAATACTACATCCGAGATGTCAGGCTGTCTTAGGTTAGGATATATAACGCTACAGGCGTATATAATGTCCGAACCGAGACGTACTGGACGACACGAACGGGATTCTGTAAAGCATTACCAGCGAGGGGCTAGATGGGTTAGGTTAGGTTACGTTACGTGATGGACGTGTATAATGTTCCCACAAAGATGTAGGGGCCGACCCGCCAGGAATGTTTAAAAATACTACATCCAGGATGTTAGGATGCCTTAGGTTAGGATATATAACGCTACAGGCGTATATAATGTCCCAACCGAGACGTACTGGACGACACGAACGGGATTCTGTAAAGCATTACCAGCGAGGTGCTGGATGGGTTAGGTTTGCTTATGTTACGTTATGGACGTGTATAATGTTCCCACAAAGATGTATGGGCCGACCCGCCAGGAATGTTGTAAAATACCACATCCGAGATGTCAGACTGCCTTAGGTTAGGATATGTAACGCTATAGACGTATATAATGTCACAACCGAGACGTACGGGACGACACGAACGGGATTCTGTAAAACATTACCAGCGAGGGGCAAGATGGGTTAGGTTAGGTTATATTACGTTATAGACGTGTATAATGTTAGCACAAAGAAGTAGGGGCCGACTCGCCAGGAATGTTGTAAAATACTACATCCGAGATGTCAGGCTGCCTTAGGTTAGGATATGTAACGCTATACACGTATATAATGCCACAACAAAGACGTACGGGACGACACGAACGGGATTCTGCAAAACATTACCAGCGAGGGGCAAGATGTATAAGGTTAGATTATATTACGTTATAGACGTGTATAATGTCCACAAAAGAAGTAGGGGCCGACCCGCCAGGAATGTTGTAAAATACTACATCCGAGATGTCAGGCTGCCTTAGGTTAGGATATGTAACGCTATAGACGTATATAATGTCCCAACCGAGACGTACTGGACGACACGACCGGGATTCTGTAAAACATTTCCAACAAGGGGCTAGATGGGTTAGGTTAGGTTATATTACGTTATGGACGTGTATAATGTTCCCACAAAGATATAGGGGCCGACCCGCCAGGAATGTTTTAAAGTACTACATTCGAGATGTCAGGCTGCCTTAGGTTAGGATATATAACGCTATAGAAGTATATAGTGTCCCCACCGAGATGTACGGGACGACACGAACGGGATCCTGCAAAAAATTACCAGCGGAGGGCTAGATGTGTTAGGTTAGGTTAAATTACGTTATAGACGTGTATAATGTTCCCACAAAGATGTAGGAGCCGACCAGCCAGGAATGTTGTAAAATACTACATCCGAGATGTTAGGCTGCCTTAGGTTAGGATATATAACGCTATAGAAGTATATAGTGTCCCCACCGAGATGTACGGGACGACACGATCGGGATTCTGCAAAACATTACCAGCGAGGGGCTAGATGTGTTAGGTTAGGTTATATTACGTTATAGACGTGTATAATGTTCGCACAAAGATGTAGGGGCCGACCAGCCAGGAATGTTGTAAAATACTACATCCGAGATGTTAGGCTGCCTTAGGTTAGGATATGTAACGCTATAGACGTATATAATGTCCCAACCGAGACGTACTGGACGACACGAACGGGATTCTGTAAAGCATTACCAGCGAGGGGCTAGATGTATTAGGTTAGGTTATGTTACGTTATGGACGTGTATAATGTTCCTACAAAGATGTAGGGGCCGACCCGCCAGGAATGTTGTAAAATACTACATCCGAGATGTCAGGCTGTCTTAGGTTAGGATATATAACGCTACAGGCGTATATAATGTCCCAACCGAGACGTACTGGACGACACGAACGGGATTCTGTAAAGCATTACCAGCGAGGGGCTAGATGGGTTAGGTTAGGTTACGTTACGTGATGGACGTGTATAATGTTCCCACAAAGATGTAGGGGCCGACCCGCCAGGAATGTTTAAAAATACTACATCCGGGATGTTAGGATGCCTTAGGTTAGGATATATAACGCTACAGGCGTATATAATGTCCCAACCGAGACGTACTGGACGACACGAACGGGATTCTGTAAAGCATTACCAGCGAGGGGCTAGATGGGTTAGGTTTGCTTATGTTACGTTATGGACGTGCATAATGTTCCCGCAAAGATGTATGGGCCGACCCGCCAGGAATGTTGTAAAATACCACATCCGAGATGTCAGACTGCCTTAGGTTAGGATATGTAACGCTATAGACGTATATAATGTCACAACCGAGACGTACGGGACGACACGAACGGGATTCTGTAAAACATTTCCAGCGAGGCGCTAGATGGGTTAGGTTAGGTTATATTACGTTATAGACGTGTATAATGTTACCACAAAGTAGTAGGGGCCGACCCGCCAGGAATGTTGTAAAATACTACATCCGAGATGTCAGGCTGCCTTAGGTTAGGATATGTAACGCTATACACGTACATAATGTCACAACCGAGACGTACGGGACGACACGAACGGGATTCTGTAAAACATTACCAGCGTGGAGCTAGATGTATTAGGTTAGGTTACGTTACGTGATGGACGTGTATAATGTTCCCACAAAGATGTAGGGGCCGACACGCCAGGAATGTTTAAAAATACTACATCCGGGATGTTAGGATGCCTTAGGTTAGGATATATAACGCTACAGGCGTATATAATGTCCCAACCGAGACGTACTGGACGACACGAACGGGATTCTGTAAAGCATTACCAGCGAGGGGCTAGATGGGTTAGGTTTGCTTATGTTACATTATGGACGTGTATAATGTTCCCACAAAGATGTATGGGCCGACCCGCCAGGAATGTTGTAAAATACCACATCCGAGATGTCAGACTGCCTTACGTTAGGATATGTAACGCTATAGACGTATATAATGTCACAACCGAGACGTACGGGACGACACGAACGGGATTCTGTAAAACATTACCAGCGAGGGGCAGGATGGGTTAGGTTAGGTTATATTACGTTATAGACGTGTATAATGTTACCACAAAGAAGTAGGGGCCGACTCGCCAGGAATGTTGTAAAATACTACATCCGAGATGTCAGGCTGCCTTAGGTTAGGATATGTAACGCTATACACGTATATAATGTCACAACCAAGACGTACGGGACGACACGAACGGGATTCTGCAAAACATTACCAGCGAGGGGCAAGATGTATAAGGTTAGATTATATTACGTTATAGACGTGTATAATGTCCACAAAAGAAGTAGGGGCCGACCCGCCAGGAATGTTGTAAAATACTACATCCGAGATGTCAGGCTGTCTTAGGTTAGGATATATAACGCTACAGGCGTATGTAATGTCCGAACCGAGACGTACTGGACGACACGAACGGGATTCTGTAAAGCATTACCAGCGAGGGGCTAGATGGGTTAGGTTAGGTTACGTTACGTGATGGACGTGTATAATGTTCCCACAAAGATGTAGGGGCCGACCCGCCAGGAATGTTTAAAAATACTACATCCGGGATGTTAGGATGCCTTAGGTTAGGATATATAACGCTACAGGCGTATATAATGTCCCAACCGAGACGTACTGGACGACACGAACGGGATTCTGTAAAGCATTACCAGCGAGGGGCTAGATGGGTTAGGTTTGCTTATGTTACGTTATGGACGTGTATAATGTTCCCACAAAGATGTATGGGCCGACCCGCCAGGAATGTTGTAAAATACCACATCCGAGATGTCAGACTGCCTTAGGTTAGGATATGTAACGCTATAGACGTATATAATGTCACAACGGAGACGTACGGGACGACACGAACGGGATTCTGTAAAACATTACCAGCGAGGGGCAAGATGGGTTAGGTTAGGTTATATTACGTTATGGACGTGTATAATGTTCCCACAAAGATATAGGGGCCGACCCGCCAGGAATGTTTTAAAGTACTACATTCGAGATGTCAGGCTGCCTTAGGTTAGGATATATAACGCTATAGAAGTATATAGTGTCCCCACCGAGATGTACGGGACGACACGAACGGGATCCTGCAAAAAATTACCAGCGGAGGGCTAGATGTGTTAGGTTAGGTTAAATTACGTTATAGACGTGTATAATGTTCCCACAAAGATGTAGGAGCCGACCAGCCAGGAATGTTGTAAAATACTACATCCGAGATGTTAGGCTGCCTTAGGTTAGGATATATAACGCTATAGAAGTATATAGTGTCCCCACCGAGATGTACGGGACGACACGATCGGGATTCTGCAAAACATTACCAGCGAGGGGCTAGATGTGTTAGGTTAGGTTATATTACGTTATAGACGTGTATAATGTTCGCACAAAGATGTAGGGGCCGACCAGCCAGGAATGTTGTAAAATACTACATCCGAGATGTTAGGCTGCCTTAGGTTAGGATATGTAACGCTATAGACGTATATAATGTCCCAACCGAGACGTACTGGACGACACGAACGGGATTCTGTAAAGCATTACCAGCGAGGGGCTAGATGTATTAGGTTAGGTTATGTTACGTTATGGACGTGTATAATGTTCCTACAAAGATGTAGGGGCCGACCCGCCAGGAATGTTGTAAAATACTACATCCGAGATGTCAGGCTGTCTTAGGTTAGGATATATAACGCTACAGGCGTATATAATGTCCCAACCGAGACGTACTGGACGACACGAACGGGATTCTGTAAAGCATTACCAGCGAGGGGCTAGATGGGTTAGGTTAGGTTACGTTACGTGATGGACGTGTATAATGTTCCCACAAAGATGTAGGGGCCGACCCGCCAGGAATGTTTAAAAATACTACATCCGGGATGTTAGGATGCCTTAGGTTAGGATATATAACGCTACAGGCGTATATAATGTCCCAACCGAGACGTACTGGACGACACGAACGGGATTCTGTAAAGCATTACCAGCGAGGGGCTAGATGGGTTAGGTTTGCTTATGTTACGTTATGGACGTGCATAATGTTCCCGCAAAGATGTATGGGCCGACCCGCCAGGAATGTTGTAAAATACCACATCCGAGATGTCAGACTGCCTTAGGTTAGGATATGTAACGCTATAGACGTATATAATGTCACAACCGAGACGTACGGGACGACACGAACGGGATTCTGTAAAACATTTCCAGCGAGGCGCTAGATGGGTTAGGTTAGGTTATATTACGTTATAGACGTGTATAATGTTACCACAAAGTAGTAGGGGCCGACCCGCCAGGAATGTTGTAAAATACTACATCCGAGATGTCAGGCTGCCTTAGGTTAGGATATGTAACGCTATACACGTACATAATGTCACAACCGAGACGTACGGGACGACACGAACGGGATTCTGTAAAACATTACCAGCGTGGAGCTAGATGTATTAGGTTAGGTTACGTTACGTGATGGACGTGTATAATGTTCCCACAAAGATGTAGGGGCCGACACGCCAGGAATGTTTAAAAATACTACATCCGGGATGTTAGGATGCCTTAGGTTAGGATATATAACGCTACAGGCGTATATAATGTCCCAACCGAGACGTACTGGACGACACGAACGGGATTCTGTAAAGCATTACCAGCGAGGGGCTAGATGGGTTAGGTTTGCTTATGTTACATTATGGACGTGTATAATGTTCCCACAAAGATGTATGGGCCGACCCGCCAGGAATGTTGTAAAATACCACATCCGAGATGTCAGACTGCCTTACGTTAGGATATGTAACGCTATAGACGTATATAATGTCACAACCGAGACGTACGGGACGACACGAACGGGATTCTGTAAAACATTACCAGCGAGGGGCAGGATGGGTTAGGTTAGGTTATATTACGTTATAGACGTGTATAATGTTACCACAAAGAAGTAGGGGCCGACTCGCCAGGAATGTTGTAAAATACTACATCCGAGATGTCAGGCTGCCTTAGGTTAGGATATGTAACGCTATACACGTATATAATGTCACAACCAAGACGTACGGGACGACACGAACGGGATTCTGCAAAACATTACCAGCGAGGGGCAAGATGTATAAGGTTAGATTATATTACGTTATAGACGTGTATAATGTCCACAAAAGAAGTAGGGGCCGACCCGCCAGGAATGTTGTAAAATACTACATCCGAGATGTCAGGCTGTCTTAGGTTAGGATATATAACGCTACAGGCGTATGTAATGTCCGAACCGAGACGTACTGGACGACACGAACGGGATTCTGTAAAGCATTACCAGCGAGGGGCTAGATGGGTTAGGTTAGGTTACGTTACGTGATGGACGTGTATAATGTTCCCACAAAGATGTAGGGGCCGACCCGCCAGGAATGTTTAAAAATACTACATCCGGGATGTTAGGATGCCTTAGGTTAGGATATATAACGCTACAGGCGTATATAATGTCCCAACCGAGACGTACTGGACGACACGAACGGGATTCTGTAAAGCATTACCAGCGAGGGGCTAGATGGGTTAGGTTTGCTTATGTTACGTTATGGACGTGTATAATGTTCCCACAAAGATGTATGGGCCGACCCGCCAGGAATGTTGTAAAATACCACATCCGAGATGTCAGACTGCCTTAGGTTAGGATATGTAACGCTATAGACGTATATAATGTCACAACGGAGACGTACGGGACGACACGAACGGGATTCTGTAAAACATTACCAGCGAGGGGCAAGATGGGTTAGGTTAGGTTATATTACGTTATGGACGTGTATAATGTTCCCACAAAGATGTATGGGCCGACGCGCCAGGAATGTTGTAAAATACCACATCCGAGATGTCAGGCTGTCTTAGGTTAGGATATGTAACGCTATAGACGTACATAATGTCACAACCGAGACGTACGGGACGACACGAACGGGATTCTGTAAAACATTACCAGCGTGGAGCTAGATGTATTAGGTTAGGTTACGTTACGTGATGGACGTGTATAATGTTCCCACAAAGATGTAGGGGCCGACACGCCAGGAATGTTTAAAAATACTACATCCGGGATGTTAGGATGCCTTAGGTTAGGATATATAACGCTACAGGCGTATATAATGTCCCAACCGAGACGTACTGGACGACACGAACGGGATTCTGTAAAGCATTACCAGCGAGGGGCTAGATGGGTTAGGTTTGCTTATGTTACATTATGGACGTGTATAATGTTCCCACAAAGATGTATGGGCCGACCCGCCAGGAATGTTGTAAAATACCACATCCGAGATGTCAGACTGCCTTACGTTAGGATATGTAACGCTATAGACGTATATAATGTCACAACCGAGACGTACGGGACGACACGAACGGGATTCTGTAAAACATTACCAGCGAGGGGCAGGATGGGTTAGGTTAGGTTATATTACGTTATAGACGTGTATAATGTTACCACAAAGAAGTAGGGGCCGACTCGCCAGGAATGTTGTAAAATACTACATCCGAGATGTCAGGCTGCCTTAGGTTAGGATATGTAACGCTATACACGTATATAATGTCACAACCAAGACGTACGGGACGACACGAACGGGATTCTGCAAAACATTACCAGCGAGGGGCAAGATGTATAAGGTTAGATTATATTACGTTATAGACGTGTATAATGTCCACAAAAGAAGTAGGGGCCGACCCGCCAGGAATGTTGTAAAATACTACATCCGAGATGTCAGGCTGTCTTAGGTTAGGATATATAACGCTACAGGCGTATGTAATGTCCGAACCGAGACGTACTGGACGACACGAACGGGATTCTGTAAAGCATTACCAGCGAGGGGCTAGATGGGTTAGGTTAGGTTACGTTACGTGATGGACGTGTATAATGTTCCCACAAAGATGTAGGGGCCGACCCGCCAGGAATGTTTAAAAATACTACATCCGGGATGTTAGGATGCCTTAGGTTAGGATATATAACGCTACAGGCGTATATAATGTCCCAACCGAGACGTACTGGACGACACGAACGGGATTCTGTAAAGCATTACCAGCGAGGGGCTAGATGGGTTAGGTTTGCTTATGTTACGTTATGGACGTGCATAATGTTCCCGCAAAGATGTATGGGCCGACCCGCCAGGAATGTTGTAAAATACCACATCCGAGATGTCAGACTGCCTTAGGTTAGGATATGTAACGCTATAGACGTATATAATGTCACAACCGAGACGTACGGGACGACACGAACGGGATTCTGTAAAACATTTCCAGCGAGGCGCTAGATGGGTTAGGTTAGGTTATATTACGTTATAGACGTGTATAATGTTACCACAAAGTAGTAGGGGCCGACCCGCCAGGAATGTTGTAAAATACTACATCCGAGATGTCAGGCTGCCTTAGGTTAGGATATGTAACGCTATACACGTACATAATGTCACAACCGAGACGTACGGGACGACACGAACGGGATTCTGTAAAACATTACCAGCGTGGAGCTAGATGTATTAGGTTAGGTTACGTTACGTGATGGACGTGTATAATGTTCCCACAAAGATGTAGGGGCCGACACGCCAGGAATGTTTAAAAATACTACATCCGGGATGTTAGGATGCCTTAGGTTAGGATATATAACGCTACAGGCGTATATAATGTCCCAACCGAGACGTACTGGACGACACGAACGGGATTCTGTAAAGCATTACCAGCGAGGGGCTAGATGGGTTAGGTTTGCTTATGTTACATTATGGACGTGTATAATGTTCCCACAAAGATGTATGGGCCGACCCGCCAGGAATGTTGTAAAATACCACATCCGAGATGTCAGACTGCCTTACGTTAGGATATGTAACGCTATAGACGTATATAATGTCACAACCGAGACGTACGGGACGACACGAACGGGATTCTGTAAAACATTACCAGCGAGGGGCAGGATGGGTTAGGTTAGGTTATATTACGTTATAGACGTGTATAATGTTACCACAAAGAAGTAGGGGCCGACTCGCCAGGAATGTTGTAAAATACTACATCCGAGATGTCAGGCTGCCTTAGGTTAGGATATGTAACGCTATACACGTATATAATGTCACAACCAAGACGTACGGGACGACACGAACGGGATTCTGCAAAACATTACCAGCGAGGGGCAAGATGTATAAGGTTAGATTATATTACGTTATAGACGTGTATAATGTCCACAAAAGAAGTAGGGGCCGACCCGCCAGGAATGTTGTAAAATACTACATCCGAGATGTCAGGCTGTCTTAGGTTAGGATATATAACGCTACAGGCGTATGTAATGTCCGAACCGAGACGTACTGGACGACACGAACGGGATTCTGTAAAGCATTACCAGCGAGGGGCTAGATGGGTTAGGTTAGGTTACGTTACGTGATGGACGTGTATAATGTTCCCACAAAGATGTAGGGGCCGACCCGCCAGGAATGTTTAAAAATACTACATCCGGGATGTTAGGATGCCTTAGGTTAGGATATATAACGCTACAGGCGTATATAATGTCCCAACCGAGACGTACTGGACGACACGAACGGGATTCTGTAAAGCATTACCAGCGAGGGGCTAGATGGGTTAGGTTTGCTTATGTTACGTTATGGACGTGTATAATGTTCCCACAAAGATGTATGGGCCGACCCGCCAGGAATGTTGTAAAATACCACATCCGAGATGTCAGACTGCCTTAGGTTAGGATATGTAACGCTATAGACGTATATAATGTCACAACGGAGACGTACGGGACGACACGAACGGGATTCTGTAAAACATTACCAGCGAGGGGCAAGATGGGTTAGGTTAGGTTATATTACGTTATGGACGTGTATAATGTTCCCACAAAGATGTATGGGCCGACGCGCCAGGAATGTTGTAAAATACCACATCCGAGATGTCAGGCTGTCTTAGGTTAGGATATGTAACGCTATAGACGTACATAATGTCACAACCGAGACGTACGGGACGACACGAACGGGATTCTGTAAAACATTACCAGCGTGGAGCTAGATGTATTAGGTTAGGTTACGTTACGTGATGGACGTGTATAATGTTCCCACAAAGATGTAGGGGCCGACACGCCAGGAATGTTTAAAAATACTACATCCGGGATGTTAGGATGCCTTAGGTTAGGATATATAACGCTACAGGCGTATATAATGTCCCAACCGAGACGTACTGGACGACACGAACGGGATTCTGTAAAGCATTACCAGCGAGGGGCTAGATGGGTTAGGTTTGCTTATGTTACATTATGGACGTGTATAATGTTCCCACAAAGATGTATGGGCCGACCCGCCAGGAATGTTGTAAAATACCACATCCGAGATGTCAGACTGCCTTACGTTAGGATATGTAACGCTATAGACGTATATAATGTCACAACCGAGACGTACGGGACGACACGAACGGGATTCTGTAAAACATTACCAGCGAGGGGCAGGATGGGTTAGGTTAGGTTATATTACGTTATAGACGTGTATAATGTTACCACAAAGAAGTAGGGGCCGACTCGCCAGGAATGTTGTAAAATACTACATCCGAGATGTCAGGCTGCCTTAGGTTAGGATATGTAACGCTATACACGTATATAATGTCACAACCAAGACGTACGGGACGACACGAACGGGATTCTGCAAAACATTACCAGCGAGGGGCAAGATGTATAAGGTTAGATTATATTACGTTATAGACGTGTATAATGTCCACAAAAGAAGTAGGGGCCGACCCGCCAGGAATGTTGTAAAATACTACATCCGAGATGTCAGGCTGTCTTAGGTTAGGATATATAACGCTACAGGCGTATGTAATGTCCGAACCGAGACGTACTGGACGACACGAACGGGATTCTGTAAAGCATTACCAGCGAGGGGCTAGATGGGTTAGGTTAGGTTACGTTACGTGATGGACGTGTATAATGTTCCCACAAAGATGTAGGGGCCGACCCGCCAGGAATGTTTAAAAATACTACATCCGGGATGTTAGGATGCCTTAGGTTAGGATATATAACGCTACAGGCGTATATAATGTCCCAACCGAGACGTACTGGACGACACGAACGGGATTCTGTAAAGCATTACCAGCGAGGGGCTAGATGGGTTAGGTTTGCTTATGTTACGTTATGGACGTGTATAATGTTCCCACAAAGATGTATGGGCCGACCCGCCAGGAATGTTGTAAAATACCACATCCGAGATGTCAGACTGCCTTAGGTTAGGATATGTAACGCTATAGACGTATATAATGTCACAACGGAGACGTACGGGACGACACGAACGGGATTCTGTAAAACATTACCAGCGAGGGGCAAGATGGGTTAGGTTAGGTTATATTACGTTATAGACGTGTATAATGTTACCACAAAGAAGTAGGGGCCGACCCGCCAGGAATGTTGAAAATACTACATCCGAGATGTCAGGCTGTCTTAGGTTAGGATATGTAACGCTATACACGTATATAATGTCACAACCAAGACGTACGGGACGACACGAACGGGATTCTGCAAAACATTACCAGCGAGGGTCAAGATGTATAAGGTTAGATTATATTACGTTATAGACGTGTATAATGTTCCCACAAAGAATTAGGGGCCGACCCGCCAGGAATGTTGTAAAATACTACCTCCGAGATGTCAGGCTGTCTTAGGTTAGGATATATAACGCTACAGGCGTATATAATGTCCCAACCGAGACGTACTGGACGACACGAACGGGATTCTGTAAAGCATTACCAGCGAGGTGCTAGATGGGTTAGGTTTGCTTATGTTACGTTATGGACGTGTATAATGTTCCCACAAAGATGTATGGGCCGACGCGCCAGGAATGTTGTAAAATACCACATCCGAGATGTCAGACTGCCTTAGGTTAGGATATGTAACGCTATAGACGTATATAATGTCACAACCGAGACGTACGGGACGACACGAACGGGATTCTGTAAAGCATTACCAGCGAGGGGCAAGATGGGTTAGGTTAGGTTATATTACGTTATAGACGTGTATAATGTTACCACAAAGAAGTAGGGGCCGACCCGCTAGGAATGTTGTAAAATACTACATCCGAGATGTCAGGCTGCCTTAGGTTAGGATATGTAACGCTATACACGTATATAATGTCACAACCGAGACGTACGGGACGACACGAACGGGATCCTGCAAAACATTACCAGCGAGGGGCTAGATGTGTTAGGATAGGTTATATTACGTTATAGACGTGTATAATGTTCGCACAAAGATGTAGGGGCCGACCAGCCAGGAATGATGTAAAATACTACATCCGAGATGTTAGGCTGCCTTAGGTTTGGATATGTAACGCTATAGACGTATATAATGTCCCAACCGAGACGTACTGGACGACACGAACGGGATTCTGTAAAGCATTACCAGCGAGGGGCTAGATGGGTTAGGTTAGGTTACGTTACGTGATGGACGTGTATAATGTTCCCACAAAGATGTAGGGGCCGACCCGCCAGGAATGTTTAAAAATACTACATCCGGGATGTTAGGATGCCTTAGGTTAGGATATATAACGCTACAGGCGTATATAATGTCCCAACCGAGACGTACTGGACGACACGAACGGGATTCTGTAAAGCATTACCAGCGAGGGGCTAGATGGGTTAGGTTTGCTTATGTTACGTTATGGACGTGTATAATGTTCCCACAAAGATGTATGGGCCGACCCGCCAGGAATGTTGTAAAATACCACATCCGAGATGTCAGACTGCCTTAGGTTAGGATATGTAACGCTATAGACGTATATAATGTCACAACGGAGACGTACGGGACGACACGAACGGGATTCTGTAAAACATTACCAGCGAGGGGCAAGATGGGTTAGGTTAGGTTATATTACGTTATAGACGTGTATAATGTTACCACAAAGAAGTAGGGGCCGACCCGCCAGGAATGTTGAAAATACTACATCCGAGATGTCAGGCTGTCTTAGGTTAGGATATGTAACGCTATACACGTATATAATGTCACAACCAAGACGTACGGGACGACACGAACGGGATTCTGCAAAACATTACCAGCGAGGGTCAAGATGTATAAGGTTAGATTATATTACGTTATAGACGTGTATAATGTTCCCACAAAGAATTAGGGGCCGACCCGCCAGGAATGTTGTAAAATACTACCTCCGAGATGTCAGGCTGTCTTAGGTTAGGATATATAACGCTACAGGCGTATATAATGTCCCAACCGAGACGTACTGGACGACACGAACGGGATTCTGTAAAGCATTACCAGCGAGGTGCTAGATGGGTTAGGTTTGCTTATGTTACGTTATGGACGTGTATAATGTTCCCACAAAGATGTATGGGCCGACGCGCCAGGAATGTTGTAAAATACCACATCCGAGATGTCAGACTGCCTTAGGTTAGGATATGTAACGCTATAGACGTATATAATGTCACAACCGAGACGTACGGGACGACACGAACGGGATTCTGTAAAGCATTACCAGCGAGGGGCAAGATGGGTTAGGTTAGGTTATATTACGTTATAGACGTGTATAATGTTACCACAAAGAAGTAGGGGCCGACCCGCTAGGAATGTTGTAAAATACTACATCCGAGATGTCAGGCTGCCTTAGGTTAGGATATGTAACGCTATACACGTATATAATGTCACAACCGAGACGTACGGGACGACACGAACGGGATCCTGCAAAACATTACCAGCGAGGGGCTAGATGTGTTAGGATAGGTTATATTACGTTATAGACGTGTATAATGTTCGCACAAAGATGTAGGGGCCGACCAGCCAGGAATGATGTAAAATACTACATCCGAGATGTTAGGCTGCCTTAGGTTTGGATATGTAACGCTATAGACGTATATAATGTCCCAACCGAGACGTACGGGACGACACGAACGGGATTCTGTAAAACATTACCAGCGTGGAGCTAGATGTATTAGGTTAGGTTACGTTACGTGGTGGACGTGTATAATGTTCCCACAAAGATGTAGGGGCCGACCCGCCAGGAATGTTTAAAAATACTACATCCGGGATGTTAGGATGTCTTAGGTTAGGATATATAACGCTACAGGCGTATATAATGTCCCAACCGAGACGTACTGGACGACACGAACGGGATTCTGTAAAGCATTACCAGCGAGGGGCTAGATGGGTTAGGTTTGCTTATGTTACGTTATGGACGTGTATAATGTTCCCACAAAGATGTATGGGCCGACGCGCCAGGAATGTTGTAAAATACCACATCCGAGATGTCAGACTGCCTTAGGTTAGGATATGTAACGCTATAGACGTATATAATGTCACAACCGAGACGTACGGGACGACACGAACGGGATTCTGTAAAGCATTACCAGCGAGGGGCTAGATGGGTTAGGTTAGGTTACGTTACGTGATGGACGTGTATAATGTTCCCACAAAGATGTAGGGGCCGACCCGCCAGGAATGTTTAAAAATACTACATCCGGGATGTTAGGATGCCTTAGGTTAGGATATATAACGCTACAGGCGTATATAATGTCCCAACCGAGACGTACTGGACGACACGAACGGGATTCTGTAAAGCATTACCAGCGAGGGGCTAGATGGGTTAGGTTTGCTTATGTTACGTTATGGACGTGCATAATGTTCCCGCAAAGATGTATGGGCCGACCCGCCAGGAATGTTGTAAAATACCACATCCGAGATGTCAGACTGCCTTAGGTTAGGATATGTAACGCTATAGACGTATATAATGTCACAACCGAGACGTACGGGACGACACGAACGGGATTCTGTAAAACATTTCCAGCGAGGCGCTAGATGGGTTAGGTTAGGTTATATTACGTTATAGACGTGTATAATGTTACCACAAAGTAGTAGGGGCCGACCCGCCAGGAATGTTGTAAAATACTACATCCGAGATGTCAGGCTGCCTTAGGTTAGGATATGTAACGCTATACACGTACATAATGTCACAACCGAGACGTACGGGACGACACGAACGGGATTCTGTAAAACATTACCAGCGTGGAGCTAGATGTATTAGGTTAGGTTACGTTACGTGATGGACGTGTATAATGTTCCCACAAAGATGTAGGTGCCGACACGCCAGGAATGTTTAAAAATACTACATCCGGGATGTTAGGATGCCTTAGGTTAGGATATATAACGCTACAGGCGTATATAATGTCCCAACCGAGACGTACTGGACGACACGAACGGGATTCTGTAAAGCATTACCAGCGAGGGGCTAGATGGGTTAGGTTTGCTTATGTTACATTATGGACGTGTATAATGTTCCCACAAAGATGTATGGGCCGACCCGCCAGGAATGTTGTAAAATACCACATCCGAGATGTCAGACTGCCTTACGTTAGGATATGTAACGCTATAGACGTATATAATGTCACAACCGAGACGTACGGGACGACACGAACGGGATTCTGTAAAACATTACCAGCGAGGGGCAGGATGGGTTAGGTTAGGTTGTATTACGTTATAGACGTGTATAATGTTACCACAAAGAAGTAGGGGCCGACTCGCCAGGAATGTTGTAAAATACTACATCCGAGATGTCAGGCTGCCTTAGGTTAGGATATGTAACGCTATACACGTATATAATGTCACAACCAAGACGTACGGGACGACACGAACGGGATTCTGCAAAACATTACCAGCGAGGGGCAAGATGTATAAGGTTAGATTATATTACGTTATAGACGTGTATAATGTCCACAAAAGAAGTAGGGGCCGACCCGCCAGGAATGTTGTAAAATACTACATCCGAGATGTCAGGCTGTCTTAGGTTAGGATATATAACGCTACAGGCGTATGTAATGTCCGAACCGAGACGTACTGGACGACACGAACGGGATTCTGTAAAGCATTACCAGCGAGGGGCTAGATGGGTTAGGTTAGGTTACGTTACGTGATGGACGTGTATAATGTTCCCACAAAGATGTAGGGGCCGACCCGCCAGGAATGTTTAAAAATACTACATCCGGGATGTTAGGATGCCTTAGGTTAGGATATATAACGCTACAGGCGTATATAATGTCCCAACCGAGACGTACTGGACGACACGAACGGGATTCTGTAAAGCATTACCAGCGAGGGGCTAGATGGGTTAGGTTTGCTTATGTTACGTTATGGACGTGTATAATGTTCCCACAAAGATGTATGGGCCGACCCGCCAGGAATGTTGTAAAATACCACATCCGAGATGTCAGACTGCCTTAGGTTAGGATATGTAACGCTATAGACGTATATAATGTCACAACGGAGACGTACGGGACGACACGAACGGGATTCTGTAAAACATTACCAGCGAGGGGCAAGATGGGTTAGGTTAGGTTATATTACGTTATAGACGTGTATAATGTTACCACAAAGAAGTAGGGGCCGACCCGCCAGGAATGTTGAAAATACTACATCCGAGATGTCAGGCTGTCTTAGGTTAGGATATGTAACGCTATACACGTATATAATGTCACAACCAAGACGTACGGGACGACACGAACGGGATTCTGCAAAACATTACCAGCGAGGGTCAAGATGTATAAGGTTAGATTATATTACGTTATAGACGTGTATAATGTTCCCACAAAGAATTAGGGGCCGACCCGCCAGGAATGTTGTAAAATACTACCTCCGAGATGTCAGGCTGTCTTAGGTTAGGATATATAACGCTACAGGCGTATATAATGTCCCAACCGAGACGTACTGGACGACACGAACGGGATTCTGTAAAGCATTACCAGCGAGGTGCTAGATGGGTTAGGTTTGCTTATGTTACGTTATGGACGTGTATAATGTTCCCACAAAGATGTATGGGCCGACGCGCCAGGAATGTTGTAAAATACCACATCCGAGATGTCAGACTGCCTTAGGTTAGGATATGTAACGCTATAGACGTATATAATGTCACAACCGAGACGTACGGGACGACACGAACGGGATTCTGTAAAACATTACCAGCGAGGGGCAAGATGGGTTAGGTTAGGTTATATTACGTTATAGACGTGTATAATGTTACCACAAAGAAGTAGGGGCCGACCCGCTAGGAATGTTGTAAAATACTACATCCGAGATGTCAGGCTGCCTTAGGTTAGGATATGTAACGCTATACACGTATATAATGTCACAACCGAGACGTACGGGACGACACGAACGGGATCCTGCAAAACATTACCAGCGAGGGGCTAGATGTGTTAGGATAGGTTATATTACGTTATAGACGTGTATAATGTTCGCACAAAGATGTAGGGGCCGACCAGCCAGGAATGATGTAAAATACTACATCCGAGATGTTAGGCTGCCTTAGGTTTGGATATGTAACGCTATAGACGTATATAATGTCCCAACCGAGACGTACGGGACGACACGAACGGGATTCTGTAAAACATTACCAGCGTGGAGCTAGATGTATTAGGTTAGGTTACGTTACGTGGTGGACGTGTATAATGTTCCCACAAAGATGTAGGGGCCGACCCGCCAGGAATGTTTAAAAATACTACATCCGGGATGTTAGGATGTCTTAGGTTAGGATATATAACGCTACAGGCGTATATAATGTCCCAACCGAGACGTACTGGACGACACGAACGGGATTCTGTAAAGCATTACCAGCGAGGGGCTAGATGGGTTAGGTTTGCTTATGTTACGTTATGGACGTGTATAATGTTCCCACAAAGATGTATGGGCCGACCCGCCAGGAATGTTGTAAAATACCACATCCGAGATGTCAGACTGCCTTAGGTTAGGATATGTAACGCTATAGACGTATATAATGTCACAACCGAGACGTACGGGACGACACGAACGGGATTGTGTAAAACATTACCAGCGAGGGGCAAGATGGGTTAGGTTAGGTTATATTACGTTATAGACGTGTATAATGTTACCACAAAGAAGTAGGGGCCGACCCGCCAGGAATGTTGTAAAATACTACATCCGAGATGTCAGGCTGCCTTAGGTTAGGATATATAACGCTACAGGCGTATATAATGTCCGAACCGAGACGTACTGGACGACACGAACGGGATTCTGTAAAGCATTACCAGCGAGGGGCTAGATGGGTTAGGTTTGCTTATGTTACATTATGGACGTGTATAATGTTCCCACAAAGATGTATGGGCCGACCCGCCAGGAATGTTGTAAAATACCACATCCGAGATGTCAGACTGCCTTACGTTAGGATATGTAACGCTATAGACGTATATAATGTCACAACCGAGACGTACGGGACGACACGAACGGGATTCTGTAAAACATTACCAGCGAGGGGCAAGATGGGTTAGGTTAGGTTATATTACGTTATAGACGTGTATAATGTTACCACAAAGAAGTAGGGGCCGACTCGCCAGGAATGTTGTAAAATACTACATCCGAGATGTCAGGCTGCCTTAGGTTAGGATACGTAACGCTATACACGTATATAATGTCACAACCAAGACGTACGGGACGACACGAACGGGATTCTGCAAAACATTACCAGCGAGGGGCAAGATGTATAAGGTTAGATTATATTACGTTATAGACGTGTATAATGTCCACAAAAGAAGTAGGGGCCGACCCGCCAGGAATGTTGTAAAATACTACATCCGAGATGTCAGGCTGTCTTAGGTTAGGATATATAACGCTACAGGCGTATGTAATGTCCGAACCGAGACGTACTGGACGACACGAACGGGATTCTGTAAAGCATTACCAGCGAGGGGCTAGATGGGTTAGGTTAGGTTACGTTACGTGATGGACGTGTATAATGTTCCCACAAAGATGTAGGGGCCGACCCGCCAGGAATGTTTAAAAATACTACATCCGGGATGTTAGGATGCCTTAGGTTAGGATATATAACGCTACAGGCGTATATAATGTCCCAACCGAGACGTACTGGACGACACGAACGGGATTCTGTAAAGCATTACCAGCGAGGGGCTAGATGGGTTAGGTTTGCTTATGTTACGTTATGGACGTGTATAATGTTCCCACAAAGATGTATGGGCCGACCCGCCAGGAATGTTGTAAAATACCACATCCGAGATGTCAGACTGCCTTAGGTTAGGATATGTAACGCTATAGACGTATATAATGTCACAACGGAGACGTACGGGACGACACGAACGGGATTCTGTAAAACATTACCAGCGAGGGGCAAGATGGGTTAGGTTAGGTTATATTACGTTATAGACGTGTATAATGTTACCACAAAGAAGTAGGGGCCGACCCGCCAGGAATGTTGAAAATACTACATCCGAGATGTCAGGCTGTCTTAGGTTAGGATATGTAACGCTATACACGTATATAATGTCACAACCAAGACGTACGGGACGACACGAACGGGATTCTGCAAAACATTACCAGCGAGTGTCAAGATGTATAAGGTTAGATTATATTACGTTATAGACGTGTATAATGTTCCCACAAAGAAGTAGGGGCCGACCCGCCAGGAATGTTGTAAAATACTACATCCGAGATGTCAGGCTGTCTTAGGTTAGGATATATAACGCTACAGGCGTATATAATGTCCCAACCGAGACGTACTGGACGACACGAACGGGATTCTGTAAAGCATTACCAGCGAGGTGCTAGATGGGTTAGGTTTGCTTATGTTACGTTATGGACGTGTATAATGTTACCACAAAGAAGTAGGGGCCGACCCGCTAGGAATGTTGTAAAATACTACATCCGAGATGTCAGGCTGCCTTAGGTTAGGATATGTAACGCTATAGACGTATATAATGTCCGAACCGAGACGTACTGGACGACACGAACGGGATTCTGTAAAGCATTACCAGCGAGGGGCTAGATGGGTTAGGTTAGGTTACGTTACGTGATGGACGTGTATAATGTTCCCACAAAGATGTAGGGGCCGACCCGCCAGGAATGTTTAAAAATACTACATCCGGGATGTTAGGATGCCTTAGGTTAGGATATATAACGCTACAGGCGTATATAATGTCCCAACCGAGACGTACTGGACGACACGAACGGGATTCTGTAAAGCATTACCAGCGAGGTGCTGGATGGGTTAGGTTTGCTTATGTTACGTTATGGACGTGTATAATGTTCCCACAAAGATGTATGGGCCGACCCGCCAGGAATGTTGTAAAATACCACATCCGAGATGTCAGACTGCCTTAGGTTAGGATATGTAACGCTATAGACGTATATAATGTCACAACCGAGACGTACGGGACGACACGAACGGGATTCTGTAAAACATTACCAGCGAGGGGCAAGATGGGTTAGGTTAGGTTATATTACGTTATAGACGTGTATAATGTTACCACAAAGAAGTAGGGGCCGACTCGCCAGGAATGTTGTAAAATACTACATCCGAGATGTCAGGCTGCCTTAGGTTAGGATATGTAACGCTATACACGTATATAATGTCACAACAAAGACGTACGGGACGACACGAACGGGATTCTGCAAAACATTACCAGCGAGGGGCAAGATGTATAAGGTTAGATTATATTACGTTATAGACGTGTATAATGTCCACAAAAGAAGTAGGGGCCGACCCGCCAGGAATGTTGTAAAATACTACATCCGAGATGTCAGGCTGTCTTAGGTTAGGATATATAACGCTACAGGCGTGTATAATGTCCCAACCAAGACGTACTGGACGACACGAACGGGATTCTGTAAAGCATTACCAGCGAGGTGCTAGATGGGTTAGGTTTGCTTATGTTACGTTATGGACGTGTATAATGTTCCCACAAAGATGTATGGGCCGACGCGCCAGGAATGTTGTAAAATACCACATCCGAGATGTCAGACTGCCTTAGGTTAGGATATGTAACGCTATAGACGTATATAATGTCACAACCGAGACGTACGGAACGACACGAACGGGATTCTGTAAAACATTACCAGCGAGGGGCAAGATGGGTTAGGTTAGGTTATATTACGTTATAGACGTGTATAATGTTACCACAAAGAAGTAGGGGCCGACCCGCCAGGAATGTTGTAAAATACTACATCCGAGAAGTCAGGCTGCCTTAGGTTAGAATATGTAACGCTATAGACGTATATAATGTCACAACCGAGACGTACGGGACGACACGAACGGGATTATGTAAAACATTTCCAGCGAGGCGCTAGATGGGTTAGGTTAGGTTATATTACGTTATAGACGTGTATAATGTTACCACAAAGTAGTAGGGGCCGACCCGCCAGGAATGTTGTAAAATACTACATCCGAGATGTCAGACTGCCTTAGGTTAGGATATGTAACTCTATAGACGTATATAATGTCACAACCGAGACGTACGGGACGACACGAACGGGATTCTGTAAAACATTACCAGCGAGGGGCAAGATGGGTTAGGTTAGGTTATATTACGTTATAGACGTGTATAATTTTACCACAAAGAAGTAGGGGCCGACCCGCCAGGAATGTTGTAAAATACTACATCCGAGATGTCAGGCTGCCTTAGGTTAGGATATGTAACGCTATACACGTATATAATGTCACAACCAAGACGTACGGGACGACACGAACGGGATTCTGCAAAACATTACCAGCGAGGGGCAAGATGTATAAGGTTAGATTATATTACGTTATAGACGTGTATAATGTCCACAATAGAAGTAGGGGCCGACCCGCCAGGAATGTTGTAAAATACTACATCCGAGATGTCAGGCTGCCTTAGGTTAGGATATGTAACGCTATAGACGTACATAATGTCACAACCGAGACGTACGGGACGACACAAACGGGATTGTGTAAAACATTACCAGCGTGGAGCTAGATGTATTAGGTTAGGTTACGTTACGTGATGGACGTGTATAATGTTCCCACAAAGATGTAGGGGCCGACCCGCCAGGAATGTTGTAAAATACCACATCCGAGATGTCAGACTGCCTTAGGTTAGGATATGTAACGCTATAGACGTATATAATGTCACAACCGAGACGTACGGGACGACACGAACGGGATTCTGTGAAACATTACCAGCGAGGGGCAAGATGGGTTAGGTTAGGTTATATTACGTTATAGACGTGCATAATGTTCCCACAAAGATATAGGGGCCGACCCGCCAGGAATGTTTTAAAATACTACATCCGAGATGTCAGGCTGCCTTAGGTTAGGATATATAACGCTATAGAAGTATATAGTGTCCCCACCAAGATGTACGGGACGACACGAACGGGATCCTGCAAAACATTACCAGCGGGGGGCTAGATGTGTTAGGATAGGTTATATTACGTTATAGACGTGTATAATGTTCGCACAAAGATGTAGGGGCCGACCAGCCAGGAATGATGTAAAATACTACATCCGAGATGTTAGGCTGCCTTAGGTTTGGATATGTAACGCTATAGACGTATATAATGTCCCAGCCGAGACGTACGGGACGACACGAACGGGATTCTGTAAAACATTACCAGCGTGGAGCTAGATGTATTAGGTTAGGTTATATTACGTTATAGACGTGTATAATTTTACCACAAAGAAGTAGGGGCCGACCCGCCAGGAATGTTGTAAAATACTACATCCGAGATGTCAGGCTGTCTTAGGTTAGGATATATAACGCTACAGGCGTATATAATGTCCGAACCGAGACGTACTGGACGACACGAACGGGATTCTGTAAAGCATTACCAGCGAGGGGCTAGTAGGGTTAGGTTTGCTTATGTTACGTTATGGACGTGTATAATGTTCCCACAAAGATGTATGGGCAGACCCGCCAGGAATGTTGTAAAATACTACATCCGAGATGTCAGGCTGCCTTAGGTTAGGATATGTAACGCTATAGACGTACATAATGTCACAACCGAGACGTACGGGACGACACGAACGGGATTCTGTAAAACATTACCAGCGTGGAGCTAGATGTATTAGGTTAGGTTACGTTACGTGATGGACGTGTATAATGTTCCCACAAAGATGTAGGGGCCGACCCGCCAGGAATGTTGTAAAATACCACATCCGAGATGTCAGACTGCCTTAGGTTAGGATATGTAACGCTATAGACGTATATAATGTCACAACCGAGACGTACGGGACGACACGAACGGGATTCTGTGAAACATTACCAGCGAGGGGCAAGATGGGTTAGGTTAGGTTATATTACGTTATAGACGTGTATAATGTTCCCACAAAGATATAGGGGCCGACCCGCCAGGAATGTTGTAAAATACTACATCCGAGATGTCAGGCTGCCTTAGGTTAGGATATGTAACGCTATAGACGTACATAATGTCACAACCGAGACGTACGGGACGACACGAACGGGATTCTGTAAAACATTACCAGCGTGGAGCTAGATGTATTAGGTTAGGTTACGTTACGTGATGGACGTGTATAATGTTCCCACAAAGATGTAGGGGCCGACCCGCCAGGAATGTTGTAAAATACCACATCCGAGATGTCAGACTGCCTTAGGTTAGGATATGTAACGCTATAGACGTATATAATGTCACAACCGAGACGTACGGGACGACACGAACGGGATTCTGTGAAACATTACCAGCGAGGGGCAAGATGGGTTAGGTTAGGTTATATTACGTTATAGACGTGTATAATGTTCCCACCGAGAAGTAGAGCCGATACGCCAGGAATGTTGTAAAATACTACATCCGAGATGATAGCCTGCCTTAGGTTAGGAAATATAACGCTATAGACGTATATAATGTCACAACCGAGACGTACGGGACGACACGAAAGGGATTGTGTAAAACATTACCAGCGAGGGGCAAGATGGGTTAGGTTAGGTTATATTACGTTATAGACGTGTATAATGTTACCACAAAGAAGTAGGGGCCGACCCGCCAGGAATGTTGTAAAATACTACATCCGAGATGTCAGGCTGCCTTAGGTTAGGATATATAACGCTACAGGCGTATATAATGTCCGAACCGAGACGTACTGGACGACACGAACGGGATTCTGTAAAGCATTACCAGCGAGGGGCTAGATGGGTTAGGTTTGCTTATGTTACGTTATGGACGTGTATAATGTTCCCACAAAGATGTATGGGCCGACCCGCCAGGAATGTTGTAAAATACTACATCCGAGATGTCAGACTGCCTTAGGTTAGGATATGTAACGCTATAGACGTATATAATGTCACAACCGAGACGTACGGTACGACACGAACGGGATTCTGTAAAACATTTCCAGCGAGGGGCTAGATGGGTTAGGTTAGGTTATATTACGTTAAGGACGTGTATAATGTTCCCACAAAGATGTAGGGGCCGACCCGCCAGGAATGTTGTAAAATACTACATCCGAGATGTCAGGCTGCCTTAGGTTAGGATATGTAACGCTATAGACGTACATAATGTCACAACCGAGACGTACGGGACGACACGAACGGGATTCTGTAAAACATTACCAGCGTGGAGCTAGATGTATTAGGTTAGGTTACGTTACGTGATGGACGTGTATAATGTTCCCACAAAGATGTAGGGGCCGACACGCCAGGAATGTTTAATAATACTACATACGGGATGTTAGGATGCCTTAGGTTAGGATATATAACGCTACAGGCGTATATAATGTCCCAACCGAGACGTACTGGACGACACGAACGGGATTCTGTAAAGCATTACCAGCGAGGGGCTAGATGGGTTAGGTTTGCTTATGTTACGTTATGGACGTGTATAATGTTCCCACAAAGATGTATGGGCCGACCCGCCAGGAATGTTGTAAAATACCACATCCGAGATGTCAGACTGCCTTAGGTTAGGATATGTAACGCTATAGACGTATATAATGTCACAACCGAGACGTACGGGACGACACGAACGGGATTCTGTAAAACATTACCAGCGAGGGGCAAGATGGGTTAGGTTAGGTTATATTACGTTATAGACGTGTATAATGTTACCACAAAGAAGTAGGGGCCGACCCGCCAGGAATGTTGTAAAATACTACATCCGAGATGTCAGGCTGTCTTAGGTTAGGATATATAACGCTACAGGCGTATATAATGTCCGAACCGAGACGTACTGGACGACACGAACGGGATTCTGTAAAGCATTACCAGCGAGGGGCTAGATGGGTTAGGTTTGCTTATGTTACGTTATGGACGTGTATAATGTTCCCACAAAGATGTATGGGCCGACGCGCCAGGAATGTTGTAAAATACCACATCCGAGATGTCAGACTGCCTTAGGTTAGGATATGTAACGCTATAGACGTATATAATGTCACAACCGAGACGTACGGGACGACACGAACGGGATTCTGTAAAACATTACCAGCGAGGGGCAAGATGGGTTAGGTTAGGTTATATTACGTTACAGACGTGTATAATGTTACCACAAAGAAGTAGGGGCCGACCCGCTAGGAATGTTGTAAAATACTACATCCGAGATGTCAGGCTGCCTTAGGTTAGGATATGTAACGCTATAGACGTATATAATGTCACAACCGAGACGTACGGGACGACACGAACGGGATTCTGTAAAACATTTCCAGCGAGGGGCTAGATGGGTTAGGTTAGGTTATATTACGTTATAGACGTGTATAATGTTACCACAAAGCAGTAGGGGCCGACCCGCCAGGAATGTTATAAAATACTACATCCGAGATGTCAGGCTGTCTTGGGTTAGGATATATAACGCTACAGGCGTATATAATGTCCGAACCGAGACGTACTGGACGACACGAACGGGATTCTGTAAAGCATTACCAGCGAGGGGCTAGATGGGTTAGGTTAGGTTACGTTACGTGATGGACGTGTATAATGTTCCCACAAAGATGTATGGGCCGACCCGCCAGGAATGTTGTAAAATACCACATCCGAGATGTCAGACTGCCTTAGGTTAGGATATGTAACGCTATAGACGTATATAATGTCACAACCGAGACGTACGGGACGACACGAACGGGATTCTGTAAAACATTACCAGCGAGGGGCAAGATGGGTTAGGTTAGGTTATATTACGTTATAGACGTGTATAATGTTACCACAAAGAAGTAGGGGCCGACTCGCCAGGAATGTTGTAAAATACTACATCCGAGATGTCAGGCTGCCTTAGGTTAGGATATGTAACGCTATACACGTATATAATGTCACAACAAAGACGTACGGGACGACACGAACGGGATTCTGCAAAACATTACCAGCGAGGGGCAAGATGTATAAGGTTAGATTATATTACGTTATAGACGTGTATAATGTCCACAAAAGAAGTAGGGGCCGACCCGCCAGGAATGTTGTAAAATACTACATCCGAGATGTCAGGCTGTCTTAGGTTAGGATATATAACGCTACAGGCGTGTATAATGTCCCAACCGAGACGTACTGGACGACACGAACGGGATTCTGTAAAGCATTACCAGCGAGGTGCTAGATGGGTTAGGTTTGCTTATGTTACGTTATGGACGTGTATAATGTTCCCACAAAGATGTATGGGCCGACGCGCCAGGAATGTTGTAAAATACCACATCCGAGATGTCAGACTGCCTTAGGTTAGGATATGTAACGCTATAGACGTATATAATGTCACAACCGAGACGTACGGGACGACACGAACGGGATTCTGTAAAACATTACCAGCGAGGGGCAAGATGGGTTAGGTTAGGTTATATTACGTTATAGACGTGTATAATGTTACCACAAAGAAGTAGGGGCCGACCCGCCAGGAATGTTGTAAAATACTACATCCGAGATGTCAGGCTGTCTTAGGTTAGGATATATAACGCTACAGGCGTATATAATGTCCGAACCGAGACGTACTGGACGACACGAACGGGATTCTGTAAAGCATTACCAGCGAGGGGCTAGATGGGTTAGGTTTGCTTATGTTACGTTATGGACGTGTATAATGTTCCCACAAAGATGTATGGGCCGACGCGCCAGGAATGTTGTAAAATACCACATCCGAGATGTCAGACTGCCTTAGGTTAGGATATGTAACGCTATAGACGTATATAATGTCACAACCGAGACGTACGGGACGACACGAACGGGATTCTGTAAAACATTACCAGCGAGGGGCAAGATGGGTTAGGTTAGGTTATATTACGTTACAGACGTGTATAATGTTACCACAAAGAAGTAGGGGCCGACCCGCTAGGAATGTTGTAAAATACTACATCCGAGATGTCAGGCTGCCTTAGGTTAGGATATGTAACGCTATAGACGTATATAATGTCACAACCGAGACGTACGGGACGACACGAACGGGATTCTGTAAAACATTTCCAGCGAGGGGCTAGATGGGTTAGGTTAGGTTATATTACGTTATAGACGTGTATAATGTTACCACAAAGAAGTAGGGGCCGACCCGCCAGGAATGTTGTAAAATACTACATCCGAGATGTCAGGCTGCCTTAGGTTAGGATATGTAACGCTATACACGTATATAATGTCACAACAAAGACGTACGGGACGACACGAACGGGATTCTGCAAAACATTACCAGCGAGGGGCAAGATGTATAAGGTTAGATTATATTACGTTATAGACGTGTATAATGTCCACAAAAGAAGTAGGGGCCGACCCGCCAGGAATGTTGTAAAATACTACATCCGAGATGTCAGGCTGTCTTAGGTTAGGATATATAACGCTACAGGCGTGTATAATGTCCCAACCGAGACGTACTGGACGACACGAACGGGATTCTGTAAAGCATTACCAGCGAGGTGCTAGATGGGTTAGGTTTGCTTATGTTACGTTATGGACGTGTATAATGTTCCCACAAAGATGTATGGGCCGACGCGCCAGGAATGTTGTAAAATACCACATCCGAGATGTCAGACTGCCTTAGGTTAGGATATGTAACGCTATAGACGTATATAATGTCACAACCGAGACGTACGGAACGACACGAACGGGATTCTGTAAAACATTACCAGCGAGGGGCAAGATGGGTTAGGTTAGGTTATATTACGTTATAGACGTGTATAATGTTACCACAAAGAAGTAGGGGCCGACCAGCCAGGAATGTTGTAAAATACTACATCCGAGAAGTCAGGCTGCCTTAGGTTAGAATATGTAACGCTATAGACGTATATAATGTCACAACCGAGACGTACGGGACGACACGAACGGGATTCTGTAAAACATTTCCAGCGAGGCGCTAGATGGGTTAGGTTAGGTTATATTACGTTATAGACGTGTATAATGTTACCACAAAGTAGTAGGGGCCGACCCGCCAGGAATGTTGTAAAATACTACATCCGAGATGTCAGACTGCCTTAGGTTAGGATATGTAACTCTATAGACGTATATAATGTCACAACCGAGACGTACGGGACGACACGAACGGGATTCTGTAAAACATTACCAGCGAGGGGCAAGATGGGTTAGGTTAGGTTATATTACGTTATAGACGTGTATAATGTTACCACAAAGAAGTAGGGGCCGACCCGCCAGGAATGTTGTAAAATACTACATCCGAGATGTCAGGCTGCCTTAGGTTAGGATATATAACGCTACAGGCGTATATAATGTCCGAACCGAGACGTACTGGACGACACGAACGGGATTCTGTAAAGCATTACCAGCGAGGGGCTAGATGGGTTAGGTTTGCTTATGTTACGTTATGGACGTGTATAATGTTCCCACAAAGATGTATGGGCCGACCCGCCAGGAATGTTGTAAAATACTACATCCGAGATGTCAGACTGCCTTAGGTTAGGATATGTAACGCTATAGACGTATATAATGTCACAACCGAGACGTACGGTACGACACGAACGGGATTCTGTAAAACATTTCCAGCGAGGGGCTAGATGGGTTAGGTTAGGTTATATTACGTTAAGGACGTGTATAATGTTCCCACAAAGATGTAGGGGCCGACCCGCCAGGAATGTTGTAAAATACTACATCCGAGATGTCAGGCTGCCTTAGGTTAGGATATGTAACGCTATAGACGTACATAATGTCACAACCGAGACGTACGGGACGACACGAACGGGATTCTGTAAAACATTACCAGCGTGGAGCTAGATGTATTAGGTTAGGTTACGTTACGTGATGGACGTGTATAATGTTCCCACAAAGATGTAGGGGCCGACACGCCAGGAATGTTTAAAAATACTACATACGGGATGTTAGGATGCCTTAGGTTAGGATATATAACGCTACAGGCGTATATAATGTCCCAACCGAGACGTACTGGACGACACGAACGGGATTCTGTAAAGCATTACCAGCGAGGGGCTAGATGGGTTAGGTTTGCTTATGTTACGTTATGGACGTGTATAATGTTCCCACAAAGATGTATGGGCCGACCCGCCAGGAATGTTGTAAAATACCACATCCGAGATGTCAGACTGCCTTAGGTTAGGATATGTAACGCTATAGACGTATATAATGTCACAACCGAGACGTACGGGACGACACGAACGGGATTCTGTAAAACATTACCAGCGAGGGGCAAGATGGGTTAGGTTAGGTTATATTACGTTATAGACGTGTATAATGTTACCACAAAGAAGTAGGGGCCGACCCGCCAGGAATGTTGTAAAATACTACATCCGAGATGTCAGGCTGTCTTAGGTTAGGATATATAACGCTACAGGCGTATATAATGTCCGAACCGAGACGTACTGGACGACACGAACGGGATTCTGTAAAGCATTACCAGCGAGGGGCTAGATGGGTTAGGTTTGCTTATGTTACGTTATGGACGTGTATAATGTTCCCACAAAGATGTAGGGGCCGACCCGCCAGGAATGTTGTAAAATACTACATCCGAGATGTCAGGCTGTCTTAGGTTAGGATATATAACGCTACAGGCGTGTATAATGTCCCAACCGAGACGTACTGGACGACACGAACGGGATTCTGTAAAGCATTACCAGCGAGGTGCTAGATGGGTTAGGTTTGCTTATGTTACGTTATGGACGTGTATAATGTTCCCACAAAGATGTATGGGCCGACGCGCCAGGAATGTTGTAAAATACCACATCCGAGATGTCAGACTGCCTTAGGTTAGGATATGTAACGCTATAGACGTATATAATGTCACAACCGAGACGTACGGAACGACACGAACGGGATTCTGTAAAACATTACCAGCGAGGGGCAAGATGGGTTAGGTTAGGTTATATTACGTTATAGACGTGTATAATGTTACCACAAAGAAGTAGGGGCCGACCAGCCAGGAATGTTGTAAAATACTACATCCGAGAAGTCAGGCTGCCTTAGGTTAGAATATGTAACGCTATAGACGTATATAATGTCACAACCGAGACGTACGGGACGACACGAACGGGATTCTGTAAAACATTTCCAGCGAGGCGCTAGATGGGTTAGGTTAGGTTATATTACGTTATAGACGTGTATAATGTTACCACAAAGTAGTAGGGGCCGACCCGCCAGGAATGTTGTAAAATACTACATCCGAGATGTCAGACTGCCTTAGGTTAGGATATGTAACTCTATAGACGTATATAATGTCACAACCGAGACGTACGGGACGACACGAACGGGATTCTGTAAAACATTACCAGCGAGGGGCAAGATGGGTTAGGTTAGGTTATATTACGTTATAGACGTGTATAATGTTACCACAAAGAAGTAGGGGCCGACCCGCCAGGAATGTTGTAAAATACTACATCCGAGATGTCAGGCTGCCTTAGGTTAGGATATATAACGCTACAGGCGTATATAATGTCCGAACCGAGACGTACTGGACGACACGAACGGGATTCTGTAAAGCATTACCAGCGAGGGGCTAGATGGGTTAGGTTTGCTTATGTTACGTTATGGACGTGTATAATGTTCCCACAAAGATGTATGGGCCGACCCGCCAGGAATGTTGTAAAATACTACATCCGAGATGTCAGACTGCCTTAGGTTAGGATATGTAACGCTATAGACGTATATAATGTCACAACCGAGACGTACGGTACGACACGAACGGGATTCTGTAAAACATTTCCAGCGAGGGGCTAGATGGGTTAGGTTAGGTTATATTACGTTAAGGACGTGTATAATGTTTCCACAAAGATGTAGGGGCCGACCCGCCAGGAATGTTGTAAAATACTACATCCGAGATGTCAGGCTGCCTTAGGTTAGGATATGTAACGCTATAGACGTACATAATGTCACAACCGAGACGTACGGGACGACACGAACGGGATTCTGTAAAACATTACCAGCGTGGAGCTAGATGTATTAGGTTAGGTTACGTTACGTGATGGACGTGTATAATGTTCCCACAAAGATGTAGGGGCCGACACGCCAGGAATGTTTAAAAATACTACATACGGGATGTTAGGATGCCTTAGGTTAGGATATATAACGCTACAGGCGTATATAATGTCCCAACCGAGACGTACTGGACGACACGAACGGGATTCTGTAAAGCATTACCAGCGAGGGGCTAGATGGGTTAGGTTTGCTTATGTTACGTTATGGACGTGTATAATGTTCCCACAAAGATGTATGGGCCGACCCGCCAGGAATGTTGTAAAATACCACATCCGAGATGTCAGACTGCCTTAGGTTAGGATATGTAACGCTATAGACGTATATAATGTCACAACCGAGACGTACGGGACGACACGAACGGGATTCTGTAAAACATTACCAGCGAGGGGCAAGATGGGTTAGGTTAGGTTATATTACGTTATAGACGTGTATAATGTTACCACAAAGAAGTAGGGGCCGACCCGCCAGGAATGTTGTAAAATACTACATCCGAGATGTCAGGCTGTCTTAGGTTAGGATATATAACGCTACAGGCGTATATAATGTCCGAACCGAGACGTACTGGACGACACGAACGGGATTCTGTAAAGCATTACCAGCGAGGGGCTAGATGGGTTAGGTTTGCTTATGTTACGTTATGGACGTGTATAATGTTCCCACAAAGATGTATGGGCCGACGCGCCAGGAATGTTGTAAAATACCACATCCGAGATGTCAGACTGCCTTAGGTTAGGATATGTAACGCTATAGACGTATATAATGTCACAACCGAGACGTACGGGACGACACGAACGGGATTCTGTAAAACATTACCAGCGAGGGGCAAGATGGGTTAGGTTAGGTTATATTACGTTATAGACGTGTATAATGTTACCACAAAGAAGTAGGGGCCGACCCGCTAGGAATGTTGTAAAATACTACATCCGAGATGTCAGGCTGCCTTAGGTTAGGATATGTAACGCTATAGACGTATATAATGTCACAACCGAGACGCACGGGACGACACGAACGGGATTCTGTAAAACATTACCAGCGAGGGGCAAGATGGGTTAGGTTAGGTTATATTACGTTATAGACGTGTATAATGTTACCACAAAGAAGTAGGGGCCGACTCGCCAGGAATGTTGTAAAATACTACATCCGAGATGTCAGGCTGCCTTAGGTTAGGATATGTAACGCTATACACGTATATAATGTCACAACAAAGACGTACGGGACGACACGAACGGGATTCTGCAAAACATTACCAGCGAGGGGCAAGATGTATAAGGTTAGATTATATTACGTTATAGACGTGTATAATGTCCACAAAAGAAGTAGGGGCCGACCCGCCAGGAATGTTGTAAAATACTACATCCGAGATGTCAGGCTGTCTTAGGTTAGGATATATAACGCTACAGGCGTGTATAATGTCCCAACCGAGACGTACTGGACGACACGAACGGGATTCTGTAAAGCATTACCAGCGAGGTGCTAGATGGGTTAGGTTTGCTTATGTTACGTTATGGACGTGTATAATGTTCCCACAAAGATGTATGGGCCGACGCGCCAGGAATGTTGTAAAATACCACATCCGAGATGTCAGACTGCCTTAGGTTAGGATATGTAACGCTATAGACGTATATAATGTCACAACCGAGACGTACGGAACGACACGAACGGGATTCTGTAAAACATTACCAGCGAGGGGCAAGATGGGTTAGGTTAGGTTATATTACGTTATAGACGTGTATAATGTTACCACAAAGAAGTAGGGGCCGACCCGCCAGGAATGTTGTAAAATACTACATCCGAGAAGTCAGGCTGCCTTAGGTTAGAATATGTAACGCTATAGACGTATATAATGTCACAACCGAGACGTACGGGACGACACGAACGGGATTCTGTAAAACATTTCCAGCGAGGCGCTAGATGGGTTAGGTTAGGTTATATTACGTTATAGACGTGTATAATGTTACCACAAAGTAGTAGGGGCCGACCCGCCAGGAATGTTGTAAAATACTACATCCGAGATGTCAGACTGCCTTAGGTTAGGATATGTAACTCTATAGACGTATATAATGTCACAACCGAGACGTACGGGACGACACGAACGGGATTCTGTAAAACATTACCAGCGAGGGGCAAGATGGGTTAGGTTAGGTTATATTACGTTATAGACGTGTATAATTTTACCACAAAGAAGTAGGGGCCGACCCGCCAGGAATGTTGTAAAATACTACATCCGAGATGTCAGGCTGCCTTAGGTTAGGATATGTAACGCTATACACGTATATAATGTCACAACCAAGACGTACGGGACGACACGAACGGGATTCTGCAAAACATTACCAGCGAGGGGCAAGATGTATAAGGTTAGATTATATTACGTTATAGACGTGTATAATGTCCACAATAGAAGTAGGGGCCGACCCGCCAGGAATGTTGTAAAATACTACATCCGAGATGTCAGGCTGCCTTAGGTTAGGATATGTAACGCTATAGACGTACATAATGTCACAACCGAGACGTACGGGACGACACAAACGGGATTGTGTAAAACATTACCAGCGTGGAGCTAGATGTATTAGGTTAGGTTACGTTACGTGATGGACGTGTATAATGTTCCCACAAAGATGTAGGGGCCGACCCGCCAGGAATGTTGTAAAATACCACATCCGAGATGTCAGACTGCCTTAGGTTAGGATATGTAACGCTATAGACGTATATAATGTCACAACCGAGACGTACGAGACGACACGAACGGGATTCTGTGAAACATTACCAGCGAGGGGCAAGATGGGTTAGGTTAGGTTATATTACGTTATAGACGTGTATAATGTTCCCACAAAGATATAGGGGCCGACCCGCCAGGAATGTTTTAAAATACTACATCCGAGATGTCAGGCTGCCTTAGGTTAGGATATATAACGCTATAGAAGTATATAGTGTCCCCACCAAGATGTACGGGACGACACGAACGGGATCCTGCAAAACATTACCAGCGGGGGGCTAGATGTGTTAGGATAGGTTATATTACGTTATAGACGTGTATAATGTTCGCACAAAGATGTAGGGGCCGACCAGCCAGGAATGATGTAAAATACTACATCCGAGATGTTAGGCTGCCTTAGGTTTGGATATGTAACGCTATAGACGTATATAATGTCCCAACCGAGACGTACGGGACGACACGAACGGGATTCTGTAAAACATTACCAGCGTGGAGCTAGATGTATTAGGTTAGGTTATATTACGTTATAGACGTGTATAATTTTACCACAAAGAAGTAGGGGCCGACCCGCCAGGAATGTTGTAAAATACTACATCCGAGATGTCAGGCTGTCTTAGGTTAGGATATATAACGCTACAGGCGTATATAATGTCCGAACCGAGACGTACTGGACGACACGAACGGGATTCTGTAAAGCATTACCAGCGAGGGGCTAGTAGGGTTAGGTTTGCTTATGTTACGTTATGGACGTGTATAATGTTCCCACAAAGATGTATGGGCAGACCCGCCAGGAATGTTGTAAAATACTACATCCGAGATGTCAGGCTGCCTTAGGTTAGGATATGTAACGCTATAGACGTACATAATGTCACAACCGAGACGTACGGGACGACACGAACGGGATTCTGTAAAACATTACCAGCGTGGAGCTAGATGTATTAGGTTAGGTTACGTTACGTGATGGACGTGTATAATGTTCCCACAAAGATGTAGGGGCCGACCCGCCAGGAATGTTGTAAAATACCACATCCGAGATGTCAGACTGCCTTAGGTTAGGATATGTAACGCTATAGACGTATATAATGTCACAACCGAGACGTACGGGACGACACGAACGGGATTCTGTGAAACATTACCAGCGAGGGGCAAGATGGGTTAGGTTAGGTTATATTACGTTATAGACGTGTATAATGTTCCCACAAAGATATAGGGGCCGACCCGCCAGGAATGTTTTAAAATACTACATCCGAGATGTCAGGCTGCCTTAGGTTAGGATATATAACGCTATAGAAGTATATAGTGTCCCCACCGAGATGTACGGGACGACACGAACGGGATCCTGCAAAACATTACCAGCGAGGGGCTAGATGTGTTAGGATAGGTTATATTACGTTATAGACGTGTATAATGTTCGCACAAAGATGTAGGGGCCGACCCGCCAGGAATGTTTAAAAATACTACATCCGGGATGTTAGGATGTCTTAGGTTAGGATATATAACGCTACAGGCGTATATAATGTCCCAACCGAGACGTACTGGACGACACGAACGGGATTCTGTAAAGCATTACCAGCGAGGGGCTAGATGGGTTAGGTTTGCTTATGTTACGTTATGGACGTGTATAATGTTCCCACAAAGATGTATGGGCCGACCCGCCAGGAATGTTGTAAAATACCACATCCGAGATGTCAGACTGCCTTAGGTTAGGATATGTAACGCTATAGACGTATATAATGTCACAACCGAGACGTACGGGACGACACGAACGGGATTGTGTAAAACATTACCAGCGAGGGGCAAGATGGGTTAGGTTAGGTTATATTACGTTATAGACGTGTATAATGTTACCACAAAGAAGTAGGGGCCGACCCGCCAGGAATGTTGTAAAATACTACATCCGAGATGTCAGGCTGCCTTAGGTTAGGATATATAACGCTACAGGCGTATATAATGTCCGAACCGAGACGTACTGGACGACACGAACGGGATTCTGTAAAGCATTACCAGCGAGGGGCTAGATGGGTTAGGTTTGCTTATGTTACGTTATGGACGTGTATAATGTTCCCACAAAGATGTATGGGCCGACCCGCCAGGAATGTTGTAAAATACTACATCCGAGATGTCAGACTGCCTTAGGTTAGGATATGTAACGCTATAGACGTATATAATGTCACAACCGAGACGTACGGTACGACACGAACGGGATTCTGTAAAACATTTCCAGCGAGGGGCTAGATGGGTTAGGTTAGGTTATATTACGTTAAGGACGTGTATAATGTTCCCACAAAGATGTAGGGGCCGACCCGCCAGGAATGTTGTAAAATACTACATCCGAGATGTCAGGCTGCCTTAGGTTAGGATATGTAACGCTATAGACGTACATAATGTCACAACCGAGACGTACGGGACGACACGAACGGGATTCTGTAAAACATTACCAGCGTGGAGCTAGATGTATTAGGTTAGGTTACGTTACGTGATAGACGTGTATAATGTTCCCACAAAGATGTAGGGGCCGACACGCCAGGAATGTTTAAAAATACTACATACGGGATGTTAGGATGCCTTAGGTTAGGATATATAACGCTACAGGCGTATATAATGTCCCAACCGAGACGTACTGGACGACACGAACGGGATTCTGTAAAGCATTACCAGCGAGGGGCTAGATGGGTTAGGTTTGCTTATGTTACGTTATGGACGTGTATAATGTTCCCACAAAGATGTATGGGCCGACCCGCCAGGAATGTTGTAAAATACCACATCCGAGATGTCAGACTGCCTTAGGTTAGGATATGTAACGCTATAGACGTATATAATGTCACAACCGAGACGTACGGGACGACACGAACGGGATTCTGTAAAACATTACCAGCGAGGGGCAAGATGGGTTAGGTTAGGTTATATTACGTTATAGACGTGTATAATGTTACCACAAAGAAGTAGGGGCCGACCCGCCAGGAATGTTGTAAAATACTACATCCGAGATGTCAGGCTGTCTTAGGTTAGGATATATAACGCTACAGGCGTATATAATGTCCGAACCGAGACGTACTGGACGACACGAACGGGATTCTGTAAAGCATTACCAGCGAGGGGCTAGATGGGTTAGGTTTGCTTATGTTACGTTATGGACGTGTATAATGTTCCCACAAAGATGTATGGGCAGACCCGCCAGGAATGTTGTAAAATACTACATCCGAGATGTCAGACTGCCTTAGGTTAGGATATATAACGCTATAGACGTATATAATGTCACAACCGAGACGTACGGGACGACACGAACGGGATTCTGTCAAACATTTCCAGTGAGGGCCTAGATGGGTTAGGTTAGGTTATATTACGTTATGGACGTGTATAATGTTCCCACAAAGATGTAGGGGCCGACCCTCCAGGAATGTTGTAAAATACTACATCCGAGATGTCAGGCTGCCTTAGGTTAGGATATGTAACGCTATAGACGTACATAATGTCACAACCGAGACGTACGGGACGACACGAACGGGATTCTGTAAAACATTACCAGCGAGGGGCAAGATGTATAAGGTTAGATTATATTACGTTATAGACGGGTATAATGTCCACAAAAGAAGTAGGGGCCGACCCGCCAGGAATGTTGTAAAATACTACATCCGAGATGTCAGGCTGCCTTAGGTTAGGATATGTAACGCTATAGACGTACACAATGTCACAACCGAGACGTACGGGACGACACGAACGGGATTCTGTAAAACATTACCAGCGTGGAGCTAGATGTATTAGGTTAGGTTACGTTACGTGATGGACGTGTATAATGTTCCCACAAAGATGTAGGGGCCGACCCGCCAGGAATGTTTAAAAATACTACATCCGGGATGTTAGGATGCCTTAGGTTAGGATATATAACGCTACAGGCGTATATAATGTCCCAACCGAGACGTACTGGACGACACGAACGGGATTCTGTAAAGCATTACCAGCGAGGGGCTAGATGGGTTAGGTTTGCTTATGTTACGTTATGGACGTGTATAATGTTCCCACAAAGATGTATGGGCCGACCCGCCAGGAATGTTGTAAAATACCACATCCGAGATGTCAGACTGCCTTAGGTTAGGATATGTAACGCTATAGACGTATATAATGTCACAACCGAGACGTACGGGACGACACGAACGGGATTCTGTAAAACATTACCAGCGAGGGGCAAGATGTATTAGGTTAGGTTAAATTACGTTATAGACGTGTATAATGTTCCCACAAAGATGTAGGGGCCGACCCGCCAGGAATGTTTTATAATACTACATCCGGGATGTTAGGATGCCTTAGGTTAGGATATATAACGCTACAGGCGTATATAATGTCCCAACCGAGACGTACTGGACGACACGAACAGGATTCTGTAAAGCATTACCAGCGGTGGGCTAGATGGGTTAGGTTTGGTTATGTTACGTTATGGACGTGTATAATGTTCCCACAAAGATGTAGGGGCCGACCCTCCAGGAATGTTGTAAAATACTACATCCGAGATGTCAGGCTGCCTTAGGTTAGGATATGTAACGCTATAGACATACATAATGTCACAACCGAGACGTACGGGACGACACGAACGGGATTCTGTAAAACATTACCAGCGTGGAGCTAGATGTATTAGGTTAGGTTATATTACGTTATAGACGTGTATAATGTTCCCACAAAGATATAGGGGCCGACCCGCCAGGAATGTTTTAAAATACTACATCCGAGATGTCAGGCTGCCTTAGGTTAGGATATATAACGCTATAGACGTATATAATGTCACAACCGAGACGTACGGGACGACACGAACGGGATTCTGTAAAACATTTCCAGCGAGGGTCTAGATGGGTTAGGTTAGGTTATATTACGTTATGGACGTGTATAATGTTCCCACAAAGATGTAGGGGCCGACCCTCCAGAAATGTTGTAAAATACAACATCCGAGATGTCAGGCTGCCTTAGGTTAGGATATGTAACGCTATAGACGTACATAATGTCACAACCGAGACGTACGGGACGACACGAACGGGATTCTGTAAAACATTACCAGCGAGGGGCAAGATGGGTTAGGTTAGGTTATATTACGTTATAGACGTGTATAATGTTACCACAAAGAAGTAGGGGCCGACCCGCCAGGAATGTTGTAAAATACTACATCCGAGATGTCAGGCTGTCTTAGGTTAGGATATATAACGCTACAGGCGTATATAATGTCCGAACCGAGACGTACTGGACGACACGAACGGGATTCTGTAAAGCATTACCAGCGAGGGGCTAGATGGGTTAGGTTTGCTTATGTTACGTTATGGACGTGTATAATGTTCCCACAAAGATGTATGGGCAGACCCGCCAGGAATGTTGTAAAATACTACATCCGAGATGTCAGACTGCCTTAGGTTAGGATATATAACGCTATAGACGTATATAATGTCACAACCGAGACGTACGGGACGACACGAACGGGATTCTGTAAAACATTTCCAGCGAGGGTCTAGATGGGTTAGGTTAGGTTATATTACGTTATGGACGTGTATAATGTTCCCACAAAGATGTAGGGGCCGACCCTCCAGGAATGTTGTAAAATACTACATCCGAGATGTCAGGCTGCCTTAGGTTAGGATATGTAACGCTATAGACGTACATAATGTCACAACCGAGACGTACGGGACGACACGAACGGGATTCTGTAAAACATTACCAGCGTGGAGCTAGACGTATTAGGTTAGGTTACGTTACGTGATGGACGTGTATAATGTTCCCACAAAGATGTAGGGGCCGACACGCCAGGAATGTTTAAAAATACTACATCCGGGATGTTAGGATGCCTTAGGTTAGGATATATAACGCTACAGGCGTATATAATGTCCCAACCGAGACGTACTGGACGACACGAACGGGATTCTGTAAAGCATTACCAGCGAGGGGCTAGATGGGTTAGGTTTGCTTATGTTACGTTATGGACGTGTATAATGTTCCCACAAAGATGTATGGGCCGACCCGCCAGGAATGTTGTAAAATACCACATCCGAGATGTCAGACTGCCTTAGGTTAGGATATGTAACGCTATAGACGTATATAATGTCACAACCGAGACGTACGGGACGACACGAACGGGATTCTGTAAAACATTACCAGCGAGGGGCAAGATGGGTTAGGTTAGGTTATATTACGTTATAGACGTGTATAATGTTACCACAAAGAAGTAGGGGCCGACCCGCCAGGAATGTTGTAAAATACTACATCCGAGATGTCAGGCTGTCTTAGGTTAGGATATATAACGCTACAGGCGTATATAATGTCCGAACCGAGACGTACTGGACGACACGAACGGGATTCTGTAAAGCATTACCAGCGAGGGGCTAGATGGGTTAGGTTTGCTTATGTTACGTTATGGACGTGTATAATATTCCCACAAAGATGTATGGGCAGACCCGCCAGGAATGTTGTAAAATACTACATCCGAGATGTCAGACTGCCTTAGGTTAGGATATGTAACGCTATAGACGTATATAATGTCACAACCGAGACGTACGGGACGACACGAACGGGATTCTGTAAAACATTACCAGCGAGGGGCAAGATGGGTTAGGTTAGGTTATATTACGTTATAGACGTGTATAATGTTCCCACAAAGATATAGGGGCCGACCCGCCAGGAATGTTTTAAAATACTACATCCGAGATGTCAGGCTGCCTTAGGTTAGGATATATAACCCTATAGACGTATATAATGTCACAACCGAGACGTACGGGACGACACGTACGGGATTCTGTAAAACATTTCCAGCGAAGGTCTAGATGGGTTAGGTTAGGTTATATTACGTTATGGACGTGTATAATGTTCCCACAAAGATGTAGGGGCCGACCCTCCAGGAATGTTGTAAAATACTACATCCGAGATGTCAGGCTGCCTTAGGTTAGGATATGTAACGCTATAGACGTACATAATGTCACAACCGAGACGTACGGGACGACACGAACGGGATTCTGTAAAACATTACCAGCGTGGAGCTAGACGTATTAGGTTAGGTTACGTTACGTGATGGACGTGTATAATGTTCCCACAAAGATGTAGGGGCCGACACGCCAGGAATGTTTAAAAATACTACATCCGGGATGTTAGGATGCCTTAGGTTAGGATATATAACGCTACAGGCGTATATAATGTCCCAACCGAGACGTACTGGACGACACGAACGGGATTCTGTAAAGCATTACCAGCGAGGGGCTAGATGGGTTAGGTTTGCTTATGTTACGTTATGGACGTGTATAATGTTCCCACAAAGATGTATGGGCCGACCCGCCAGGAATGTTGTAAAATACCACATCCGAGATGTCAGACTGCCTTAGGTTAGGATATGTAACGCTATAGACGTATATAATGTCACAACCGAGACGTACGGGACGACACGAACGGGATTCTGTAAAACATTACCAGCGAGGGGCAAGATGGGTTAGGTTAGGTTATATTACGTTATAGACGTGTATAATTTTACCACAAAGATGTATGGGCCGACCCGCCAGGAATGTTGTAAAATACCACATCCGAGATGTCAGACTGCCTTAGGTTAGGATATGTAACGCTATAGACGTATATAATGTCACAACCGAGACGTACGGGACGACACGAACGGGATTCTGTAAAACATTACCAGCGAGGGGCAAGATGGGTTAGGTTAGGTTATATTACGTTATAGACGTGTATAATGTTACCACAAAGAAGTAGGGGCCGACCCGCCAGGAATGTTGTAAAATACTACATCCGAGATGTCAGGCTGTCTTAGGTTAGGATATATAACGCTACAGGCGTATATAATGTCCGAACCGAGACGTACTGGACGACACGAACGGGATTCTGTAAAGCATTACCAGCGAGGGGCTAGATGGGTTAGGTTTGCTTATGTTACGTTATGGACGTGTATAATATTCCCACAAAGATGTATGGGCAGACCCGCCAGGAATGTTGTAAAATACTACATCCGAGATGTCAGACTGCCTTAGGTTAGGATATGTAACGCTATAGACGTATATAATGTCACAACCGAGACGTACGGGACGACACGAACGGGATTCTGTAAAACATTACCAGCGAGGGGCAAGATGGGTTAGGTTAGGTTATATTACGTTATAGACGTGTATAATGTTCCCACAAAGATATAGGGGCCGACCCGCCAGGAATGTTTTAAAATACTACATCCGAGATGTCAGGCTGCCTTAGGTTAGGATATATAACCCTATAGACGTATATAATGTCACAACCGAGACGTACGGGACGACACGTACGGGATTCTGTAAAACATTTCCAGCGAGGGTCTAGATGGGTTAGGTTAGGTTATATTACGTTATGGACGTGTATAATGTTCCCACAAAGATGTAGGGGCCGACCCTCCAGGAATGTTGTAAAATACTACATCCGAGATGTCAGGCTGCCTTAGGTTAGGATATGAAACGCTATAGACGTACATAATGTCACAACCGAGACGTACGGGACGACACGAACGGGATTCTGTAAAACATTACCAGCGTGGAGCTAGACGTATTAGGTTTGGTTACGTTACGTGATGGACGTGTATAATGTTCCCACAAAGATGTAGGGGCCGACACGCCAGGAATGTTTAAAAATACTACATCCGGGATGTTAGGAAGCCTTAGGTTAGGATATATAACGCTACAGGCGTATATAATGTCCCAACCGAGACGTACTGGACGACACGAACGGGATTCTGTAAAGCATTACCAGCGAGGGGCTAGATGGGTTAGGTTTGCTTATGTTACGTTATGGACGTGTATAATGTTCCCACAAAGATGTATGGGCCGACCCGCCAGGAATGTTGTAAAATACTACATCCGAGATGTCAGACTGCCTTAGGTTAGGATATGTAACGCTATAGACGTATATAATGTCACAACCGAGACGTACGGTACGACACGAACGGGATTCTGTAAAACATTACCAGCGAGGGGCAAGATGGGTTAGGTTAGGTTATATTACGTTATAGACGTGTATAATGTTACCACAAAGAAGTAGGGGCCGACCCGCCAGGAATGTTGTAAAATACTACATCCGAGATGTCAGGCTGTCTTAGGTTAGGATATATAACGCTACAGGCGTATATAATGTCCGAACCGAGACGTACTGGACGACACGAACGGGATTCTGTAAAGCATTACCAGCGAGGGGCTAGATGGGTTAGGTTTGCTTATGTTACGTTATGGACGTGTATAATATTCCCACAAAGATGTATGGGCAGACCCGCCAGGAATGTTGTAAAATACTACATCCGAGATGTCAGACTGCCTTAGGTTAGGATATGTAACGCTATAGACGTATATAATGTCACAACCGAGACGTACGGGACGACACGAACGGGATTCTGTAAAACATTACCAGCGAGGGGCAAGATGGGTTAGGTTAGGTTATATTACGTTATAGACGTGTATAATGTTCCCACAAAGATATAGGGGCCGACCCGCCAGGAATGTTTTAAAATACTACATCCGAGATGTCAGGCTGCCTTAGGTTAGGATATATAACCCTATAGACGTATATAATGTCACAACCGAGACGTACGGGACGACACGTACGGGATTCTGTAAAACATTTCCAGCGAGGGTCTAGATGGGTTAGGTTAGGTTATATTACGTTATGGACGTGTATAATGTTCCCACAAAGATGTAGGGGCCGACCCTCCAGGAATGTTGTAAAATACTACATCCGAGATGTCAGGCTGCCTTAGGTTAGGATATGAAACGCTATAGACGTACATAATGTCACAACCGAGACGTACGGGACGACACGAACGGGATTCTGTAAAACATTACCAGCGTGGAGCTAGACGTATTAGGTTTGGTTACGTTACGTGATGGACGTGTATAATGTTCCCACAAAGATGTAGGGGCCGACACGCCAGGAATGTTTAAAAATACTACATCCGGGATGTTAGGAAGCCTTAGGTTAGGATATATAACGCTACAGGCGTATATAATGTCCCAACCGAGACGTACTGGACGACACGAACGGGATTCTGTAAAGCATTACCAGCGAGGGGCTAGATGGGTTAGGTTTGCTTATGTTACGTTATGGACGTGTATAATGTTCCCACAAAGATGTATGGGCCGACCCGCCAGGAATGTTGTAAAATACTACATCCGAGATGTCAGACTGCCTTAGGTTAGGATATGTAACGCTATAGACGTATATAATGTCACAACCGAGACGTACGGTACGACACGAACGGGATTCTGTAAAACATTACCAGCGAGGGGCAAGATGGGTTAGGTTAGGTTATATTACGTTATAGACGTGTATAATGTTACCACAAAGAAGTAGGGGCCGACCCGCCAGGAATGTTGTAAAATACTACATCCGAGATGTCAGGCTGTCTTAGGTTAGGATATATAACGCTACAGGCGTATATAATGTCCGAACCGAGACGTACTGGACGACACGAACGGGATTCTGTAAAGCATTACCAGCGAGGGGCTAGATGGGTTAGGTTTGCTTATGTTACGTTATGGACGTGTATAATATTCCCACAAAGATGTATGGGCAGACCCGCCAGGAATGTTGTAAAATACTACATCCGAGATGTCAGACTGCCTTAGGTTAGGATATGTAACGCTATAGACGTATATAATGTCACAACCGAGACGTACGGGACGACACGAACGGGATTCTGTAAAACATTACCAGCGAGGGGCAAGATGGGTTAGGTTAGGTTATATTACGTTATAGACGTGTATAATGTTCCCACAAAGATATAGGGGCCGACCCGCCAGGAATGTTTTAAAATACTACATCCGAGATGTCAGGCTGCCTTAGGTTAGGATATATAACCCTATAGACGTATATAATGTCACAACCGAGACGTACGGGACGACACGTACGGGATTCTGTAAAACATTTCCAGCGAGGGTCTAGATGGGTTAGGTTAGGTTATATTACGTTATGGACGTGTATAATGTTCCCACAAAGATGTAGGGGCCGACCCTCCAGGAATGTTGTAAAATACTACATCCGAGATGTCAGGCTGCCTTAGGTTAGGATATGAAACGCTATAGACGTACATAATGTCACAACCGAGACGTACGGGACGACACGAACGGGATTCTGTAAAACATTACCAGCGTGGAGCTAGACGTATTAGGTTTGGTTACGTTACGTGATGGACGTGTATAATGTTCCCACAAAGATGTAGGGGCCGACACGCCAGGAATGTTTAAAAATACTACATCCGGGATGTTAGGAAGCCTTAGGTTAGGATATATAACGCTACAGGCGTATATAATGTCCCAACCGAGACGTACTGGACGACACGAACGGGATTCTGTAAAGCATTACCAGCGAGGGGCTAGATGGGTTAGGTTTGCTTATGTTACGTTATGGACGTGTATAATGTTCCCACAAAGATGTATGGGCCGACCCGCCAGGAATGTTGTAAAATACTACATCCGAGATGTCAGACTGCCTTAGGTTAGGATATGTAACGCTATAGACGTATATAATGTCACAACCGAGACGTACGGTACGACACGAACGGGATTCTGTAAAACATTTCCAGCGAGGGGCTAGATGGGTTAGGTTAGGTTATATTACGTTAAGGACGTGTATAATGTTCCCACAAAGATGTAGGGGCCGACCCGCCAGGAATGTTGTAAAATACTACATCCGAGATGTCAGGCTGCCTTAGGTTAGGATATGTAACGCTATAGACGTACATAATGTCACAACCGAGACGTACGGGACGACACGAACGGGATTCTGTAAAACATTACCAGCGTGGAGCTAGATGTATTAGGTTAGGTTACGTTACGTGATGGACGTGTATAATGTTCCCACAAAGATGTAGGGGCCGACACGCCAGGAATGTTTAAAAATACTACATCCGGGATGTTAGGATGCCTTAGGTTAGGATATATAACGCTACAGGCGTATATAATGTCCCAACCGAGACGTACTGGACGACACGAACGGGATTCTGTAAAGCATTACCAGCGAGGGGCTAGATGGGTTAGGTTTGCTTATGTTACGTTATGGACGTGTATAATGTTCCCACAAAGATGTATGGGCCGACCCGCCAGGAATGTTGTAAAATACCACATCCGAGATGTCAGACTGCCTTAGGTTAGGATATGTAACGCTATAGACGTATATAATGTCACAACCGAGACGTACGGGACGACACGAACGGGATTCTGTAAAACATTACCAGCGAGGGGCAAGATGGGTTAGGTTAGGTTATATTACGTTATAGACGTGTATAATGTTACCACAAAGAAGTAGGGGCCGACCCGCCAGGAATGTTGTAAAATACTACATCCGAGATGTCAGGCTGTCTTAGGTTAGGATATATAACGCTACAGGCGTATATAATGTCCGAACCGAGACGTACTGGACGACACGAACGGGATTCTGTAAAGCATTACCAGCGAGGGGCTAGATGGGTTAGGTTTGCTTATGTTACGTTATGGACGTGTATAATGTTGCCACAAAGATGTATGGGCAGACCCGCCAGGAATGTTGTAAAATACTACATCCGAGATGTCAGACTGCCTTAGGTTAGGATATGTAACGCTATAGACGTACATAATGTCACAACCGAGACGTACGGGACGACACGAACGGGATTCTGTAAAACATTACCAGCGTGGAGCTAGATGTATTAGGTTAGGTTACGTTACGTGATGGACGTGTATAATGTTCCCACAAAGATGTAGGGGCCGACACGCCAGGAATGTTTAAAAATACTACATCCGGGATGTTAGGATGCCTTAGGTTAGGATATATAACGCTACAGGCGTATATAATGTCCCAACCGAGACGTACTGGATGACACGAACGGGATTCTGTAAAGCATTACCAGCGAGGGGCTAGATGGGTTAGGTTTGCTTATGTTACGTTATGGACGTGTATAATGTTCCCACAAAGATGTATGTGCCGACCCGCCAGGAATGTTGTAAAATACCACATCCGAGATGTCAGACTGCCTTAGGTTAGGATATATAACGCTATAGAAGTATATAGTGTCCCCACCGAGATGTACGGGACGACACGAACGGGATCCTGCAAAACATTACCAGCGAGGGGCTAGATGTATTAGGTTAGGTTAAATTACGTTATAGACGTGTATAATGTTCCCACAAAGATGTAGGGGCCGACCAGCCAGGAATGTTGTAAAATACTACATCCGAGATGTTAGGCTGCCTTAGGTTAGGATATATAACGCTATAGAAGTATATAGTGTCCCCACCGAGATGTACGGGACGACACGATCGGGATTCTGCAAAACATTACCAGCGAGGGGCTAGATGTGTTAGGATAGGTTGTATTACGTTATAGACGTGTATAATGTTCGCACAAAAATGTAGGGGCCGGCCAGCCAGGAATGTTGTAAAATACTACATCCGAGATGTTAGGCTGCATTAGGTTAGGATATGTAACGCTATAGACGTATGTAATGTCCCAACCGAGACGTACGGGACGACACGAACGGGATTCTGTAAAACATTACCAGTGAGGGGCTAGATGTATTAGGTTAGGTTATGTTACGTTATGGACGTGTATAATGTTCCTACAAAGATGTAGGGGCCGACCCGCCAGGAATGTTTTATAATACTACATCCGGGATGTTAGGATGCCTTAGGTTAGGATATATAACGCTACAGGCGTATATAATGTCCCAACCGAGACGTACTGGACGACACGAACAGGATTCTGTAAAACATTACCAGCGCGGGGCAAGATGGGTTAGGTTAGGTTATATTACGTTATAGACGTGTATAATGTTCCCACAAAGATATAGGGGCCGACCCGCCAGGAATGTTTTAAAATACTACATCCGAGATGTCAGGCTGCCTTAGGTTAGGATATATAACGCTATAGACGTATATAATGTCACAACCGAGACGTACGGGACGACACGAACGGGATTTTGTAAAACATTTCCAGCGAGGGTCTAGATGGGTTAGGTTAGGTTATATTACGTTATGGACGTGTATAATGTTCCCACAAAGATGTAGGGGCCGACCCTCCAGGAATGTTGTAAAATACTACATCCGAGATGTCAGGCTGCCTTAGGTTAGGATATGTAACGCTATAGACGTACATAATGTCACAACCGAGACGTACGGGACGACACGAACGGGATTCTGTAAAACATTACCAGCGAGGGGCAAGATGGGTTAGGTTAGGTTATATTACGTTATAGACGTGTATAATGTTACCACAAAGAAGTAGGGGCCGACCCGCCAGGAATGTTGTAAAATACTACATCCGAGATGTCAGGCTGTCTTAGGTTAGGATATATAACGCTACAGGCGTATATAATGTCCGAACCGAGACGTACTGGACGACACGAACGGGATTCTGTAAAGCATTACCAGCGAGGGGCTAGATGGGTTAGGTTTGCTTATGTTACGTTATGGACGTGTATAATGTTCCCACAAAGATGTATGTGCCGACCCGCCAGGAATGTTGTAAAATACCACATCCGAGATGTCAGACTGCCTTAGGTTAGGATATGTAACGCTATAGACGTATGTAATGTCCCAACCGAGACGTACGGGACGACACGAACGGGATTCTGTAAAACATTACCAGTGAGGGGCTAGATGTATTAGGTTAGGTTATGTTACGTTATGGACGTGTATAATGTTCCTACAAAGATGTAGGGGCCGACCCGCCAGGAATGTTTTATAATACTACATCCGGGATGTTAGGATGCCTTAGGTTAGGATATATAACGCTACAGGCGTATATGATGTCCCAACCGAGACGTACTGGACGACACGAACAGGATTCTGTAAAGCATTACCAGCGGTGGGCTAGATGGGTTAGGTTTGGTTATGTTACGTTATGGACGTGTATAATGTTCCCACAAAGATGTAGGGGCCGACCCTCCAGGAATGTTGTAAAATACTACATCCGAGATGTCAGGCTGCCTTAGGTTAGGATATGTAACGCTATAGACGTACATAATGTCACAACCGAGACGTACGGGACGACACGAACGGGATTCTGTAAAACATTACCAGCGTGGAGCTAGATGTATTAGGTTAGGTTACGTTACGTGATGGACGTGTATAATGTTCCCACAAAGATGTAGGGGCCGACACGCCAGGAATGTTTAAAAATACTACATCCGGGATGTTAGGATGCCTTAGGTTAGGATATATAACGCTACAGGCGTATATAATGTCCCAACCGAGACGTACTGGACGACACGAACGGGATTCTGTAAAGCATTACCAGCGAGGGGCTAGATGGGTTAGGTTTGCTTATGTTACGTTATGGACGTGTATAATGTTCCCACAAAGATGTATGGGCCGACCCGCCAGGAATGTTGTAAAATACCACATCCGAGATGTCAGACTGCCTTAGGTTAGGATATGTAACGCTATAGACGTATATAATGTCACAACCGAGACGTACGGGACGACACGAACGGGATTCTGTAAAACATTACCAGCGAGGGGCAAGATGGGTTAGGTTAGGTTATATTACGTTATAGACGTGTATAATGTTCCCACAAAGATGTATGGGCCGACCCGCCAGGAATGTTGTAAAATACTACATCCGAGATGTCAGGCTGCCTTAGGTTAGGATATGTAACGCTATAGACGTACATAATGTCACAACCGAGACGTACGGGACGACACGAACGGGATTCTGTAAAACATTACCAGCGTGGAGCTAGATGTATTAGGTTAGGTTACGTTACGTGATGGACGTGTATAATGTTCCCACAAAGATGTATGGGCCGACCCGCCAGGAATGTTGTAAAATACTACATCCGAGATGTCAGGCTGCCTTAGGTTAGGATATGTAACGCTATAGACGTATATAATGTCACAACCGAGACGTACGGGACAACACGAACGGGATTCTGTAAAACATTACCAGCGAGGGGCAAGATGGGTTAGGTTAGGTTATATTACGTTATAGACGTGTATAATGTTACCACAAAGAAGTAGTGGCCGACCCGCCAGGAATGTTGTAAAATACTACATCCGAGATGTCAGGCTGTCTTAGGTTAGGATATATAACGCTACAGGCGTATATAATGTCCGAACCGAGACGTACTGGACGACACGAACGGGATTCTGTAAAGCATTACCAGCGAGGTGCTAGATGGGTTAGGTTTGCTTATGTTACGTTATGGACGTGTATAATGTTGCCACAAAGATGTATGGGCAGACCCGCCAGGAATGTTGTAAAATACTACATCCGAGATGTCAGACTGCCTTAGGTTAGGATATGTAACGCTATAGACGTATATAATGTCACAACCGAGACGTACGGGACGACACGAACGGGATTCTGTAAAACATTACCAGCGAGGGGCAAGATGGGTTAGGTTAGGTTATATTACGTTATAGACGTGTATAATGTTCCCACAAAGATATAGGGGCCGACCCGCCAGGAATGTATTAAAATACTACATCCGAGATGTCAGGCTGCCTTAGGTTAGGATATATAACGCTATAGACGTATATAATGTCACAACCGAGACGTACGGGACGACACGAACGGGATTCTGTAAAACATTTCCAGCGAGGGTCTAGATGGGTTAGGTTAGGTTATATTACGTTATGGACGTGTATAATGTTCCCACAAAGATGTAGGGGCCGACCCTCCAGGATTGTTGTAAAATACTACATCCGAGATGTCAGGCTGCCTTAGGTTAGGATATGTAACGCTATAGACGTACATAATGTCACAACCGAGACGTACGGGACGACACGAACGGGATTCTGTAAAACATTACCAGCGTGGAGCTAGATGTATTAGGTTAGGTTACGTTACGTGATGGACGTGTATAATGTTCCCACAAAGATGTAGGGGCCGACCCGCCAGGAATGTTTAAAAATACTACATCCGGGATGTTAGGAAGCCTTAGGTTAGGATATATAACGCTACAGGCGTATATAATGTCCCAACCGAGACGTACTGGACGACACGAACGGGATTCTGTAAAGCATTACCAGCGAGGGGCTAGATGGGTTAGGTTTGCTTATGTTACGTTATGGACGTGTATAATGTTCCCACAAAGATGTATGGGCCGACCCGCCAGGAATGTTGTAAAATACCACATCCGAGATGTCAGACTGCCTTAGGTTAGGATATGTAACGCTATAGACGTATATAATGTCACAACCGAGACGTACGTGACGACACGAACGGGATTCTGTAAAACATTACCAGCGAGGGGCAAGATGGGTTAGGTTAGGTTATATTACGTTATAGACGTGTATAATGTTACCACAAAGAAGTAGGGGCCGACCCGCCAGGAATGTTGTAAAATAATACATCCGAGATGTCAGGCTGCCTTAGGTTAGGATATATAACGCTACAGGCGTATATAATGTCCGAACCGAGACGTACTGGACGACACGAACGGGATTCTGTAAAGCATTACCAGCGAGGGGCTAGATGGGTTAGGTTTGCTTATGTTACGTTATGGACGTGTATAATGTTCCTACGAAGATGTAGGGGCCGACCCGCCAGGAAAGTTTTATAATACTACATCCGGGATGTTAGGATGCCTTAGGTTAGGATATATAACGCTACAGGCGTATATAATGTCCCAACCGAGACGTACTGGACGACACGAACAGGATTCTGCAAAGCATTACCAGCGGTGGGCTAGATGGGTTAGGTTTGGTTATGTTACGTTATGGACGTGTATAATGTTCCCACAAAGATGTAGGGGCCGACCCTCCAGGAATGTTGTAAAATACTACATCCGAGATGTCAGGCTGCCTTAGGTTAGGATATGTAACGCTATAGACGTACATAATGTCACAACCGAGACGTACGGGACGACACGAACGGGATTCTGTAAAACATTACCAGCGTGGAGCTAGATGTATTAGGTTAGGTTACGTTACGTGATGGACGTGTATAATGTTCCCACAAAGATGTAGGGGCCGACCCGCCAGGAATGTTTAAAAATACCACATCCGGGATGTTAGGATGCCTTAGGTTAGGATATATAACGCTACAGGCGTATATAATGTCCCAACCGAGACGTACTGGACGACACGAACGGGATTCTGTAAAGCATTACCAGCGAGGGGCTAGATGGGTTAGGTTTGCTTATGTTACGTTATGGACGTGTATAATGTTCCCACAAAGATGTATGGGCCGACCCGCCAGGAATGTTGTAAAATACCACATCCGAGATGTCAGACTGCCTTAGGTTAGGATATGTAACGCTATAGACGTATATAATGTCACAACCGAGACGTACGGGACGACACGAACGGGATTCTGTAAAACATTACCAGCGAGGGGCAAGATGGGTTAGGTTAGGTTATATTACGTTATAGACGTGTATAATGTTCCCACAAAGATGTATGGGCCGACCCGCCAGGAATGTTGTAAAATACTACATCCGAGATGTCAGGCTGCCTTAGGTTAGGATATGTAACGCTATAGACGTACATAATGTCACAACCGAGACGTACGGGACGACACGAACGGGATTCTGTAAAACATTACCAGCGTGGAGCTAGATGTATTAGGTTAGGTTACGTTACGTGATGGACGTGTATAATGTTCCCACAAAGATGTATGGGCCGACCCGCCAGGAATGTTGTAAAATACTACATCCGAGATGTCAGGCTGCCTTAGGTTAGGATATGTAACGCTATAGACGTATATAATGTCACAACCGAGACGTACGGGACGACACGAACGGGATTCTGTAAAACATTACCAGCGAGGGGCAAGATGGGTTAGGTTAGGTTATATTACGTTATAGACGTGTATAATGTTACCACAAAGAAGTAGTGGCCGACGCGCCAGGAATGTTGTAAAATACTACATCCGAGATGTCAGGCTGTCTTAGGTTAGGATATATAACGCTACAGGCGTATATAATGTCCGAACCGAGACGTACTGGACGACACGAACGTGATTCTGTAAAGCATTACCAGCGAGGGGCTAGATGGGTTAGGTTTGCTTATGTTACGTTATGGACGTGTATAATGCTGCCACAAAGATGTATGGGCAGACCCGCCAGGAATGTTGTAAAATACTACATCCGAGATGTCAGACTGCCTTAGGTTAGGATATGTAACGCTATAGACGTATATAATGTCACAACCGAGACGTACGGGACGACACGAACGGGATTCTGTAAAACATTACCAGCGAGGGGCAAGATGGGTTAGGTTAGGTTATATTACGTTATAGACGTGTATAATGTTCCCACAAAGATATAGGGGCCGACCCGCCAGGAATGTATTAAAATACTACATCCGAGATGTCAGGCTGCCTTAGGTTAGGATATATAACGCTATAGACGTATATAATGTCACAACCGAGACGTACGGGACGACACGAACGGGATTCTGTAAAACATTTCCAGCGAGGGTCTAGATGGGTTAGGTTAGGTTATATTACGTTATGGACGTGTATAATGTTCCCACAAAGATGTAGGGGCCGACCCTCCAGGAATGTTGTAAAATACTACATCCGAGATGTCAGGCTGCCTTAGGTTAGGATATGTAACGCTATAGACGTACATAATGTCACAACCGAGACGTACGGGACGACACGAACGGGATTCTGTAAAACATTACCAGCGTGGAGCTAGATGTATTAGGTTAGGTTACGTTACGTGATGGACGTGTATAATGTTCCCACAAAGATGTAGGGGCCGACCCGCCAGGAATGTTTAAAAATACTACATCCGGGATGTTAGGAAGCCTTAGGTTAGGATATATAACGCTACAGGCGTATATAATGTCCCAACCGAGACGTACTGGACGACACGAACGGGATTCTGTAAAGCATTACCAGCGAGGGGCTAGATGGGTTAGGTTTGCTTATGTTACGTTATGGACGTGTATAATGTTCCCACAAAGATGTATGGGCCGACCCGCCAGGAATGTTGTAAAATACCACATCCGAGATGTCAGACTGCCTTAGGTTAGGATATGTAACGCTATAGACGTATATAATGTCACAACCGAGACGTACGTGACGACACGAACGGGATTCTGTAAAACATTACCAGCGAGGGGCAAGATGGGTTAGGTTAGGTTATATTACGTTATAGACGTGTATAATGTTACCACAAAGAAGTAGGGGCCGACCCGCCAGGAATGTTGTAAAATACTACATCCGAGATGTCAGGCTGCCTTAGGTTAGGATATATAACGCTACAGGCGTATATAATGTCCGAACCGAGACGTACTGGACGACACGAACGGGATTCTGTAAAGCATTACCAGCGAGGGGCTAGATGGGTTAGGTTTGCTTATGTTACGTTATGGACGTGTATAATGTTCCTACAAAGATGTAGGGGCCGACCCGCCAGGAAAGTTTTATAATACTACATCCGGGATGTTAGGATGCCTTAGGTTAGGATATATAACGCTACAGGCGTATATAATGTCCCAACCGAGACGTACTGGACGACACGAACAGGATTCTGCAAAGCATTACCAGCGGTGGGCTAGATGGGTTAGGTTTGGTTATGTTACGTTATGGACGTGTATAATGTTCCCACAAAGATGTAGGGGCCGACCCTCCAGGAATGTTGTAAAATACTACATCCGAGATGTCAGGCTGCCTTAGGTTAGGATATGTAACGCTATAGACGTACATAATGTCACAACCGAGACGTACGGGACGACACGAACGGGATTCTGTAAAACATTACCAGCGAGGGGCAAGATGGGTTAGGTTAGGTTATATTACGTTATAGACGTGTATAATGTTCCCACAAAGATATAGGGGCCGACCCGCCAGGAATGTTTTAAAATACTACATCCGAGATGTCAGGCTGCCTTAGGTTAGGATATATAACGCTATAGACGTATATAATGTCACAACCGAGACGTACGGGACGACACGAACGGGATTCTGTAAAACATTTCCAGCGAGGGTCTAGATGGGTTAGGTTAGGTTATATTACGTTATGGACGTGTATAATGTTCCCACAAAGATGTAGGGGCCGACCCTCCAGGAATGTTGTAAAATACTACATCCGAGATGTCAGGCTGCCTTAGGTTAGGATATGTAACGCTATAGACGTACATAATGTCACAACCGAGACGTACGGGACGACACGAACGGGATTCTGTAAAACATTACCAGCGAGGGGCAAGATGGGTTAGGTTAGGTTATATTACGTTATAGACGTGTATAATGTTACCACAATGAAGTAGGGGCCGACCCGCCAGGAATGTTGTAAAATACTACATCCGAGAAGTCAGGCTGTCTTAGGTTAGGATATATAACGCTACAGGCGTATATAATGTCCGAACCGAGACGTACTGGACGACACGAACGGGATTCTGTAAAGCATTACCAGCGAGGGGCTAGATGGGTTAGGTTTGCTTATGTTACGTTATGGACGTGTATAATGTTCCCACAAAGATGTATGGGCAGACCCGCCAGGAATGTTGTAAAATACTACATCCGAGATGTCAGACTGCCTTAGGTTAGGATATATAACGCTATAGACGTATATAATGTCACAACCGAGACGTACGGGACGACACGAACGGGATTCTGTAAAACATTTCCAGCGAGGGTCTAGATGGGTTAGGTTAGGTTATATTACGTTATGGACGTGTATAATGTTCCCACAAAGATGTAGGGGCCGACCCTCCAGGAATGTTGTAAAATACTACATCCGAGATGTCAGGCTGCCTTAGGTTAGGATATGTAACGCTATAGACGTACATAATGTCACAACCCAGACGTACGGGACGACACGAACGGGATTCTGTAAAACATTACCAGCGAGGGGCAAGATGTATAAGGTTAGATTATATTACGTTATAGACGTGTATAATGTCCACAAAAGAAGTAGGGGCCGACCCGCCAGGAATGTTGTAAAATACTACATCCGAGATGTCAGGCTGCCTTAGGTTAGGATATGTAACGCTATAGACGTACATAATGTCACAACCGAGACGTACGGGACGACACGAACGGGATTCTGTAAAACATTACCAGCGTGGAGCTAGATGTATTAGGTTAGGTTACGTTACGTGATGGACGTGTATAATGTTCCCACAAAGATGTAGGGGGCGACCCGCCAGGAATGTTTAAAAATACTACATCCGGTATGTTAGGATGCCTTAGGTCAGGATATATAACGCTACAGGCGTATATAATGTCCCAACCGAGACGTACTGGACGACACGAACGGGATTCTGTAAAGCATTACCAGCGAGGGGCTAGATGGGTTAGGTTTGCTTATGTTACGTTATGGACGTGTATAATGTTCCCACAAAGATGTATGTGCCGACCCGCCAGGAATGTTGTAAAATACCACATCCGAGATGTCAGACTGCCTTAGGTTAGGATATATAACGCTATAGAAGTATATAGTGTCCCCACCGAGATGTACGGGACGACACGAACGGGATCCTGCAAAACATTACCAGCGAGGGGCTAGATGTATTAGGTTAGGTTAAATTACGTTATAGACGTGTATAATGTTCCCACAAAGATGTAGGGGCCGACCAGCCAGGAATGTTGTAAAATACTACATCCGAGATGTCAGGCTGCCTTAGGTTAGGATATGTAACGCTATAGACGTACATAATGTCACAACCGAGACGTACGGGACGACACGAACGGGATTCTGTAAAACATTACCAGCGAGGGGCAAGATGTATAAGGTTAGATTATATTACGTTATAGACGTGTATAATGTCCACAAAAGAAGTAGGGGCCGACCCGCCAGGAATGTTGTAAAATACTACATCCGAGATGTCAGGCTGCCTTAGGTTAGGATATGTAACGCTATAGACGTACATAATGTCACAACCGAGACGTACGGGACGACACGAACGGGATTCTGTAAAACATTACCAGCGAGGGGCAAGATGTATAAGGTTAGATTATATTACGTTATAGACGTCTATAATGTCCACAAAAGAAGTAGGGGCCGACCCGCCAGGAATGTTGTAAAATACTACATCCGAGATGTCAGGCTGCCTTAGGGTAGGATATGTAACGCTATAGACGTACATAATGTCACAACCGAGACGTACGGGACGACACGAACGGGATTCTGTAAAACATTACCAGCGTGGAGCTAGATGTATTAGGTTAGGTTACGTTACGTGATGGACGTGTATAATGTTCCCACAAAGATGTAGGGGGCGACCCGCCAGGAATGTTTAAAAATACTACATCCGGTATGTTAGGATGCCTTAGGTCAGGATATATAACGCTACAGGCGTATATAATGTCCCAACCGAGACGTACTGGACGACACGAACGGGATTCTGTAAAGCATTACCAGCGAGGGGCTAGATGGGTTAGGTTTGCTTATGTTACGTTATGGACGTGTATAATGTTCCCACAAAGATGTATGTGCCGACCCGCCAGGAATGTTGTAAAATACCACATCCGAGATGTCAGACTGCCTTAGGTTAGGATATATAACGCTATAGAAGTATATAGTGTCCCCACCGAGATGTACGGGACGACACGAACGGGATCCTGCAAAACATTACCAGCGAGGGGCTAGATGTATTAGGTTAGGTTAAATTACGTTATAGACGTGTATAATGTTCCCACAAAGATGTAGGGGCCGACCAGCCAGGAATGTTGTAAAATACTACATCCGAGATGTTAGGCTGCCTTAGGTTAGGATATATAACGCTATAGAAGTATATAGTGTCCCCACCGAGATGTACGGGACGACACGATCGGGATTCTGCAAAACATTACCAGCGAGGGGCTAGATGTGTTAGGATAGGTTATATTACGTTATAGACGTGTATAATGTTCGCACAAAAATGTAGGGGCCGGCCAGCCAGGAATGTTGTAAAATACTACATCCGAGATGTTAGGCTGCCTTAGGTTAGGATATGTAACGCTATAGACGTATGTAATGTCCCAACCGAGACGTACGGGACGACACGAACGGGATTCTGTAAAACATTACCAGTGAGGGGCTAGATGTATTAGGTTAGGTTATGTTACGTTATGGACGTGTATAATGTTCCTACAAAGATGTAGGGGCCGACCCGCCAGGAATGTTTTATAATACTACATCCGGGATGTTAGGATGCCTTAGGTTAGGATATATAACGCTACAGGCGTATATGATGTCCCAACCGAGACGTACTGGACGACACGAACGGGATTCTGTAAAGCATTACCAGCGAGGGGCTAGATGGGTTAGGTTTGCTTATGTTGCGTTATGGACGTGTATAATGTTCCCACAAAGATGTATGGGCCGACCCGCCAGGAATGTTGTAAAATACCACATCCGAGATGTCAGACTGCCTTAGGTTAGGATATGTAACGCTATAGACGTATATAATGTCACAACCGAGACGTACGGGACGACACGAACGGGATTCTGTAAAACATTACCAGCGAGGGGCAAGATGGGTTAGGTTAGGTTATATTACGATATAGACGTGTATAATTTTACCACAAAGATGTATGGGCCGACCCGCCAGGAATGTTGTAAAATACCACATCCGAGATGTCAGACTGCCTTAGGTTAGGATATGTAACGCTATAGACGTACATAATGTCACAACCGAGACGTACGGGACGACACGAACGGGATTCTGTAAAACATTACCAGCGTGGAGCTAGATGTATTAGGTTAGGTTACGTTACGTGATGGACGTGTATAATGTTCCCACAAAGATGTAGGGGCCGACACGCCAGGAATGTTTAAAAATACTACATCCGGGATGTTAGGATGCCTTAGGTTAGGATATATAACGCTACAGGCGTATATAATGTCCCAACCGAGACGTACTGGACGACATGAACGGGATTCTGTAAAGCATTACCAGCGAGGGGCTAGATGGGTTAGGTTTGCTTATGTTACGTTATGGACGTGTATAATGTTCCCACAAAGATGTATGTGCCGACCCGCCAGGAATGTTGTAAAATACCACATCCGAGATGTCAGACTGCCTTAGGTTAGGATATATAACGCTATAGAAGTATATAGTGTCCCCACCGAGATGTACGGGACGACACGAACGGGATCCTGCAAAACATTACCAGCGAGGGGCTAGATGTATTAGGTTAGGTTAAATTACGTTATAGACGTGTATAATGTTCCCACAAAGATGTAGGGGCCGACCCTCCAGGAATGTTGGAAAATACTACATCCGAGATGTCAGGCTGCCTTAGGTTAGGATATGTAACGCTATAGACGTATGTAATGTCCCAACCGAGACGTACGGGACGACACGAACGGGATTCTGTAAAACATTACCAGTGAGGGGCTAGATGTATTAGGTTAGGTTATGTTACGTTATGGACGTGTATAATGTTCCTACAAAGATGTAGGGGCCGACCCGCCAGGAATGTTTTATAATACTACATCCGGGATGTTAGGATGCCTTAGGTTAGGATATATAACGCTACAGGCGTATATGATGTCCCAACCGAGACGTACTGGACGACACGAACGGGATTCTGTAAAGCATTACCAGCGAGGGGCTAGATGGGTTAGGTTTGCTTATGTTACGTTATGGACGTGTATAATGTTCCCACAAAGATGTATGGGCCGACCCGCCAGGAATGTTGTAAAATACCACATCCGAGATGTCAGACTGCCTTAGGTTAGGATATGTAACGCTATAGACGTATATAATGTCACAACCGAGACGTACGGGACGACACGAACGGGATTCTGTAAAACATTACCAGCGAGGGGCAAGATGGGTTAGGTTAGGTTATATTACGTTATAGACGTGTATAATTTTACCACAAAGATGTATGGGCCGACCCGCCAGGAATGTTGTAAAATACCACATCCGAGATGTCAGACTGCCTTAGGTTAGGATATGTAACGCTATAGACGTACATAATGTCACAACCGAGACGTACGGGACGACACGAACGGGATTCTGTAAAACATTACCAGCGTGGAGCTAGATGTATTAGGTTAGGTTACGTTACGTGATGGACGTGTATAATGTTCCCACAAAGATGTAGGGGCCGACCCGCCAGGAATGTTTAAAAATACTACATCCGGGATGTTAGGATGCCTTAGGTTAGGATATATAACGCTACAGGCGTATATAATGTCCCAACCGAGACGTACTGGACGACACGAACGGGATTCTGTAAAGCATTACCAGCGAGGGGCTAGATGGGTTAGGTTTGCTTATGTTACGTTATGGACGTGTATAATGTTCCCACAAAGATGTATGGGCCGACCCGCCAGGAATGTTGTAAAATACCACATCCGAGATGTCAGACTGCCTTAGGTTAGGATATGTAACGCTATACACGTATATAATGTCACAACCAAGACGTACGGGACGAAACGAACGGGATTCTGCAAAACATTACCAGCGAGGGGCAAGATGTATAAGGTTAGATTATATTACGTTATAGACGTGTATAATGTTCCCACAAAGATGTAGGGGCCGACCCGCCAGGAATGTTGTAAAATACCACATCCGAGATGTCAGGCTGCCTTAGGGTAGGATATATAACGCTATAGACGTATATAATTTCACAACCGAGACGTACGGGACGACACGAACGGGATTCTGTAAAACATTTCCAGCGAGGGTCTAGATGGGTTAGGTTAGGTTATATTACGTTATGGACGTGTATAATGTTCCCACAAAGATGTAGGGGCCGACCCTCCAGGAATGTTGTAAAATACTACATCCGAGATGTCAGGCTGCCTTAGGTTAGGATATGTAACGCTATAGACGTACATAATGTCACAACCGAGACGTACGGGACGACACGAACGGGATTCTGTAAAACATTACCAGCGAGGGGCAAGATGGGTTAGGTTAGGTTATATTACGTTATAGACGTGTATAATGTTACCACAAAGAAGTAGGGGCCGACCCGCCAGGAATGTTGTAAAATACTACATCCGAGATGTCAGGCTGTCTTAGGTTAGGATATATAACGCTACAGGCGTATATAATGTCCGAACCGAGACGTACTGGACGACACGAACGGGATTCTGTAAAGCATTACCAGCGAGGGGCTAGATGGGTTAGGTTTGCTTATGTTACGTTATGGACGTGTATAATGTTCCCACAAAGATGTATGGGCAGACCCGCCAGGAATGTTGTAAAATACTACATCCGAGATGTCAGGCTGCCTTAGGTTAGGATATATAACGCAATAGACGTATATAATGTCACAACCGATACGTACGGGACGACACGAACGGGATTCTGTAAAACATTTCCAGCGAGGGTCTAGATGGGTTAGGTTAGGTTATATTACGTTATGGACGTGTATAATGTTCCCACAAAGATGTAGGGGCCGACCCTCCAGGAATGTTGTAAAATACTACATCCGAGATGTCAGGCTGCCTTAGGTTAGGATATGTAACGCTATAGACGTACATAATGTCACAACCGAGACGTACGGGACGACACGAACGGGATTGTGTAAAACATTACCAGCGTGGAGCTAGATGTATTAGGTTAGGTTACGTTACGTGATGGACGTGTATAATGTTCCCACAAAGATGTAGGGGCCGACCCGCCAGGAATGTTTAAAAATACTACATCCGGGATGTTAGGATGCCTTAGGTTAGGATATATAACGCTACAGGCGTATATAATGTCCCAACCGAGACGTACTGGACGACACGAACGGGATTCTGTAAAGCATTACCAGCGAGGGGCTAGATGGGTTAGGTTTGCTTATGTTACGTTATGGACGTGTATAATGTTCCCACAAAGATGTATGTGCCGACCCGCCAGGAATGTTGTAAAATACCACATCCGAGATGTCAGACTGCCTTAGGTTAGGATATATAACGCTATAGAAGTATATAGTGTCCCCACCGAGATGTACGGGACGACACGAACGGGATCCTGCAAAACATTACCAGCGAGGGGCTAGATGTATTAGGTTAGGTTAAATTACGTTATAGACGTGTATAATATTCCCACAAAGATGTAGGGGCCGACCAGCCAGGAATGTTGTAAAATACTACATCCGAGATGTTAGGCTGCCTTAGGTTAGGATATATAACGCTATAGAGGTATATAGTGTCCCCACCGAGATGTACGGGACGACACGATCGGGATTCTGCAAAACATTACCAGCGAGGGGCTAGATGTGTTAGGATAGGTTATATTACGTTATAGACGTGTATAATGTTCGCACAAAAATGTAGGGGCCGACCCGCCAGGAATGTTTTATAATACTACATCCGGGATGTTAGGATGCCTTAGGTTAGGATATATAACGCTACAGGCGTATATAATGTCCCAACCGAGACGTACTGGACGACACGAACAGGATTCTGTAAAGCATTACCAGCGGTGGGCTAGATGGGTTAGGTTTGGTTATGTTACGTTATGGACGTGTATAATGTTCCCACAAAGATGTAGGGGCCGACCCTCCAGGAATGTTGGAAAATACTACATCCGAGATGTCAGGCTGCCTTAGGTTAGGATATGTAACGCTATAGACGTACATAATGTCACAACCGAGACGTACGGGACGACACGAACGGGATTCTGTAAAACATTACCAGCGTGGAGCTAGATGTATTAGGTTAGGTTACGTTACGTGATGGACGTGTATAATGTTCCCACAAAGATGTAGGGGCCGACCCGCCAGGAATGTTTAAAAATACTACATCCGGGATGTTAGGATGCCTTAGGTTAGGATATATAACGCTACAGGCGTATATAATGTCCCAACCGAGACGTACTGGACGACACGAACGGGATTCTGTAAAGCATTACCAGCGAGGGGCTAGATGGGTTAGGTTTGCTTATGTTACGTTATGGACGTGTATAATGTTCCCACAAAGATGTATGGGCCGACCCGCCAGGAATGTTGTAAAATACCACATCCGAGATGTCAGACTGCCTTAGGTTAGGATATGTAACGCTATACACGTATATAATGTCACAACCAAGACGTACGGGACGAAACGAACGGGATTCTGCAAAACATTACCAGCGAGGGGCAAGATGTATAAGGTTAGATTATATTACGTTATAGACGTGTATAATGTCCACAAAAGAAGTAGGGGCCGACCCGCCAGGAATGTTGTAAAATACTACATCCGAGATGTCAGGCTGCCTTAGGTTAGGATATGTAACGCTATAGACGTACATAATGTCACAACCGAGACGTACGGGACGACACGAACGGGATTCTGTAAAACATTACCAGCGTGGAGCTAGATGTATTAGGTTAGGTTACGTTACGTGATGGACGTGTATAATGTTCCCACAAAGATGTAGGGGCCGACCCGCCAGGAATGTTGTAAAATACCACATCCGAGATGTCAGACTGCCTTAGGTTAGGATATGTAACGCTATAGACGTATATAATGTCACAACCGAGACGTACGGGACGACACGAACGGGATTCTGTAAAACATTTCCAGCGAGGGTCTAGATGGGTTAGGTTAGGTTATATTACGTTATGGACGTGTATAATGTTCCCACAAAGATGTAGGGGCCGACCCTCCAGGAATGTTGTAAAATACTACATCCGAGATGTCAGGCTGCCTTAGGTTAGGATATGTAACGCTATAGACGTACATAATGTCACAACCGAGACGTACGGGACGACACGAACGGGATTCTGTAAAACATTACCAGCGAGGGGCAAGATGGGTTAGGTTAGGTTATATTACGTTATAGACGTGTATAATGTTACCACAAAGAAGTAGGGGCCGACCCGCCAGGAATGTTGTAAAATACTACATCCGAGATGTCAGGCTGTCTTAGGTTAGGATATATAACGCTACAGGCGTATATAATGTCCGAACCGAGACGTACTGGACGACACGAACGGGATTCTGTAAAGCATTACCAGCGAGGGGCTAGATGGGTTAGGTTTGGTTATGTTACGTTATGGACGTGTATAATGTTCCCACAAAGATGTAGGGGCCGACCCTCCAGGAATGTTGGAAAATACTACATCCGAGATGTCAGGCTGCCTTAGGTTAGGATATGTAACGCTATAGACGTACATAATGTCACAACCGAGACGTACGGGACGACACGAACGGGATTCTGTAAAACATTACCAGCGTGGAGCTAGATGTATTAGGTTAGGTTACGTTACGTGATGGACGTGTATAATGTTCCCACAAAGATGTAGGGGCCGACCCGCCAGGAATGTTTAAAAATACTACATCCGGGATGTTAGGATGCCTTAGGTTAGGATATATAACGCTACAGGCGTATATAATGTCCCAACCGAGACGTACTGGACGACACGAACGGGATTCTGTAAAGCATTACCAGCGAGGGGCTAGATGGGTTAGGTTTGCTTATGTTACGTTATGGACGTGTATAATGTTCCCACAAAGATGTATGGGCCGACCCGCCAGGAATGTTGTAAAATACCACATCCGAGATGTCAGACAGCCTTAGGTTAGGATATGTAACGCTATACACGTATATAATGTCACAACCAAGACGTACGGGACGAAACGAACGGGATTCTGCAAAACATTACCAGCGAGGGGCAAGATGTATAAGGTTAGATTATATTACGTTATAGACGTGTATAATGTCCACAAAAGAAGTAGGGGCCGACCCGCCAGGAATGTTGTAAAATACTACATCCGAGATGTCAGGCTGCCTTAGGTTAGGATATGTAACGCTATAGACGTACATAATGTCACAACCGAGACGTACGGGACGACACGAACGGGATTCTGTAAAACATTACCAGCGTGGAGCTAGATGTATTAGGTTAGGTTACGTTACGTGATGGACGTGTATAATGTTCCCACAAAGATGTAGGGGCCGACCCGCCAGGAATGTTGTAAAATACCACATCCGAGATGTCAGACTGCCTTAGGTTAGGATATGTAACGCTATAGACGTATATAATGTCACAACCGAGACGTACGGGACGACACGAACGGGATTCTGTAAAACATTTCCAGCGAGGGTCTAGATGGGTTAGGTTAGGTTATATTACGTTATGGACGTGTATAATGTTCCCACAAAGATGTAGGGGCCGACCCTCCAGGAATGTTGTAAAATACTACATCCGAGATGTCAGGCTGCCTTAGGTTAGGATATGTAACGCTATAGACGTACATAATGTCACAACCGAGACGTACGGGACGACACGAACGGGATTCTGTAAAACATTACCAGCGAGGGGCAAGATGGGTTAGGTTAGGTTATATTACGTTATAGACGTGTATAATGTTACCACAAAGAAGTAGGGGCCGACCCGCCAGGAATGTTGTAAAATACTACATCCGAGATGTCAGGCTGTCTTAGGTTAGGATATATAACGCTACAGGCGTATATAATGTCCGAACCGAGACGTACTGGACGACACGAACGGGATTCTGTAAAGCATTACCAGCGAGGGGCTAGATGGGTTAGGTTTGGTTATGTTACGTTATGGACGTGTATAATGTTCCCACAAAGATGTAGGGGCCGACCCTCCAGGAATGTTGGAAAATACTACATCCGAGATGTCAGGCTGCCTTAGGTTAGGATATGTAACGCTATAGACGTACATAATGTCACAACCGAGACGTACGGGACGACACGAACGGGATTCTGTAAAACATTACCAGCGTGGAGCTAGATGTATTAGGTTAGGTTACGTTACGTGATGGACGTGTATAATGTTCCCACAAAGATGTAGGGGCCGACCCGCCAGGAATGTTTAAAAATACTACATCCGGGATGTTAGGATGCCTTAGGTTAGGATATATAACGCTACAGGCGTATATAATGTCCCAACCGAGACGTACTGGACGACACGAACGGGATTCTGTAAAGCATTACCAGCGAGGGGCTAGATGGGTTAGGTTTGCTTATGTTACGTTATGGACGTGTATAATGTTCCCACAAAGATGTATGGGCCGACCCGCCAGGAATGTTGTAAAATACCACATCCGAGATGTCAGACAGCCTTAGGTTAGGATATGTAACGCTATACACGTATATAATGTCACAACCAAGACGTACGGGACGAAACGAACGGGATTCTGCAAAACATTACCAGCGAGGGGCAAGATGTATAAGGTTAGATTATATTACGTTATAGACGTGTATAATGTCCACAAAAGAAGTAGGGGCCGACCCGCCAGGAATGTTGTAAAATACTACATCCGAGATGTCAGGCTGCCTTAGGTTAGGATATGTAACGCTATAGACGTACATAATGTCACAACCGAGACGTACGGGACGACACGAACGGGATTCTGTAAAACATTACCAGCGTGGAGCTAGATGTATTAGGTTAGGTTACGTTACGTGATGGACGTGTATAATGTTCCCACAAAGATGTAGGGGCCGACCCGCCAGGAATGTTGTAAAATACCACATCCGAGATGTCAGACTGCCTTAGGTTAGGATATGTAACGCTATAGACGTATATAATGTCACAACCGAGACGTACGGGACGACACGAACGGGATTCTGTAAAACATTTCCAGCGAGGGTCTAGATGGGTTAGGTTAGGTTATATTACGTTATGGACGTGTATAATGTTCCCACAAAGATGTAGGGGCCGACCCTCCAGGAATGTTGTAAAATACTACATCCGAGATGTCAGGCTGCCTTAGGTTAGGATATGTAACGCTATAGACGTACATAATGTCACAACCGAGACGTACGGGACGACACGAACGGGATTCTGTAAAACATTACCAGCGAGGGGCAAGATGGGTTAGGTTAGGTTATATTACGTTATAGACGTGTATAATGTTACCACAAAGAAGTAGGGGCCGACCCGCCAGGAATGTTGTAAAATACTACATCCGAGATGTCAGGCTGTCTTAGGTTAGGATATATAACGCTACAGGCGTATATAATGTCCGAACCGAGACGTACTGGACGACACGAACGGGATTCTGTAAAGCATTACCAGCGAGGGGCTAGATGGGTTAGGTTTGCTTATGTTACGTTATGGACGTGTATAATGTTCCCACAAAGATGTATGGGCCGACCCGCCAGGAATGTTGTAAAATACCACATCCGAGATGTCAGACTGCCTTAGGTTAGGATATGTAACGCTATACACGTATATAATGTCACAACCAAGACGTACGGGACGAAACGAACGGGATTCTGCAAAACATTACCAGCGAGGGGCAAGATGTATAAGGTTAGATTATATTACGTTATAGACGTGTATAATGTCCACAAAAGAAGTAGGGGCCGACCCGCCAGGAATGTTGTAAAATACTACATCCGAGATGTCAGGCTGCCTTAGGTTAGGATATGTAACGCTATAGACGTACATAATGTCACAACCGAGACGTACGGGACGACACGAACGGGATTCTGTAAAACACTACCAGCGTGGAGCTAGATGTATTAGGTTAGGTTACGTTACGTGATGGACGTGTATAATGTTCCCACAAAGATGTAGGGGCCGACCCGCCAGGAATGTTGTAAAATACCACATCCGAGATGTCAGACTGCCTTAGGTTAGGATATATAACGCTATAGAAGTATATAGTGTCCCCACCGAGATGTACGGGACGACACGAACGGGATCCTGCAAAACATTACCAGCGAGGGGCTAGATGTATTAGGTTAGGTTAAATTACGTTATAGACGTGTATAATGTTCCCACAAAGATGTAGGGGCCGACCAGCCAGGAATGTTGTAAAATACTACATCCGAGATGTTAGGCTGCCTTAGGTTAGGATATATAACGCTATAGAAGTATATAGTGTCCCCACCGAGATGTACGGGACGACACGATCGGGATTCTGCAAAACATTACCAGCGGTGGGCTAGATGGGTTAGGTTTGGTTATGTTACGTTATGGACGTGTATAATGTTCCCACAAAGATGTAGGGGCCGACCCTCCAGGAATGTTGTAAAATACTACATCCGAGATGTCAGGCTGCCTAAGGTTAGGATATGTAACGCTATAGACGTACATAATGTCACAACCGAGACGTACGGGACGACACGAACGGGATTCTGTAAAACATTACCAGCGTGGAGCTAGATGTATTAGGTTAGGTTACGTTACGTGATGGACGTGTATAATGTTCCCACAAAGATGTAGGGGCCGACCCGCCAGGAATGTTGTAAAATACCACATCCGAGATGTTAGGATGCCTTAGGTTAGGATATATAACGCTACAGGCGTATATAATGTCCCAACCGAGACGTACTGGACGACACGAACGGGATTCTGTAAAGCATTACCAGCGAGGGGCTAGATGGGTTAGGTTTGCTTATGTTACGTTATGGACGTGTATAATGTTCCCACAAAGATGTATGGGCCGACCCGCCAGGAATGTTGTAAAATACCACATCCGAGATGTCAGACTGCCTTAGGTTAGGATATGTAACGCTATACACGTATATAATGTCACAACCAAGACGTACGGGACGAAACGAACGGGATTCTGCAAAACATTACCAGCGAGGGGCAAGATGTATAAGGTTAGATTATATTACGTTATAGACGTGTATAATGTCCACAAAAGAAGTAGGGGCCGACCCGCCAGGAATGTTGTAAAATACTACATCCGAGATGTCAGGCTGCCTTAGGTTAGGATATGTAACGCTATAGACGTACATAATGTCACAACCGAGACGTACGGGACGACACGAACGGGATTCTGTAAAACATTACCAGCGTGGAGCTAGATGTATTAGGTTAGGTTACGTTACGTGATGGACGTGTATAATGTTCCCACAAAGATGTAGGGGCCGACCCGCCAGGAATGTTGTAAAATACCACATCCGAGATGTCAGACTGCCTTAGGTTAGGATATGTAACGCTATAGACGTATATAATGTCACAACCGAGACGTACGGGACGACACGAACGGGATTCTGTAAAACATTTCCAGCGAGGGTCTAGATGGGTTAGGTTAGGTTATATTACGTTATGGACGTGTATAATGTTCCCACAAAGATGTAGGGGCCGACCCTCCAGGAATGTTGTAAAATACTACATCCGAGATGTCAGGCTGCCTTAGGTTAGGATATGTAACGCTATAGACGTACATAATGTCACAACCGAGACGTACGGGACGACACGAACGGGATTCTGTAAAACATTACCAGCGAGGGGCAAGATGGGTTAGGTTAGGTTATATTACGTTATAGACGTGTATAATGTTACCACAAAGAAGTAGGGGCCGACCCGCCAAGAATGTTGTAAAATACTACATCCGAGATGTCAGGCTGTCTTAGGTTAGGATATATAACGCTACAGGCGTATATAATGTCCGAACCGAGACGTACTGGACGACACGAACGGGATTCTGTAAAGCATTACCAGCTAGGGGCTAGATGGGTTAGGTTTGCTTATGTTACGTTATGGACGTGTATAATGTTCCCACAAAGATGTATGGGCAGACCCGCCAGGAATGTTGTAAAATACTACATCCGAGATGTCAGGCTGCCTTAGGTTAGGATATGTAACGCTATAGACGTAAATAATGTCACAACCGAGACGTACGGGACGACACGAACGGGATTCTGTAAAACATTACCAGCGTGGAGCTAGATGTATTAGGTTAGGTTACGTTACGTGATGGACGTGTATAATGTTCCCACAAAGATGTAGGGGCCGACCCGCCAGGAATGTTGTAAAATACCATATCCCAGATGTCAGACTGCCGTAGGTTAGGATATGTAACGCTATAGACGTATATAATGTCACAACCGAGACGTACGGGACGACACGAACGGGATTCTGTAAAACATTACCAGCGAGGGGCAAGATGGGTTAGGTTAGATTATATTGCGTTATAGACGTGTATAATGTCCACAAAAGAAGTAGGGGCCGACCCGCCAGGAATGTTGTAAAATACTACATCCAAGATGTCAGGCTGCCTTAGGTTAGGATATGTAACGCTATAGACGTACATAATGTCACAACCGAGACGTACGGGACGACACGAACGGGATTCTGTAAAACATTACCAGCGTGGAGCTAGATGGGTTAGGTTTGCTTATGTTACGTTATGGACGTGTATAATGTTCCCACAAAGATGTATGGGCAGACCCGCCAGGAATGTTGTAAAATACTACATCCGAGATGTCAGGCTGCCTTAGGTTAGGATATATAACGCTATAGAAGTATATAGTGTCCCCACCGAGATGTACGGGACGACACGATCGGGATTCTGCAAAACATTACCAGCGAGGGGCTAGATGTGTTAGGATAGGTTATATTACGTTATGGACGTGTATAATGTTCCCACAAAGATGTAGGGGCCGACCCTCCAGGAATGTTGTAAAATACTACATCCGAGATGTCAGGCTGCCTTAGGTTAGGATATGTAACGCTATAGACGTACATAATGTCACAACCGAGACGTACGGGACGACACGAACGGGATTCTGTAAAACATTACCAGCGTGGAGCTAGATGTATTAGGTTAGGTTACGTTACGTGATGGACGTGTATAATGTTCCCACAAAGATGTAGGGGCCGACCCGCCAGGAATGTTTAAAAATACTACATCCGGGATGTTAGGATGCCTTAGGTTAGGATATATAACGCTACAGGCGTATATAATGTCCCAACCGAGACGTACTGGACGACACGAACGGGATTCTGTAAAGCATTACCAGCGAGGGGCTAGATGGGTTAGGTTTGCTTATGTTACGTTATGGACGTGTATAATGTTCCCACAAAGATGTATGTGCCGACCCGCCAGGAATGTTGTAAAATACCACATCCGAGATGTCAGACTGCCTTAGGTTAGGATATATAACGCTATAGAAGTATATAGTGTCCCCACCGAGATGTACGGGACGACACGAACGGGATCCTGCAAAACATTACCAGCGAGGGGCTAGATGTATTAGGTTAAGTTAAATTAGGTTATAGACGTGTATAATGTTCCCACAAAGATGTAGGGGCCGACCAGCCAGGAATGTTGTAAAATACTACATCCGAGATGTTAGGCTGCCTTAGGTTAGGATATATAACGCTATAGAAGTATATAGTGTCCCCACCGAGATGTACGGGACGACACGATCGGGATTCTGCAAAACATTACCAGCGAGGGGCTAGATGTGTTAGGATAGGTTATATTACGTTATAGACGTGTATAATGTTCGCACAAAAATGTAGGGGCCGGCCAGCCAGGAATGTTGTAAAATACTACATCCGAGATGTTAGGCTGCCTTAGGTTAGGATATGTAATGCTATAGACGTATGTAATGTCCCAACCGAGACGTACGGAACGACAGGAACGGGATTCTGTAAAACATTACCAGTGAGGGGCTAGATGTATTAGGTTAGGTTATGTTACGTTATGGACGTGTATAATGTTCCTACAAAGATGTAGGGGCCGACCCGCCAGGAATGTTTTATAATACTACATCCGGGATGTTAGGATGCCTTAGGTTAGGATATATAACGCTACAGGCGTATATAATGTCCCAACCGAGACGTACTGGACGACACGAACAGGATTCTGTAAAGCATTACCAGCGGTGGGCTAGATGGGTTAGGTTTGGTTATGTTACGTTATGGACGTGTATAATGTTCCCACAAAGATGTAGGGGCCGACCCTCCAGGAATGTTGTAAAATACTACATCCGAGATGTCAGGCTGCCTAAGGTTAGGATATGTAACGCTATAGACGTACATAATGTCACAACCGAGACGTACGGGACGACACGAACGGGATTCTGTAAAACATTACCAGCGTGGAGCTAGATGTATTAGGTTAGGTTACGTTACGTGATGGACGTGTATAATGTTCCCACAAAGATGTAGGGGCCGACCCGCCAGGAATGTTGTAAAATACCACATCCGAGATGTTAGGATGCCTTAGGTTAGGATATATAACGCTACAGGCGTATATAATGTCCCAACCGAGACGTACTGGACGACACGAACGGGATTCTGTAAAGCATTACCAGCGAGGGGCTAGATGGGTTAGGTTTGCTTATGTTACGTTATGGACGTGTATAATGTTCCCACAAAGATGTATGGGCCGACCCGCCAGGAATGTTGTAAAATACCACATCCGAGATGTCAGACTGCCTTAGGTTAGGATATGTAACGCTATACACGTATATAATGTCACAACCAAGACGTACGGGACGAAACGAACGGGATTCTGCAAAACATTACCAGCGAGGGGCAAGATGTATAAGGTTAGATTATATTACGTTATAGACGTGTATAATGTCCACAAAAGAAGTAGGGGCCGACCCGCCAGGAATGTTGTAAAATACTACATCCGAGATGTCAGGCTGCCTTAGGTTAGGATATGTAACGCTATAGACGTACATAATGTCACAACCGAGACGTACGGGACGACACGAACGGGATTCTGTAAAACATTACCAGCGTGGAGCTAGATGTATTAGGTTAGGTTACGTTACGTGATGGACGTGTATAATGTTCCCACAAAGATGTAGGGGCCGACCCGCCAGGAATGTTGTAAAATACCACATCCGAGATGTCAGACTGCCTTAGGTTAGGATATGTAACGCTATAGACGTATATAATGTCACAACCGAGACGTACGGGACGACACGAACGGGATTCTGTAAAACATTACCAGCGAGGGGGAAGATGGGTTAGGTTAGGTTATATTACGTTATAGACGTGTATAATGTTCCCAGAAAGATATAGGGGCCGACCCGCCAGGAATGTTTTAAAATACTACATCCGAGATGTCAGGCTGCCTTAGGTTAGGATATGTAACGCTATAGACGTATATAATGTCACAACCGAGACGTACGGGACGACACGAACGGGATTCTGTAAAACATTACCAGCGTGGAGCTAGATGTATTAGGTTAGGTTACGTTACGTGATGGACGTGTATAATGTTCCCACAAAGATGTAGGGGCCGACCCGCCAGGAATGTTTAAAAATACTACATCCGGGATGTTAGGATGCCTTAGGTTAGGATATATAACGCTACAGGCGTATATAATGTCCCAACCGAGACGTACTGGACGACACGAACGGGATTCTGTAAAGCATTACCAGCGAGGGGCTAGATGGGTTAGGTTTGCTTATGTTACGTTATGGACGTGTATAATGTTCCCACAAAGATGTATGGGCCGACCCGCCAGGAATGTTGTAAAATACCACATCCGAGATGTCAGACTGCCTTAGGTTAGGATATGTAACGCTATAGACGTATATAATGTCACAACCGAGACGTACGGGACGACACGAACGGGATTCTGTAAAACATTACCAGCGAGGGGCAAGATGGGTTAGGTTAGGTTATATTACGTTATAGACGTGTATAATGTTACCACAAAGAAGTAGGGGCCGACCCGCCAGGAATGTTGTAAAATACTACATCCGAGATGTCAGGCTGCCTTAGGTTAGGATATGTAACGCTATACACGTATATAATGTCACAACCAAGGCGTACGGGACGACACGAACGGGATTCTGCAAAACATTTCCAGCGAGGGGCAAGATGTATAAGGTTAGATTATATTGCGTTATAGACGTGTATAATGTCCACAAAAGAAGTAGGGGCCGACCCGCCAGGAATGTTGTAAAATACTACATCCGAGATGTCAGGCTGCCTTAGGTTAGGATATGTAACGCTATAGACGTACATAATGTCACAACCGAGACGTACGGGACGACACGAACGGGATTCTGTAAAACATTACCAGCGTGGAGCTAGATGTATTAGGTTAGGTTACGTTACGTGATGGACGTGTATAATGTTCCCACAAAGATGTAGGGGCCGACCCGCCAGGAATGTTGTAAAATACCACATCCGAGATGTCAGACTGCCTTAGGTTAGGATATGTAACGCTATAGACGTATATAATGTCACAACCGATACGTACGGGACGACACGAACGGGATTCTGTAAAACATTTCCAGCGAGGGTCTAGATGGGTTAGGTTAGGTTATATTACGTTATGGACGTGTATAATGTTCCCACAAAGATGTAGGGGCCGACCCGCCAGGAATGTTGTAAAATACCACATCCGAGATGTCAGACTGCCTTAGGTTAGGATATATAACGCTATAGAAGTATATAGTGTCCCCACCGAGATGTACGGGACGACACGAACGGGATCCTGCAAAACATTACCAGCGAGGGGCTAGATGTATTAGGTTAGGTTAAATTACGTTATAGACGTGTATAATGTTCCCAGAAAGATGTAGGGGCCGACCAGCCAAGAATGTTGTAAAATACTACATCCGAGATGTTAGGCTGCCTTAGGTTAGGATATATAACGCTATAGAAGTATATAGTGTCCCCACCGAGATGTACGGGACGACACGATCGGGATTCTGCAAAACATTACCAGCGAGGGGCTAGATGTGTTAGGATAGGTTATATTACGTTATAGACGTGTATAATGTTCGCACAAAAATGTAGGGGCCGGCCAGCCAGGAATGTTGTAAAATACTACATCCGAGATGTTAGGCTGCCTTAGGTTAGGATATGTAACGGTATAGACGTATATAATGTCCCAACCGAGACGTACGGGACGACACGAACGGGATTCTGTAAAACATTACCAGTGAGGGGCTAGATGTATTAGGTTAGGTTATGTTACGTTATGGACGTGTATAATGTTCCTACAAAGATGTAGGGGCCGACAGGCCAGGAATGTTTTATAATACTACATCCGGGATGTTAGGATGCCTTAGGTTAGGATATATAACGCTACAGGCGTATATAATGTCCCAACCGAGACGTACTGGACGACACGAACAGGATTCTGTAAAGCATTACCAGCGGTGGGCTAGATGGGTTAGGTTTGGTTATGTTACGTTATGGACGTGTATAATGTTCCCACAAAGATGTAGGGGCCGACCCGCCAGGAATGTTGTAAAATACTACATCCGAGATGTTAGGCTGTCTTAGGTTAGGATATACAACGCTACGGGCGTATATAATGTCCCAACCGAGACGTACTGGACGACACGAACGGGATTCTGTAAAGCATTACCAGCGAGGTGCTAGATGGGTTAGGTTTGCTTATGTTACGTTATGGACGTGTATAATGTTCCCACAAAGATGTATGGGCCGACCCGCCAGGAATGTTGTAAAATACTACATCCGAGATGTCAGACTGCCTTAGGTTAGGATATGTAACGCTATAGACGTATATAATGTCACAACCGAGACGTACGGGACGACACGAACGGTATTCTGTAATACATTTCCAGCGAGGGCCTAGATGGGTTAGGTAAGGTTATATTACGTTATGGACGTGTATAATGTTCCCACAAAGATGTAGGGGCCGACCCGCCAGGAATGTTGTAAAATACCACATCCCAGATGTCAGACTGCCGTAGGTTAGGATATGTAACGCTATAGACGTATATAATGTCACAACCGAGACGTACGGGACGACACGAACGGGATTCTGTAAAACATTACCAGCGAGGGGCAAGATGGGTTAGGTTAGATTATATTGCGTTATAGACGTGTATAATGTCCACAAAAGAAGTAGGGGCCGACCCGCCAGGAATGTTGTAAAATACTACATCCAAGATGTCAGGCTGCCTTAGGTTAGGATATGTAACGCTATAGACGTACATAATGTCACAACCGAGACGTACGGGACGACACGAACGGGATTCTGTAAAACATTTCCAGCGAGGGTCTAGATGGGTTAGGTTAGGTTATATTACGTTATGGACGTGTATAATGTTCCCACAAAGATGTAGGGGCCGACCCTCCAGGAATGTTGTAAAATACTACATCCGAGATGTCAGGCTGCCTTAGGTTAGGATATGTAACGCTATAGACGTACATAATGTCACAACCGAGACGTACGGGACGACACGAACGGGATTCTGTAAAACATTACCAGCGAGGGGCAAGATGGGTTAGGTTAGGTTATATTACGTTATAGACGTGTATAATGTTACCACAAAGAAGTAGGGGCCGACCCGCCAGGAATGTTGTAAAATACTACATCCGAGATGTCAGGCTGTCTTAGGTTAGGATATATAACGCTACAGGCGTATATAATGTCCGAACCGAGACGTACTGGACGACACGAACGGGATTCTGTAAAGCATTACCAGCGAGGGGCTAGATGGGTTAGGTTTGCTTATGTTACGTTATGGACGTGTATAATGTTCCCACAAAGATGTATGGGCAGACCCGCCAGGAATGTTGTAAAATACTACATCCGAGATGTCAGGCTGCCTTAGGTTAGGATATATAACGCAATAGACGTATATAATGTCACAACCGATACGTACGGGACGACACGAACGGGATTCTGTAAAACATTTCCAGCGAGGGTCTAGATGGGTTAGGTTAGGTTATATTACGTTATGGACGTGTATAATGTTCCCACAAAGATGTAGGGGCCGACCCTCCAGGAATGTTGTAAAATACTACATCCGAGATGTCAGGCTGCCTTAGGTTAGGATATGTAACGCTATAGACGTACATAATGTCACAACGGAGACGTACGGGACGACACGAACGGGATTCTGTAAAACATTACCAGCGTGGAGCTAGATGTATTAGGTTAGGTTACGTTACGTGATGGACGTGTATAATGTTCCCACAAAGATGTAGGGGCCGACCCGCCAGGAATGTTTAAAAATACTACATCCGGGATGTTAGGATGCCTTAGGTTAGGATATATAACGCTACAGGCGTATATAATGTCCCAACCGAGACGTACTGGACGACACGAACAGGATTCTGTAAAGCATTACCAGCGGTGGGCTAGATGGGTTAGGTTTGGTTATGTTACGTTATGGACGTGTATAATGTTCCCACAAAGATGTAGGGGCCGACTCTCCAGGAATGTTGTAAAATACTACATCCGAGATGTCAGGCTGCCTAAGGTTAGGATATGTAACGCTATAGACGTACATAATGTCACAACCGAGACGTACGGGACGACACGAACGGGATTCTGTAAAACATTACCAGCGTGGAGCTAGATGTATTAGGTTAGGTTGCGTTACGTGATGGACGTGTATAATGTTCCCACAAAGATGTAGGGGCCGACCCGCCAGGAATGTTTAAAAATACTACATCCGGGATGTTAGGATGCCTTAGGTTAGGATATATAACGCTACAGGCGTATATAATGTCCCAACCGAGACGTACTGGACGACACGAACGGGATTCTGTAAAGCATTACCAGCGAGGGGCTAGATGGGTTAGGTTTGCTTATGTTACGTTATGGACGTGTATAATGTTCCCACAAAGATGTATGGGCCGACCCGCCAGGAATGTTGTAAAATACCACATCCGAGATGTCAGACTGCCTTAGGTTAGGATATGTAACGCTATACACGTATATAATGTCACAACCAAGACGTACGGGACGAAACGAACGGGATTCTGCAAAACATTACCAGCGAGGGGCAAGATGTATAAGGTTAGATTATATTACGTTATAGACGTGTATAATGTCCACAAAAGAAGTAGGGGCCGACCCGCCAGGAATGTTGTAAAATACTACATCCGAGATGTCAGGCTGTCTTAGGTTAGGATATATAACGCTACAGGCGTATATAATGTCACAACCGAGACGTACTGGACGACACGAACGGGATTCTGTAAAGCATTACCAGCGAGGGGCTAGATGGGTTAGGTTTGCTTATGTTACGTTATGGACGTGTATAATGTTCCCACAAAGATGTATGGGCAGACCCGCCAGGAATGTTGTAAAATACCACATCCGAGATGTCAGACTGCCTTAGGTTAGGATATGTAACGCTATAGACGTATATAATGTCACAACCGAGACGTACGGGACGACACGAACGGGATTCTGTAAAACATTACCAGCGTGGAGCTAGATGTATTAGGTTAGGTTACGTTACGTGATGGACGTGTATAATGTTCCCACAAAGATGTAGGGGCCGACCCGCCAGGAATGTTTAAAAATACTACATCCGGGATGTTAGGATGCCTTAGGTTAGGATATATAACGCTACAGGCGTATATAATGTCCCAACCGAGACGTACTGGACGACACGAACGGGATTCTGTAAAGCATTACCAGCGAGGGGCTAGATGGGTTAGGTTTGCTTATGTTACGTTATGGACGTGTATAATGTTCCCACAAAGATGTATGTGCCGACCCGCCAGGAATGTTGTAAAATACCACATCCGAGATGTCAGACTGCCTTAGGTTAGGATATATAACGCTATAGAAGTATATAGTGTCCCCACCGAGATGTACGGGACGACACGAACGGGATCCTGCAAAACATTACCAGCGAGGGGCTAGATGTATTAGGTTAGGTTAAATTACGTTATAGACGTGTATAATGTTCCCACAAAGATGTAGGGGCCGACCAGCCAGGAATGTTGTAAAATACTACATCCGAGATGTTAGGCTGCCTTAGGTTAGGATATATAACGCTATAGAAGTATATAGTGTCCCCACCGAGATGTACGGGACGACACGATCGGGATTCTGCAAAACATTACCAGCGAGGGGCTAGATGTGTTAGGATAGGTTATATTACGTTATAGACGTGTATAATGTTCGGACAAAAATGTAGGGGCCGGCCAGCCAGGAATGTTGTAAAATACTACATCCGAGATGTAAGGCTGCCTTAGGTTAGGATATGTAACGCTATAGACGTATGTAATGTCCCAACCGAGACGTACGGGACGACACGAACGGGATTCTGTAAAACATTACCAGTGAGGGGCTAGATGTATTAGGTTAGGTTATGTTACGTTATGGACGTGTATAATGTTCCTACAAAGATGTAGGGGCCGACCCGCCAGGAATGTTTTATAATACTACATCCGGGATGTTAGGATGCCTTAGGTTAGGATATATAACGCTACAGGCGTATATAATGTCCCAACCGAGACGTACTGGACGACACGAACAGGATTCTGTAAAGCATTACCAGCGGTGGGCTAGATGGGTTAGGTTTGGTTATGTTACGTTATGGACGTGTATAATGTTCCCACAAAGATGTAGGGGCCGACCCTCCAGGAATGTTGTAAAATACTACATCCGAGATGTCAGGCTGCCTAAGGTTAGGATATGTAACGCTATAGACGTACATAATGTCACAACCGAGACGTACGGGACGACACGAACGGGTTTCTGTAAAACATTACCAGCGTGGAGCTAGATGTATTAGGTTAGGTTACGTTACGTGAAGGACGTGTATAATGTTCCCACAAAGATGTAGGGGCCGACCCGCCAGGAATGTTTAAAAATACTACATCCGGGATGTTAGGATGCCTTAGGTTAGGATATATAACGCTACAGGCGTATATAATGTCCCAACCGAGACGTACTGGACGACACGAACGGGATTCTGTAAAGGATTACCAGCGAGGGGCTAGATGGGTTAGGTTTGCTTATGTTACGTTATGGACGTGTATAATGTTCCCACAAAGATGTATGGGCCGACCCGCCAGGAATGTTGTAAAATACCACATCCGAGATGTCAGACTGCCTTAGGTTAGGATATGTAACGCTATACACGTATATAATGTCACAACCAAGACGTACGGGACGAAACGAACGGGATTCTGCAAAACATTACCAGCGAGGGGCAAGATGTATAAGGTTAGATTATATTACGTTATAGACGTGTATAATGTCCACAAAAGAAGTAGGGGCCGACCCGCCAGGAATGTTGTAAAATACTACATCCGAGATGTCAGGCTGCATTAGGTTAGGATATGTAACGCTATAGACGTACATAATGTCACAACCGAGACGTACGGGACGACACGAACGGGATTCTGTAAAACATTACCAGCGTGGAGCTAGATGTATTAGGTTAGGTTACGTTACGTGATGGACGTGTATAATGTTCCCACAAAGATGTAGGGGCCGACCCGCCAGGAATGTTGTAAAATACCACATCCGAGATGTCAGACTGCCTTAGGTTAGGATATGTAACGCTATAGACGTATATAATGTCACAACCGAGACGTACGGGACGACACGAACGGGATTCTGTAAAACATTACCAGCGAGGGGCAAGATGGGTTAGGTTAGGTTATATTACGTTATAGACGTGTATAATGTTCCCAGAAAGATATAGGGGCCGACCCGCCAGGAATGTTTTAAAATACTACATCCGAGATGTCAGGCTGCCTTAGGTTAGGATATATAACGCTATAGACGTATATAATGTCACAACCGAGACGTACGGGACGACACGAACGTGATTCTGTAAAACATTTCCAGCGAGGGTCTAGATGGGTTAGGTTAGGTTATATTACGTTATGGACGTGTATAATGTTCCCACAAAGATGTAGGGGCCGACCCTCCAGGAATGTTGTAAAATACTACATCCGAGATGTCAGGCTGCCTTAGGTTAGGATATGTAACGCTATAGACGTACATAATGTCACAACCGAGACGTACGGGACGACACGAACGGGATTCTGTAAAACATTACCAGCGAGGGGCAAGATGGGTTAGGTTAGGTTATATTACGTTATAGACGTGTATAATGTTACCACAAAGAAGTAGGGGCCGACCCGCCAGGAATGTTGTAAAATACTACATCCGAGATGTCAGGCTGTCTTAGGTTAGGATATATAACGCTACAGGCGTATATAATGTCCGAACCGAGACGTACTGGACGACACGAACGGGATTCTGTAAAGCATTACCAGCGAGGGGCTAGATGGGTTAGGTTTGCTTATGTTACGTTATGGACGTGTATAATGTTCCCACAAAGATGTATGGGCAGACCCGCCAGGAATGTTGTAAAATACTACATCCGAGATGTCAGGCTGCCTTAGGTTAGGATATATAACGCAATAGACGTATATAATGTCACAACCGATACGTACGGGACGACACGAACGGGATTCTGTAAAACATTTCCAGCGAGGGTCTAGATGGGTTAGGTTAGGTTATATTACGTTATGGACGTGTATAATGTTCCCACAAAGATGTAGGGGCCGACCCTCCAGGAATGTTGTAAAATACTACATCCGAGATGTCAGGTTGCCTTAGGTTAGGATATGTAACGCTATAGACGTACATAATGTCACAACCGAGACGTACGGGACGACACGAACGGGATTCTGTAAAACATTACCAGCGTGGAGCTAGATGTATTAGGTTAGGTTACGTTACGTGATGGACGTGTATAATGTTCCCACAAAGATGTAGGGGCCGACCCGCCAGGAATGTTTAAAAATACTACATCCGGGATGTTAGGATGCCTTAGGTTAGGATATATAACGCTACAGGCGTATATAATGTCCCAACCGAGACGTACTGGACGACACGAACGGGATTCTGTAAAGCATTACCAGCGAGGGGCTAGATGGGTTAGGTTTGCTTATGTTACGTTATGGACGTGTATAATGTTCCCACAAAGATGTATGTGCCGACCCGCCAGGAATGTTGTAAAATACCACATCCGAGATGTCAGACTGCCTTAGGTTAGGATATATAACGCTATAGAAGTATATAGTGTCCCCACCGAGATGTACGGGACGACACGAACGGGATCCTGCAAAACATTACCAGCGAGGGGCTAGATGTATTAGGTTAGGTTAAATTACGTTATAGACGTGTATAATGTTCCCACAAAGATGTAGGGGCCGACCAGCCAGGAATGTTGTAAAATACTACATCCGAGATGTTAGGCTGCCTTAGGTTAGGATATATAACGCTATAGAAGTATATAGTGTCCCCACCGAGATGTACGGGACGACACGATCGGGATTCTGCAAAACATTACCAGCGAGGGGCTAGATGTGTTAGGATAGGTTATATTACGTTATAGACGTGTATAATGTTCGCGCAAAAATGTAGGGGCCGGCCAGCCAGGAATGTTGTAAAATACTACATCCGAGATGTTAGGCTGCCTTAGGTTAGGATATGTAACGCTATAGACGTATGTAATGTCCCAACCGAGACGTACGGGACGACAGGAACAGGATTCTGTAAAACATTACCAGTGAGGGGCTAGATGTATTAGGTTAGGTTATGTTACGTTATGGACGTGTATAATGTTCCTACAAAGATGTAGGGGCCGACCCGCCAGGAATGTTTTATAATACTACATCCGGGATGTTAGGGTGCCTTAGGTTAGGATATATGACGCTACAGGCGTATATAATGTCCCAACCGAGACGTACTGGACGACACGAACAGGATTCTGTAAAGCATTACCAGCGGTGGGCTAGATGGGTTAGGTTTGGTTATGTTACGTTATGGACGTGTATAATGTTCCCACAAAGATGTAGGGGCCGACCCTCCAGGAATGTTGTAAAATACTACATCCGAGATGTCAGGCTGCCTAAGGTTAGGATATGTAACGCTATAGACGTACATAATGTCACAACCGAGACGTACGGGACGACACGAACGGGTTTCTGTAAAACATTACCAGCGTGGAGCTAGATGTATTAGGTTAGGTTACGTTACGTGAAGGACGTGTATAATGTTCCCACAAAGATGTAGGGGCCGACCCGCCAGGAATGTTTAAAAATACTACATCCGGGATGTTAGGATGCCTTAGGTTAGGATATATAACGCTACAGGCGTATATAATGTCCCAACCGAGACGTACTGGACGACACGAACGGGATTCTGTAAAGCATTACCAGCGAGGGGCTAGATGGGTTAGGTTTGCTTATGTTACGTTATGGACGTGTATAATGTTCCCACAAAGATGTATGGGCCGACCCGCCAGGAATGTTGTAAAATACCACATCCGAGATGTCAGACTGCCTTAGGTTAGGATATGTAACGCTATACACGTATATAATGTCACAACCAAGACGTACGGGACGAAACGAACGGGATTCTGCAAAACATTACCAGCGAGGGGCAAGATGTATAAGGTTAGATTATATTACGTTATAGACGTGTATAATGTCCACAAAAGAAGTAGGGGCCGACCCGCCAGGAATGTTGTAAAATACTACATCCGAGATGTCAGGCTGCCTTAGGTTAGGATATGTAACGCTATAGACGTACATAATGTCACAACCGAGACGTACGGGACGACACGAACGGGATTCTGTAAAACATTACCAGCGTGGAGCTAGATGTATTAGGTTAGGTTACGTTACGTGATGGACGTGTATAATGTTCCCACAAAGATGTAGGGGCCGACCCGCCAGGAATGTTGTAAAATACCACATCCGAGATGTCAGACTGCCTTAGGTTAGGATATGTAACGCTATAGACGTATATAATGTCACAACCGAGACGTACGGGACGACACGAACGGGATTCTGTAAAACATTACCAGCGAGGGGCAAGATGGGTTAGGTTAGGTTATATTACGTTATAGACGTGTATAATGTTCCCAGAAAGATATAGGGGCCGACCCGCCAGGAATGTTTTAAAATACTACATCCGAGATGTCAGGCTGCCTTAGGTTAGGATATATAACGCTATAGACGTATATAATGTCACAACCGAGACGTACGGGACGACACGAACGTGATTCTGTAAAACATTTCCAGCCAGGGTCTAGATGGGTTAGGTTAGGTTATATTACGTTATGGACGTGTATAATGTTCCCACAAAGATGTAGGGGCCGACCCTCCAGGAATGTTGTAAAATACTACATCCGAGATGTCAGGCTGCCTTAGGTTAGGATATGTAACGCTATAGACGTACATAATGTCACAACCGAGACGTACGGGACGACACGAACGGGATTCTGTAAAACATTACCAGCGTGGAGCTAGATGTATTAGGTTAGGTTACGTTACGTGATGGACGTGTATAATGTTCCCACAAAGATGTAGGGGCCGACCCGCCAGGAATGTTTAAAAATACTACATCCGGGATGTTAGGATGCCTTAGGTTAGGATATATAACGCTACAGGCGTATATAATGTCCCAACCGAGACGTACTGGACGACACGAACGGGATTCTGTAAAGCATTACCAGCGAGGGGCTAGATGGGTTAGGTTTGCTTATGTTACGTTATGGTCGTGTATAATGTTCCCACAAAGATGTATGGGCCGACCCGCCAGGAATGTTGTAAAATACCACATCCGAGATGTCAGACTGCCTTAGGTTAGGATATGTAACGCTATAGACGTATATAATGTCACAACCGAGACGTACGGGACGACACGAACGGGATTCTGTAAAACATTACCAGCGAGGGGCAAGATGGGTTAGGTTAGGTTATATTACGTTATAGACGTGTATAATGTTACCACAAAGAAGTAGGGGCCGACCCGCCAGGAATGTTGTAAAATACTACATCCGAGATGTCAGGCTGCCTTAGGTTAGGATATGTAACGCTATACACGTATATAATGTCACAACCAAGGCGTACGGGACGACACGAACGGGATTCTGCAAAACATTTCCAGCGAGGGGCAAGATGTATAAGGTTAGATTATATTGCGTTATAGACGTGTATAATGTCCACAAAAGAAGTAGGGGCCGACCCGCCAGGAATGTTGTAAAATACTACATCCGAGATGTCAGGCTGCCTTAGGTTAGGATATGTAACGCTATAGACGTACATAATGTCACAACCGAGACGTACGGGACGACACGAACGGGATTCTGTAAAACATTACCAGCGTGGAGCTAGATGTATTAGGTTAGGTTACGTTACGTGATGGACGTGTATAATGTTCCCACAAAGATGTAGGGGCCGACCCGCCAGGAATGTTGTAAAATACCACATCCGAGATGTCAGACTGCCTTAGGTTAGGATATGTAACGCTATAGACGTATATAATGTCACAACCGAGACGTACGGGACGACACGAACGGGATTCTGTAAAACATTACCAGCGAGGGGCTAGATGTGTTAGGATAGGTTATATTACGTTGTAGACGTGTATAATGTTCGCACAAAAATGTACGGGCCGGCCAGCCAGGAATGTTGTAAAATACTACATCCGAGATGTAAGGCTGCCTTAGGTTAGGATATGTAACGCTATAGACGTATGTAATGTCCCAACCGAGACGTACGGGACGACACGAACGGGATTCTGTAAAACATTACCAGTGAGGGGCTAGATGTATTAGGTTAGGTTATGTTACGTTATGGACGTGTATAATGTTCCTACAAAGATGTAGGGGCCGACCCGCCAGGAATGTTTTATAATACTACATCCGGGATGTTAGGATGCCTTAGGTTAGGATATATAACGCTACAGGCGTATATAATGTCCCAACCGAGACGTACTGGACGACACGAACAGGATTCTGTAAAGCATTACCAGCGGTGGGCTAGATGGGTTAGGTTTGGTTATGTTACGTTATGGACGTGTATAATGTTCCCACAAAGATGTAGGGGCCGACCCTCCAGGAATGTTGTAAAATACTACATCCGAGATGTCAGGCTGCCTAAGGTTAGGATATGTAACGCTATAGACGTACATAATGTCACAACCGAGACGTACGGGACGACACGAACGGGTTTCTGTAAAACATTACCAGCGTGGAGCTAGATGTATTAGGTTAGGTTACGTTACGTGAAGGACGTGTATAATGTTCCCACAAAGATGTAGGGGCCGACCCGCCAGGAATGTTTAAAAATACTACATCCGGGATGTTAGGATGCCTTAGGTTAGGATATATAACGCTACAGGCGTATATAATGTCCCAACCGAGACGTACTGGACGACACGAACGGGATTCTGTAAAGGATTACCAGCGAGGGGCTAGATGGGTTAGGTTTGCTTATGTTACGTTATGGACGTGTATAATGTTCCCACAAAGATGTATGGGCCGACCCGCCAGGAATGTTGTAAAATACCACATCCGAGATGTCAGACTGCCTTAGGTTAGGATATGTAACGCTATACACGTATATAATGTCACAACCAAGACGTACGGGACGAAACGAACGGGATTCTGCAAAACATTACCAGCGAGGGGCAAGATGTATAAGGTTAGATTATATTACGTTATAGACGTGTATAATGTCCACAAAAGAAGTAGGGGCCGACCCGCCAGGAATGTTGTAAAATACTACATCCGAGATGTCAGGCTGCCTTAGGTTAGGATATGTAACGCTATAGACGTACATAATGTCACAACCGAGACGTACGGGACGACACGAACGGGATTCTGTAAAACATTACCAGCGTGGAGCTAGATGTATTAGGTTAGGTTACGTTACGTGATGGACGTGTATAATGTTCCCACAAAGATGTAGGGGCCGACCCGCCAGGAATGTTGTAAAATACCACATCCGAGATGTCAGACTGCCTTAGGTTAGGATATGTAACGCTATAGACGTATATAATGTCACAACCGAGACGTACGGGACGACACGAACGGGATTCTGTAAAACATTACCAGCGAGGGGCAAGATGGGTTAGGTTAGGTTATATTACGTTATAGACGTGTATAATGTTCCCAGAAAGATATAGGGGCCGACCCGCCAGGAATGTTTTAAAATACTACATCCGAGATGTCAGGCTGCCTTAGGTTAGGATATATAACGCTATAGACGTATATAATGTCACAACCGAGACGTACGGGACGACACGAACGGGATTCTGTAAAACATTACCAGCGAGGGGCAAGATGGGTTAGGTTAGGTTATATTACGTTATAGACGTGTATAATGTTACCACAAAGAAGTAGGGGCCGACCCGCCAGGAATGTTGTAAAATACTACATCCGAGATGTCAGGCTGCCTTAGGTTAGGATATGTAACGCTATACACGTATATAATGTCACAACCAAGGCGTACGGGACGACACGAACGGGATTCTGCAAAACATTTCCAGCGAGGGGCAAGATGTATAAGGTTAGATTATATTGCGTTATAGACGTGTATAATGTCCACAAAAGAAGTAGGGGCCGACCCGCCAGGAATGTTGTAAAATACTACATCCGAGATGTCGGGCTGCCTTAGGTTAGGATATGTAACGCTATAGACGTACATAATGTCACAACCGAGACGTACGGGACGACACGAACGGGATTCTGTAAAACATTACCAGCGTGGAGCTAGATGTATTAGGTTAGGTTACGTTACGTGATGGACGTGTATAATGTTCCCACAAAGATGTAGGGGCCGACCCGCCAGGAATGTTGTAAAATACCACATCCGAGATGTCAGACTGCCTTAGGTTAGGATATGTAACGCTATAGACGTATATAATGTCACAACCGAGACGTACGGGACGACACGAACGGGATTCTGTAAAACATTACCAGCGAGGGGCTAGATGTGTTAGGATAGGTTATATTACGTTATAGACGTGTATAATGTTCGCACAAAAATGTAGGGGCCGGCCAGCCAGGAATGTTGTAAAATACTACATCCGAGATGTAAGGCTGCCTTAGGTTAGGATATGTAACGCTATAGACGTATGTAATGTCCCAACCGAGACGTACGGGACGACACGAACGGGATTCTGTAAAACATTACCAGTGAGGGGCTAGATGTATTAGGTTAGGTTATGTTACGTTATGGACGTGTATAATGTTCCTACAAAGATGTAGGGGCCGACCCGCCAGGAATGTTTTATAATACTACATCCGGGATGTTAGGATGCCTTAGGTTAGGATATATAACGCTACAGGCGTATATAATGTCCCAACCGAGACGTACTGGACGACACGAACAGGATTCTGTAAAGCATTACCAGCGGTGGGCTAGATGGGTTAGGTTTGGTTATGTTACGTTATGGACGTGTATAATGTTCCCACAAAGATGTAGGGGCCGACCCTCCAGGAATGTTGTAAAATACTACATCCGAGATGTCAGGCTGCCTAAGGTTAGGATATGTAACGCTATAGACGTACATAATGTCACAACCGAGACGTACGGGACGACACGAACGGGATTCTGTAAAACATTACCAGCGTGGAGCTAGATGTATTAGGTTAGGTTACGTTACGTGATGGACGTGTATAATGTTCCCACAAAGATGTAGGGGCCGACCCGCCAGGAATGTTGTAAAATACCACATCCGAGATGTCAGACTGCCTTAGGTTAGGATATGTAACGCTATAGACGTATATAATGTCACAACCGAGACGTACGGGACGACACGAACGGGATTCTGTAAAACATTACCAGCGAGGGGCAAGATGGGTTAGGTTAGGTTATATTACGTTATAGACGTGTATAATGTTCCCAGAAAGATATAGGGGCCGACCCGCCAGGAATGTTTTAAAATACTACATCCGAGATGTCAGGCTGCCTTAGGTTAGGATATATAACGCTATAGACGTATATAATGTCACAACCGAGACGTACGGGACGACACGAACGTGATTCTGTAAAACATTTCCAGCGAGGGTCTAGATGGGTTAGGTTAGGTTATATTACGTTATGGACGTGTATAATGTTCCCACAAAGATGTAGGGGCCGACCCTCCAGGAATGTTGTAAAATACTACATCCGAGATGTCAGGCTGCCTTAGGTTAGGATATGTAACGCTATAGACGTACATAATGTCACAACCGAGACGTACGGGACGACACGAACGGGATTCTGTAAAACATTACCAGCGAGGGGCAAGATGGGTTAGGTTAGGTTATATTACGTTATAGACGTGTATAATGTTACCACAAAGAAGTAGGGGCCGACCCGCCAGGAATGTTGTAAAATACTACATCCGAGATGTCAGGCTGTCTTAGGTTAGGATATATAACGCTACAGGCGTATATAATGTCCGAACCGAGACGTACTGGACGACACGAACGGGATTCTGTAAAGCATTACCAGCGAGGGGCTAGATGGGTTAGGTTTGCTTATGTTACGTTATGGACGTGTATAATGTTCCCACAAAGATGTATGGGCAGACCCGCCAGGAATGTTGTAAAATACTACATCCGAGATGTCAGGCTGCCTTAGGTTAGGATATATAACGCAATAGACGTATATAATGTCACAACCGATACGTACGGGACGACACGAACGGGATTCTGTAAAACATTTCCAGCGAGGGTCTAGATGGGTTAGGTTAGGTTATATTACGTTATGGACGTGTATAATGTTCCCACAAAGATGTAGGGGCCGACCCTCCAGGAATGTTGTAAAATACTACATCCGAGATGTCAGGCTGCCTTAGGTTAGGATATGTAACGCTATAGACGTACATAATGTCACAACCGAGACGTACGGGACGACACGAACGGGATTCTGTAAAACATTACCAGCGTGGAGCTAGATGTATTAGGTTAGGTTACGTTACGTGATGGACGTGTATAATGTTCCCACAAAGATGTAGGGGCCGACCCGCCAGGAATGTTTAAAAATACTACATCCGGGATGTTAGGATGCCTTAGGTTAGGATATATAACGCTACAGGCGTATATAATGTCCCAACCGAGACGTACTGGACGACACGAATGGGATTCTGTAAAGCATTACCAGCGAGGGGCTAGATGGGTTAGGTTTGCTTATGTTACGTTATGGACGTGTATAATGTTCCCACAAAGATGTATGTGCCGACCCGCCAGGAATGTTGTAAAATACCACATCCGAGATGTCAGACTGCCTTAGGTTAGGATATATAACGCTATAGAAGTATATAGTGTCCCCACCGAGATGTACGGGACGACACGAACGGGATCCTGCAAAACATTACCAGCGAGGGGCTAGATGTATTAGGTTAGGTTAAATTACGTTATAGACGTGTATAATGTTCCCACAAAGATGTAGGGGCCGACCAGCCAGGAATGTTGTAAAATACTACATCCGAGATGTTAGGCTGCCTTAGGTTAGGATATATAACGCTATAGAAGTATATAGTGTCCCCACCGAGATGTACGGGACGACACGATCGGGATTCTGCAAAACATTACCAGCGAGGGGCTAGATGTGTTAGGATAGGTTATATTACGTTATAGACGTGTATAATGTTCGCGCAAAAATGTAGGGGCCGGCCAGCCAGGAATGTTGTAAAATACTACATCCGAGATGTTAGGCTGCCTTAGGTTAGGATATGTAACGCTATAGACGTATGTAATGTCCCAACCGAGACGTACGGGACGACAGGAACGGGATTCTGTAAAACATTACCAGTGAGGGGCTAGATGTATTAGGTTAGGTTATGTTACGTTATGGACGTGTATAATGTTCCTACAAAGATGTAGGGGCCGACCCGCCAGGAATGTTTTATAATACTACATCCGGGATGTTAGGGTGCCTTAGGTTAGGATATATAACGCTACAGGCGTATATAATGTCCCAACCGAGACGTACTGGACGACACGAACAGGATTCTGTAAAGCATTACCAGCGGTGGGCTAGATGGGTTAGGTTTGGTTATGTTACGTTATGGACGTGTATAATGTTCCCACAAAGATGTAGGGGCCGACCCTCCAGGAATGTTGTAAAATACTACATCCGAGATGTCAGGCTGCCTAAGGTTAGGATATGTAACGCTATAGACGTACATAATGTCACAACCGAGACGTACGGGACGACACGAACGGGATTCTGTAAAACATTACCAGCGTGGAGCTAGATGTATTAGGTTAGGTTGCGTTACGTGATGGACGTGTATAATGTTCCCACAAAGATGTAGGGGCCGACCCGCCAGGAATGTTTAAAAATACTACATCCGGGATGTTAGGATGCCTTAGGTTAGGATATATAACGCTACAGGCGTATATAATGTCCCAACCGAGACGTACTGGACGACACGAACGGGATTCTGTAAAGCATTACCAGCGAGGGGCTAGATGGGTTAGGTTTGCTTATGTTACGTTATGGACGTGTATAATGTTCCCACAAAGATGTATGGGCCGACCCGCCAGGAATGTTGTAAAATACCACATCCGAGATGTCAGACTGCCTTAGGTTAGGATATGTAACGCTATACATGTGATAATGTCACAACCAAGACGTACGGGACGAAACGAACGGGATTCTGCAAAACATTACCAGCGAGGGGCAAGATGTATAAGGTTAGATTATATTACGTTATAGACGTGTATAATGTCCACAAAAGAAGTAGGGGCCGACCCGCCAGGAATGTTGTAAAATACTACATCCGAGATGTCAGGCTGCCTTAGGTTAGGATATGTAACGCTATAGACGTACATAATGTCACAACCGAGACGTACGGGACGACACGAACGGGATTCTGTAAAACATTACCAGCGTGGAATTAGATGTATTAGGTTAGGTTACGTTACGTGATGGACGTGTATAATGTTCCCACAAAGATGTAGGGGCCGACCCGCCAGGAATGTTGTAAAATACCACATCCGAGATGTCAGACTGCCTTAGGTTAGGATATGTATCGCTATAGACGTATATAATGTCACAACCGAGACGTACGGGACGACACGAACGGGATTCTGTAAAACATTACCAGCGAGGGGCAAGATGGGTTAGGTTAGGTTATATTACGTTATAGACGTGTATAATGTTCCCAGAAAGATATAGGGGCCGACCCGCCAGGAATGTTTTAAAATACTACATCCGAGATGTCAGGCTGCCTTAGGTTAGGATATATAACGCTATAGACGTATATAATGTCACAACCGAGACGTACGGGACGACACGAACGTGATTCTGTAAAACATTTCCAGCCAGGGTCTAGATGGGTTAGGTTAGGTTATATTACGTTATGGACGTGTATAATGTTCCCACAAAGATGTAGGGGCCGACCCTCCAGGAATGTTGTAAAATACTACATCCGAGATGTCAGGCTGCCTTAGGTTAGGATATGCAACGCTATAGACGTACATAATGTCACAACCGAGACGTACCGGACGACACGAACGGGATTCTGTAAAACATTACCAGCGTGGAGCTAGATGTATTAGGTTAGGTTACGTTACGTGATGGACGTGTATAATGTTCCCACAAAGATGTAGGGGCCGACCCGCCAGGAATGTTTAAAAATACTACATCCGGGATGTTAGGATGCCTTAGGTTAGGATATATAACGCTACAGGCGTATATAATGTCCCAACCGAGACGTACTGGACGACACGAACGGGATTCTGTAAAGCATTACCAGCGAGGGGCTAGATGGGTTAGGTTTGCTAATGTTACGTTATGGACGTGTATAATGTTCCCACAAAGATGTATGGGCCGACCCGCCAGGAATGTTGTAAAATACCACATCCGAGATGTCAGACTGCCTTAGGTTAGGATATGTAACGCTATAGACGTATATAATGTCACAACCGAGACGTACGGGACGACACGAACGGGATTCTGTAAAACATTACCAGCGAGGGGCAAGATGGGTTAGGTTAGGTTATATTACGTTATAGACGTGTATAATGTTACCACAAAGAAGTAGGGGCCGACCCGCCAGGAATGTTGTAAAATACTACATCCGAGATGTCAGGCTGCCTTAGGTTAGGATATGTAACGCTATACACGTATATAATGTCACAACCAAGGCGTACGGGACGACACGAACGGGATTCTGCAAAACATTTCCAGCGAGGGGCAAGATGTATAAGGTTAGATTATATTGCGTTATAGACGTGTATAATGTCCACAAAAGAAGTAGGGGCCGACCCGCCAGGAATGTTGTAAAATACTACATCCGAGATGTCAGGCTGCCTTAGGTTAGGATATGTAACGCTATAGACGTACATAATGTCACAACCGAGACGTACGGGACGACACGAACGGGATTCTGTAAAACATTACCAGCGTGGAGCTAGATGTATTAGGTTAGGTTACGTTACGTGATGGACGTGTATAATGTTCCCACAAAGATGTAGGGGCCGACCCGCCAGGAATGTTGTAAAATACCACATCCGAGATGTCAGACTGCCTTAGGTTAGGATATGTAACGCTATAGACGTATATAATATCACAACCGAGACGTACGGGACGACACGAACGGGATTCTGTAAAACATTACCAGCGAGGGGCAAGATGGGTTAGGTTAGGTTATATTACGTTATAGACGTGTATAATGTTCCCAGAAAGATATAGGGGCCGACCCGCCAGGAATGTTTTAAAATACTACATCCGAGATGTCAGGCTGCCTTAGGTTAGGATATATAACGCTATAGACGTATATAATGTCACAACCGAGACGTACGGGACGACACGAACGTGATTCTGTAAAACATTTCCAGCCAGGGTCTAGATGGGTTAGGTTAGGTTATATTACGTTATGGACGTGTATAATGTTCCCACAAAGATGTAGGGGCCGACCCTCCAGGAATGTTGTAAAATACTACATCCGAGATGTCAGGCTGCCTTAGGTTAGGATATGTAACGCTATAGACGTACATAATGTCACAACCGAGACGTACGGGACGACACGAACGGGATTCTGTAAAACATTACCAGCGTGGAGCTAGATGTATTAGGTTAGGTTACGTTACGTGATGGACGTGTATAATGTTCCCACAAAGATGTAGGGGCCGACCCGCCAGGAATGTTTAAAAATACTACATCCGGGATGTTAGGATGCCTTAGGTTAGGATATATAACGCTACAGGCGTATATAATGTCCCAACCGAGACGTACTGGACGACACGAATGGGATTCTGTAAAGCATTACCAGCGAGGGGCTAGATGGGTTAGGTTTGCTTATGTTACGTTATGGACGTGTATAATGTTCCCACAAAGATGTATGTGCCGACCCGCCAGGAATGTTGTAAAATACCACATCCGAGATGTCAGACTGCCTTAGGTTAGGATATATAACGCTATAGAAGTATATAGTGTCCCCACCGAGATGTACGGGACGACACGAACGGGATCCTGCAAAACATTACCAGCGAGGGGCTAGATGTATTAGGTTAGGTTAAATTACGTTATAGACGTGTATAATGTTCCCACAAAGATGTAGGGGCCGACCAGCCAGGAATGTTGTAAAATACTACATCCGAGATGTTAGGCTGCCTTAGGTTAGGATATATAACGCTATAGAAGTATATAGTGTCCCCACCGAGATGTACGGGACGACACGATCGGGATTCTGCAAAACATTACCAGCGAGGGGCTAGATGTGTTAGGATAGGTTATATTACGTTATAGACGTGTATAATGTTCGCGCAAAAATGTAGGGGCCGGCCAGCCAGGAATGTTGTAAAATACTACATCCGAGATGTTAGGCTGCCTTAGGTTAGGATATGTAACGCTATAGACGTATGTAATGTCCCAACCGAGACGTACGGGACGACAGGAACGGGATTCTGTAAAACATTACCAGTGAGGGGCTAGATGTATTAGGTTAGGTTATGTTACGTTATGGACGTGTATAATGTTCCTACAAAGATGTAGGGGCCGACCCGCCAGGAATGTTTTATAATACTACATCCGGGATGTTAGGGTGCCTTAGGTTAGGATATATAACGCTACAGGCGTATATAATGTCCCAACCGAGACGTACTGGACGACACGAACAGGATTCTGTAAAGCATTACCAGCGGTGGGCTAGATGGGTTAGGTTTGGTTATGTTACGTTATGGACGTGTATAATGTTCCCACAAAGATGTAGGGGCCGACCCTCCAGGAATGTTGTAAAATACTACATCCGAGATGTCAGGCTGCCTAAGGTTAGGATATGTAACGCTATAGACGTACATAATGTCACAACCGAGACGTACGGGACGACACGAACGGGATTCTGTAAAACATTACCAGCGTGGAGCTAGATGTATTAGGTTAGGTTGCGTTACGTGATGGACGTGTATAATGTTCCCACAAAGATGTAGGGGCCGACCCGCCAGGAATGTTTAAAAATACTACATCCGGGATGTTAGGATGCCTTAGGTTAGGATATATAACGCTACAGGCGTATATAATGTCCCAACCGAGACGTACTGGACGACACGAACGGGATTCTGTAAAGCATTACCAGCGAGGGGCTAGATGGGTTAGGTTTGCTTATGTTACGTTATGGACGTGTATAATGTTCCCACAAAGATGTATGGGCCGACCCGCCAGGAATGTTGTAAAATACCACATCCGAGATGTCAGACTGCCTTAGGTTAGGATATGTAACGCTATACATGTGATAATGTCACAACCAAGACGTACGGGACGAAACGAACGGGATTCTGCAAAACATTACCAGCGAGGGGCAAGATGTATAAGGTTAGATTATATTACGTTATAGACGTGTATAATGTCCACAAAAGAAGTAGGGGCCGACCCGCCAGGAATGTTGTAAAATACTACATCCGAGATGTCAGGCTGCCTTAGGTTAGGATATGTAACGCTATAGACGTACATAATGTCACAACCGAGACGTACGGGACGACACGAACGGGATTCTGTAAAACATTACCAGCGTGGAGCTAGATGTATTAGGTTAGGTTACGTTACGTGATGGACGTGTATAATGTTCCCACAAAGATGTAGGGGCCGACCCGCCAGGAATGTTGTAAAATACCACATCCGAGATGTCAGACTGCCTTAGGTTAGGATATGTAACGCTATAGACGTATATAATGTCACAACCGAGACGTACGGGACGACACGAACGGGATTCTGTAAAACATTACCAGCGAGGGGCAAGATGGGTTAGGTTAGGTTATATTACGTTATAGACGTGTATAATGTTCCCAGAAAGATATAGGGGCCGACCCGCCAGGAATGTTTTAAAATACTACATCCGAGATGTCAGGCTGCCTTAGGTTAGGATATATAACGCTATAGACGTATATAATGTCACAACCGAGACGTACGGGACGACACGAACGTGATTCTGTAAAACATTTCCAGCCAGGGTCTAGATGGGTTAGGTTAGGTTATATTACGTTATGGACGTGTATAATGTTCCCACAAAGATGTAGGGGCCGACCCTCCAGGAATGTTGTAAAATACTACATCCGAGATGTCAGGCTGCCTTAGGTTAGGATATGCAACGCTATAGACGTACATAATGTCACAACCGAGACGTACGGGACGACACGAACGGGATTCTGTAAAACATTACCAGCGTGGAGCTAGATGTATTAGGTTAGGTTACGTTACGTGATGGACGTGTATAATGTTCCCACAAAGATGTAGGGGCCGACCCGCCAGGAATGTTTAAAAATACTACATCCGGGATGTTAGGATGCCTTAGGTTAGGATATATAACGCTACAGGCGTATATAATGTCCCAACCGAGACGTACTGGACGACACGAACGGGATTCTGTAAAGCATTACCAGCGAGGGGCTAGATGGGTTAGGTTTGCTAATGTTACGTTATGGACGTGTATAATGTTCCCACAAAGATGTATGGGCCGACCCGCCAGGAATGTTGTAAAATACCACATCCGAGATGTCAGACTGCCTTAGGTTAGGATATGTAACGCTATAGACGTATATAATGTCACAACCGAGACGTACGGGACGACACGAACGGGATTCTGTAAAACATTACCAGCGAGGGGCAAGATGGGTTAGGTTAGGTTATATTACGTTATAGACGTGTATAATGTTACCACAAAGAAGTAGGGGCCGACCCGCCAGGAATGTTGTAAAATACTACATCCGAGATGTCAGGCTGCCTTAGGTTAGGATATGTAACGCTATACACGTATATAATGTCACAACCAAGGCGTACGGGACGACACGAACGGGATTCTGCAAAACATTTCCAGCGAGGGGCAAGATGTATAAGGTTAGATTATATTGCGTTATAGACGTGTATAATGTCCACAAAAGAAGTAGGGGCCGACCCGCCAGGAATGTTGTAAAATACTACATCCGAGATGTCAGGCTGCCTTAGGTTAGGATATGTAACGCTATAGACGTACATAATGTCACAACCGAGACGTACGGGACGACACGAACGGGATTCTGTAAAACATTACCAGCGTGGAGCTAGATGTATTAGGTTAGGTTACGTTACGTGATGGACGTGTATAATGTTCCCACAAAGATGTAGGGGCCGACCCGCCAGGAATGTTGTAAAATACCACATCCGAGATGTCAGACTGCCTTAGGTTAGGATATGTAACGCTATAGACGTATATAATGTCACAACCGAGACGTACGGGACGACACGAACGGGATTCTGTAAAACATTACCAGCGAGGGGCAAGATGGGTTAGGTTAGGTTATATTACGTTATAGACGTGTATAATGTTCCCAGAAAGATATAGGGGCCGACCCGCCAGGAATGTTTTAAAATACTACATCCGAGATGTCAGGCTGCCTTAGGTTAGGATATATAACGCTATAGACGTATATAATGTCACAACCGAGACGTACGGGACGACACGAACGTGATTCTGTAAAACATTTCCAGCCAGGGTCTAGATGGGTTAGGTTAGGTTATATTACGTTATGGACGTGTATAATGTTCCCACAAAGATGTAGGGGCCGACCCTCCAGGAATGTTGTAAAATACTACATCCGAGATGTCAGGCTGCCTTAGGTTAGGATATGTAACGCTATAGACGTACATAATGTCACAACCGAGACGTACGGGACGACACGAACGGGATTCTGTAAAACATTACCAGCGTGGAGCTAGATGTATTAGGTTAGGTTACGTTACGTGATGGACGTGTATAATGTTCCCACAAAGATGTAGGGGCCGACCCGCCAGGAATGTTTAAAAATACTACATCCGGGATGTTAGGATGCCTTAGGTTAGGATATATAACGCTACAGGCGTATATAATGTCCCAACCGAGACGTACTGGACGACACGAACGGGATTCTGTAAAGCATTACCAGCGAGGGGCTAGATGGGTTAGGTTTGCTTATGTTACGTTATGGACGTGTATAATGTTCCCACAAAGATGTATGGGCCGACCCGCCAGGAATGTTGTAAAATACCACATCCGAGATGTCAGACTGCCTTAGGTTAGGATATGTAACGCTATAGACGTATATAATGTCACAACCGAGACGTACGGGACGACACGAACGGGATTCTGTAAAACATTACAAGCGAGGGGCAAGATGGGTTAGGTTAGGTTATATTACGTTATAGACGTGTATAATGTTACCACAAAGAAGTAGGGGCCGACCCGCCAGGAATGTTGTAAAATACTACATCCGAGATGTCAGGCTGCCTTAGGTTAGGATATGTAACGCTATACACGTATATAATGTCACAACCAAGGCGTACGGGACGACACGAACGGGATTCTGCAAAACATTTCCAGCGAGGGGCAAGATGTATAAGGTTAGATTATATTGCGTTATAGACGTGTATAATGTCCACAAAAGAAGTAGGGGCCGACCCGCCAGGAATGTTGTAAAATACTACATCCGAGATGTCAGGCTGCCTTAGGTTAGGATATGTAACGCTATAGACGTACATAATGTCACAACCGAGACGTACGGGACGACACGAACGGGATTCTGTAAAACATTACCAGCGTGGAGCTAGATGTATTAGGTTAGGTTACGTTACGTGATGGACGTGTATAATGTTCCCACAAAGATGTAGGGGCCGACCCGCCAGGAATGTTGTAAAATACCACATCCGAGATGTCAGACTGCCTTAGGTTAGGATATGTAACGCTATAGACGTATATAATGTCACAACCGATACGTACGGGACGACACGAACGGGATTCTGTAAAACATTTCCAGCGAGGGTCTAGATGGGTTAGGTTAGGTTATATTACGTTATGGACGTGTATAATGTTCCCACAAAGATGTAGGGGCCGACCCGCCAGGAATGTTGTAAAATACCACATCCGAGATGTCAGACTGCCTTAGGTTAGGATATATAACGCTATAGAAGTATATAGTGTCCCCACCGAGATGTACGGGACGACACGAACGGGATCCTGCAAAACATTACCAGCGAGGGGCTAGATGTATTAGGTTAGGTTAACTTACGTTATAGACGTGTATAATGTTCCCACAAAGATGTAGGGGCCGACCAGCCAGGAATGTTGTAAAATACTACATCCGAGATGTTAGGCTGCCTTAGGTTAGGATATATAACGCTATAGAAGTATATAGTGTCCCCACCGAGATGTACGGGACGACACGATCGGGATTCTGCAAAACATTACCAGCGAGGGGCTAGATGTGTTAGGATAGGTTATATTACGTTATAGACGTGTATAATGTTCGCACAAAAATGTAGGGGCCGGCCAGCCAGGAATGTTGTAAAATACTACATCCGAGATGTTAGGCTGCCTTAGGTTAGGATATGTAACGGTATAGACGTATATAATGTCCCAACCGAGACGTACGGGACGACACGAACGGGATTCTGTAAAACATTACCAGTGAGGGGCTAGATGTATTAGGTTAGGTTATGTTACGTTATGGACGTGTATAATGTTCCTACAAAGATGTAGGGGCCGACCCGCCAGGAATGTTTTATAATACTACATCCGGGATGTTAGGATGCCTTAGGTTAGGATATATAACGCTACAGGCGTATATAATGTCCCAACCGAGACGTACTGGACGACACGAACAGGATTCTGTAAAGCATTACCAGCGGTGGGCTAGATGGGTTAGGTTTGGTTATTTTACGTTATGGACGTGTATAATGTTCCCACAAAGATGTAGGGGCCGACCCGCCAGGAATGTTGTAAAATACTACATCCGAGATGTCAGACTGCCTTAGGTTAGGATATGTAACGCTATAGACGTATATAATGTCACAACCGAGACGTACGGGACGACACGAACGGTATTCTGTAATACATTTCCAGCGAGGGCCTAGATGGGTTAGGTAAGGTTATATTACGTTATGGACGTGTATAATGTTCCCACAAAGATGTAGGGGCCGACCCGGCAGGAATGTTGTAAAATACTACATCCGAGATGTCAGGCTGCCTTAGGTTAGGATATGTAGCGCTATAGACGTACATAATGTCACAACCGAGACGTACGGGACGACACGAACGGGATTCTGTAAAACATTACCAGCGTGGAGCTAGATGTATTAGGTTAGGTTACGTTACGTGATGGACGTGTATAATGTTCCCACAAAGATGTAGGGGCCGACCCGCCAGGAATGTTTAAAAATACTACATCCAGGATGTTAGGATGCCTTAGGTTAGGATATATAACGCTACAGGCGTATATAATGTCCCAACCGAGACGTACTGGACGACACGAACGGGATTCTGTAAAGCATTACCAGCGAGGGGCTAGATGGGTTAGGTTTGCTTATGTTACGTTATGGACGTGTATAATGTTCCCACAAAAATGTATGGGCCGACCCGCCAGCAATGTTGTAAAATACCACATCCGAGATGTCAGACTGCCTTAGGTTTGGATATGTAACGCTATAGACGTATATAATGTCACAACCGAGACGTACGGGACTACACGAACGGGATTCTGTAAAACATTACCAGCGAGGGGCAAGATGGGTTAGGTTAGGTTATATTACGTTATAGACGTGTATAATGTTACCACAAAGAAGTAGGGGCCGACCCGCCAGGAATGTTGTAAAATACTACATCCGAGATGTCAGGCTGCCTTAGGTTAGGATATGTAACGCTATACACGTATATAATGTCACAACCAAGGCGTACGGGACGACACGAACGGGATTCTGCAAAACATTTCCAGCGAGGGGCAAGATGTATAAGGTTAGATTATATTGCGTTATAGACGTGTATAATGTCCACAAAAGAAGTAGGGGCCGACCCGCCAGGAATGTTGTAAAATACTACATCCGAGATGTCAGGCTGCCTTAGGTTAGGATATGTAACGCTATAGACGTACATAATGTCACAACCGAGACGTACGGGACGACACGAACGGGATTCTGTAAAACATTACCAGCGTGGAGCTAGATGTATTAGGTTAGGTTACGTTACGTGATGGACGTGTATAATGTTCCCACAAAGATGTAGGGGCCGACCCGCCAGGAATGTTGTAAAATACCACATCCGAGATGTCAGACTGCCTTAGGTTAGGATATGTAACGCTATAGACGTATATAATGTCACAACCGATACGTACGGGACGACACGAACGGGATTCTGTAAAACATTTCCAGCGAGGGTCTAGATGGGTTAGGTTAGGTTATATTACGTTATGGACGTGTATAATGTTCCCACAAAGATGTAGGGGCCGACCCGCCAGGAATGTTGTAAAATACCACATCCGAGATGTCAGACTGCCTTAGGTTAGGATATATAACGCTATAGAAGTATATAGTGTCCCCACCGAGATGTACGGGACGACACGAACGGGATCCTGCAAAACATTACCAGCGAGGGGCTAGATGTATTAGGTTAGGTTAAATTACGTTATAGACGTGTATAATGTTCCCACAAAGATGTAGGGGCCGACCAGCCAGGAATGTTGTAAAATACTACATCCGAGATGTTAGGCTGCCTTAGGTTAGGATATATAACGCTATAGAAGTATATAGTGTCCCCACCGAGATGTACGGGACGACACGATCGGGATTCTGCAAAACATTACCAGCGAGGGGCTAGATGTGTTAGGATAGGTTATATTACGTTATAGACGTGTATAATGTTCGCACAAAAATGTAGGGGCCGGCCAGCCGGGAATGTTGTAAAATACTACATCCGAGATGTTAGGCTGCCTTAGGTTAGGATATGTAACGGTATAGACGTATATAATGTCCCAACCGAGACGTACGGGACGACACGAACGGGATTCTGTAAAACATTACCAGTGAGGGGCTAGATGTATTAGGTTAGGTTATGTTACGTTATGGACGTGTATAATGTTCCTACAAAGATGTAGGGGCCGACCCGCCAGGAATGTTTTATAATACTACATCCGGGATGTTAGGATGCCTTAGGTTAGGATATGTAACGCTATAGACGTATATAATGTCACAACCGATACGTACGGGACGACACGAACGGGATTCTGTAAAACATTTCCAGCGAGGGTCTAGATGGGTTAGGTTAGGTTATATTACGTTATGGACGTGTATAATGTTCCCACAAAGATGTAGGGGCCGACCCGCCAGGAATGTTGTAAAATACCACATCCGAGATGTCAGACTGCCTTAGGTTAGGATATATAACGCTATAGAAGTATATAGTGTCCCCACCGAGATGTACGGGACGACACGAACGGGATCCTGCAAAACATTACCAGCGAGGGGCTAGATGTATTAGGTTAGGTTAACTTACGTTATAGACGTGTATAATGTTCCCACAAAGATGTAGGGGCCGACCAGCCAGGAATGTTGTAAAATACTACATCCGAGATGTTAGGCTGCCTTAGGTTAGGATATATAACGCTATAGAAGTATATAGTGTCCCCACCGAGATGTACGGGACGACACGATCGGGATTCTGCAAAACATTACCAGCGAGGGGCTAGATGTGTTAGGATAGGTTATATTACGTTATAGACGTGTATAATGTTCGCACAAAAATGTAGGGGCCGGCCAGCCAGGAATGTTGTAAAATACTACATCCGAGATGTTAGGCTGCCTTAGGTTAGGATATGTAACGGTATAGACGTATATAATGTCCCAACCGAGACGTACGGGACGACACGAACGGGATTCTGTAAAACATTACCAGTGAGGGGCTAGATGTATTAGGTTAGGTTATGTTACGTTATGGACGTGTATAATGTTCCTACAAAGATGTAGGGGCCGACCCGCCAGGAATGTTTTATAATACTACATCCGGTATGTTAGGATGCCTTAGGTTAGGATATATAACGCTACAGGCGTATATAATGTCCCAACCGAGACGTACTGGACGACACGAACAGGATTCTGTAAAGCATTACCAGCGGTGGGCTAGATGGGTTAGGTTTGGTTATGTTACGTTATGGACGTGTATAATGTTCCCACAAAGATGTAGGGGCCGACCCGCCAGGAATGTTGTAAAATACTACATCCGAGATGTCAGACTGCCTTAGGTTAGGATATGTAACGCTATAGACGTATATAATGTCACAACCGAGACGTACGGGACGACACGAACGGTATTCTGTAATACATTTCCAGCGAGGGCCTAGATGGGTTAGGTAAGGTTATATTACGTTATGGACGTGTATAATGTTCCCACAAAGATGTAGGGGCCGACCCGGCAGGAATGTTGTAAAATACTACATCCGAGATGTCAGGCTGCCTTAGGTTAGGATATGTAGCGCTATAGACGTACATAATGTCACAACCGAGACGTACGGGACGACACGAACGGGATTCTGTAAAACATTACCAGCGTGGAGCTAGATGTATTAGGTTAGGTTACGTTACGTGATGGACGTGTATAATGTTCCCACAAAGATGTAGGGGCCGACCCGCCAGGAATGTTTAAAAATACTACATCCAGGATGTTAGGATGCCTTAGGTTAGGATATATAACGCTACAGGCGTATATAATGTCCCAACCGAGACGTACTGGACGACACGAACGGGATTCTGTAAAGCATTACCAGCGAGGGGCTAGATGGGTTAGGTTTGCTTATGTTACGTTATGGACGTGTATAATGTTCCCACAAAAATGTATGGGCCGACCCGCCAGCAATGTTGTAAAATACCACATCCGAGATGTCAGACTGCCTTAGGTTTGGATATGTAACGCTATAGACGTATATAATGTCACAACCGAGACGTACGGGACTACACGAACGGGATTCTGTAAAACATTACCAGCGAGGGGCAAGATGGGTTAGGTTAGGTTATATTACGTTATAGACGTGTATAATGTTACCACAAAGAAGTAGGGGCCGACCCGCCAGGAATGTTGTAAAATACTACATCCGAGATGTCAGGCTGCCTTAGGTTAGGATATGTAACGCTATACACGTATATAATGTCACAACCAAGGCGTACGGGACGACACGAACGGGATTCTGCAAAACATTTCCAGCGAGGGGCAAGATGTATAAGGTTAGATTATATTGCGTTATAGACGTGTATAATGTCCACAAAAGAAGTAGGGGCCGACCCGCCAGGAATGTTGTAAAATACTACATCCGAGATGTCAGGCTGCCTTAGGTTAGGATATGTAACGCTATAGACGTACATAATGTCACAACCGAGACGTACGGGACGACACGAACGGGATTCTGTAAAACATTACCAGCGTGGAGCTAGATGTATTAGGTTAGGTTACGTTACGTGATGGACGTGTATAATGTTCCCACAAAGATGTGGGGGCCGACCCGCCAGGAATGTTGTAAAATACCACATCCGAGATGTCAGACTGCCTTAGGTTAGGATATGTAACGCTATAGACGTATATAATGTCACAACCGATACGTACGGGACGACACGAACGGGATTCTGTAAAACATTTCCAGCGAGGGTCTAGATGGGTTAGGTTAGGTTATATTACGTTATGGACGTGTATAATGTTCCCACAAAGATGTAGGGGCCGACCCGCCAGGAATGTTGTAAAATACCACATCCGAGATGTCAGACTGCCTTAGGTTAGGATATATAACGCTATAGAAGTATATAGTGTCCCCACCGAGATGTACGGGACGACACGAACGGGATCCTGCAAAACATTACCAGCGAGGGGCTAGATGTATTAGGTTAGGTTAAATTACGTTATAGACGTGTATAATGTTCCCACAAAGATGTAGGGGCCGACCAGCCAGGAATGTTGTAAAATACTACATCCGAGATGTTAGGCTGCCTTAGGTTAGGATATATAACGCTATAGAAGTATATAGTGTCCCCACCGAGATGTACGGGACGACACGATCGGGATTCTGCAAAACATTACCAGCGAGGGGCTAGATGTGTTAGGATAGGTTATATTACGTTATAGACGTGTATAATGTTCGCACAAAAATGTAGGGGCCGGCCAGCCGGGAATGTTGTGAAATACTACATCCGAGATGTTAGGCTGCCTTAGGTTAGGATATGTAACGGTATAGACGTATATAATGTCCCAACCGAGACGTACGGGACGACACGAACGGGATTCTGTAAAACATTACCAGTGAGGGGCTAGATGTATTAGGTTAGGTTATGTTACGTTATGGACGTGTATAATGTTCCTACAAAGATGTAGGGGCCGACCCGCCAGGAATGTTTTATAATACTACATCCGGGATGTTAGGATGCCTTAGGTTAGGATATATAACGCTACAGGCGTATATAATGTCCCAACCGAGACGTACTGGACGACACGAACAGGATTCTGTAAAGCATTACCAGCGAGGGGCTAGATGTGTTAGGATAGGTTATATTACGTTATAGACGTGTATAATGTTCGCACAAAAATGTAGGGGCCGACCAGCCAGGAATGTTGTAAAATACTACATCCGAGATGTTAGGCTGTCTTAGGTTAGGATATACAACGCTACAGGCGTATATAATGTCCCAACCGAGACGTACTGGACGACACGAACGGGATTCTGTAAAGCATTACCAGCGAGGGGCTAGATGGGTTAGGTTTGCTTATGTTACGTTATGGACGTGTATAATGTTCCCACAAAGATGTATGGGCCGACCCGCCAGCAATGTTGTAAAATACCACATCCGAGATGTCAGACTGCCTTAGGTTAGGATATGTAACGCTATAGACGTATATAATGTCACAACCGAGACGTACGGGACGACACGAACGGGATTCTGTAAAACATTACCAGCGAGGGGCAAGATGGGTTAGGTTAGGTTATATTACGTTATAGACGTGTATAATGTTACCACAAAGAAGTAGGGGCCGACCCGCCAGGAATGTTGTAAAATACTACATCCGAGATGTCAGGCTGCCTTAGGTTAGGATATGTAACGCTATACACGTATATAATGTCACAACCAAGGCGTACGGGACGACACGAACGGGATTCTGCAAAACATTACCAGCGAGGGGCAAGATGTATAAGGTTAGATTATATTGCGTTATAGACGTGTATAATGTCCACAAAAGAAGTAGGGACCGACCCGCCAGGAATGTTGTAAAATACCACATCCGAGATGTCAGACTGCCTTAGGTTAGGATATGTAGCGCTATAGACGTACATAATGTCACAACCGAGACGTACGGGACGATACGAACGGGATTCTGTAAAACATTACCAGCGTGCAGCTAGATGTATTAGGTTAGGTTACGTTACGTGATGGACGTGTATAATGTTCCCACAAAGATGTAGGGGCCGACCCGCCAGGAATGTTTAAAAATACTACATCCAGGATGTTAGGATGCCTTAGGTTAGGATATATAACGCTACAGGCGTATATAATGTCCCAACCGAGACGTACTGGACGACACGAACGGTGTTCTGTAAAGCATTACCAGCGAGGGGCTAGATGGGTTAGGTTTGCTTATGTTACGTTATGGACGTGTATAATGTTCCCACAAAAATGTATGGGCCGACCCGCCAGCAATGTTGTAAAATACCACATCCGAGATGTCAGACTGCCTTAGGTTAGGATATGTAACGCTATAGACGTATATAATGTCACAACCGAGACGTACGGGACGACACGAACGGGATTCTGTAAAACATTACCAGCGAGGGGCAAGATGGGTTAGGTTAGGTTATATTACGTTATAGACGTGTATAATGTTACCACAAAGAAGTAGGGGCCGACCCGCCAGGAATGTTGTAAAATACTACATCCGAGATGTCAGGCTGCCTTAGGTTAGGATATGTAACGCTATACACGTATATAATGTCACAACCAAGGCGTACGGGACGACACGAACGGGATTCTGCAAAACATTTCCAGCGAGGGGCAAGATGTATAAGGTTAGATTATATTGCGTTATAGACGTGTATAATGTCCACAAAAGAAGTAGGGGCCGACCCGCCAGGAATGTTGTAAAATACTACATCCGAGATGTCAGGCTGCCTTAGGTTAGGATATGTAACGCTATAGACGTACATAATGTCACAACCGAGACGTACGGGACGACACGAACGGGATTCTGTAAAACATTACCAGCGTGGAGCTAGATGTATTAGGTTAGGTTACGTTACGTGATGGACGTGTATAATGTTCCCACAAAGATGTAGGGGCCGACCCGCCAGGAATGTTGTAAAATACCACATCCGAGATGTCAGACTGCCTTAGGTTAGGATATGTAACGCTATAGACGTATATAATGTCACAACCGAAACGTACGGGACGACACGAACGGGATTCTGTAAAACATTTCCAGCGAGGGTCTAGATGGGTTAGGTTAGGTTATATTACGTTATGGACGTGTATAATGTTCCCACAAAGATGTAGGGGCCGACCCGCCAGGAATGTTGTAAAATACTACATCCGAGATGTTAGGCTGCCTTAGGTTAGGATATATAACGCTATAGAAGTATATAGTGTCCCCACCGAGATGTACGGGACGACACGATCGGGATTCTGCAAAACATTACCAGCGAGGGGCTAGATGTGTTAGGATAGGTTATATTACGTTATAGACGTGTATAATGTTCGCACAAAAATGTAGGGGCCGGCCAGCCAGGAATGTTGTAAAACACTACATCCGAGATGTTAGGCTGCCTTAGGTTAGGATATGTAACGGTATAGACGTATATAATGTCCCAACCGAGACGTACGGGACGACACGAACGGGATTCTGTAAAGCATTACCAGCGAGGGGCTAGATGGGATAGGTTTGCTTATGTTACGTTATGGACGTGTATAATGTTCCCACAAAGATGTATGGGCCGACCCGCCAGGAATGTTGTAAAATACCACATCCGAGATGTCAGACTGTCTTAGGTTAGGATATATAACGCTACAGGCGTATATAATGTCCCAACCGAGACGTACTGGACGAGACGAACGGGATTCTGTAAAGCATTACCAGCGAGGGATTAGATGGGTTAGGTTTGCTTATGTTACGTTATGGACGTGTATAATGTTCCCACAAAGATGTATGGGCCGACCCGCCAGGAATGTTGTAAAATACTACATCCGAGATGTCAGGCTGCCTTAGGTTAGGATATGTAACGCTATACACGTATATAATGTCACAACCAAGGCGTACGGGACGACACGAACGGGATTCTGCAAAACATTTCCAGCGAGGGGCAAGATGTATAAGGTTAGATTATATTGCGTTATAGACGTGTATAATGTCCACAAAAGAAGTAGGGGCCGACCCGCCAGGAATGTTGTAAAATACTACATCCGAGATGTCAGGCTGCCTTAGGTTAGGATATGTAACGCTATAGACGTACATAATGTCACAACCGAGACGTACGGGACGACACGAACGGGATTCTGTAAAACATTACCAGCGTGGAGCTAGATGTATTAGGTTAGGTTACGTTACGTGATGGACGTGTATAATGTTCCCACAAAGATGTAGGGGCCGACCCGCCAGGAATGTTGTAAAATACCACATCCGAGATGTCAGACTGCCTTAGGTTAGGATATGTAACGCTATAGACGTATATAATGTCACAACCGAAACGTACGGGACGACACGAACGGGATTCTGTAAAACATTTCCAGCGAGGGTCTAGATGGGTTAGGTTAGGTTATATTACGTTATGGACGTGTATAATGTTCCCACAAAGATGTAGGGGCCGACCCGCCAGGAATGTTGTAAAATACTACATCCGAGATGTTAGGCTGCCTTAGGTTAGGATATATAACGCTATAGAAGTATATAGTGTCCCCACCGAGATGTACGGGACGACACGATCGGGATTCTGCAAAACATTACCAGCGAGGGGCTAGATGTGTTAGGATAGGTTATATTACGTTATAGACGTGTATAATGTTCGCACAAAAATGTAGGGGCCGGCCAGCCAGGAATGTTGTAAAATACTACATCCGAGATGTTAGGCTGCCTTAGGTTAGGATATGTAACGGTATAGACGTATATAATGTCCCAACCGAGACGTACGGGACGACACGAACGGGATTCTGTAAAGCATTACCAGCGAGGGGCTAGATGGGATAGGTTTGCTTATGTTACGTTATGGACGTGTATAATGTTCCCACAAAGATGTATGGGCCGACCCGCCAGGAATGTTGTAAAATACCACATCCGAGATGTCAGACTGTCTTAGGTTAGGATATATAACGCTACAGGCGTATATAATGTCCCAACCGAGACGTACTGGACGAGACGAACGGGATTCTGTAAAGCATTACCAGCGAGGGATTAGATGGGTTAGGTTTGCTTATGTTACGTTATGGACGTGTATAATGTTCCCACAAAGATGTATGGGCCGACCCGCCAGGAATGTTGTAAAATACCACATCCGAGATGTCAGACTGCCTTAGGTTAGGATATGTAACGCTATAGACGTATATAATGTCACAACCGAGACGTACGGGACGACACGAACGGGATTCTGTAAAACATTTCCAGCGAGGGGCTAGATGGGTTAGGTTAGGTTATATTACGTTATGGACGTGTATAATGTTCCCACAAAGATGTAGGGGCCAACCCGCCAGGAATGTTGTAAAATACTGCATCCGAGATGTCAGGCTGCCTTAGGTTAGGATATGTAACGCTATAGACGTACATAATGTCACAACCGAGACGTACGGGACGACACGAACGGGATTCTGTAAAACATTACCAGCGTGGAGCTAGATGTATTAGGTTAGGTTACGTTACGTGATGGACGTGTATAATGTTCCCACAAAGATGTAGGGGCCGACCCGCCAGGAATTTTTAAAAATACTACATCCGGGATGTTAGGATGCCTTAGGTTAGGATATATAACGCTACAGGCGTATATAATGTCCCAACCGAGACGTACTGGACGACACGAACGGTGTTCTGTAAAGCATTACCAGCGAGGGGCTAGATGGGTTAGGTTTGCTTATGTTACGTTATGGACGTGTATAATGTTCCCACAAAGATGTATGGGCCGACCCGCCAGGAATGTTGTAAAATACCACATCCGAGATGTCAGACTGCCTTAGGTTAGGATATGTAACGCTATAGTCGTATATAATGTCACAACCGAGACGTACGGGACGACACGAACGGGATTCTGTAAAACATTACCAGCGAGGGGCAAGATGGGTTAGGTTAGGTTATATTACGTTATAGACGTGTATAATGTTCCCACAAAGATATAGGGGCCGACCCGCCAGGAATGTTTTAAAATACTACATCCGAGATGTCAGGCTGCCTTAGGTTAGGATATGTAACGCTATAGACGTACATAATGTCACAACTGAGACGTACGGGACGACACGAACGGGATTCTGTAAAACATTACCAGCGAGGGGCTAGATGGGTTAGGTTAGGTTATATTACGTTATAGACGTGTATAATGTTCCCACAAAGATGTAGGGGCCGACCAGCCAGGAATGTTGTAAAATACTACATCCGAGATGTTAGGCTGCCTTAGGTTAGGATATATAACGCTATAGAAGTATATAGTGTCCCCACCGAGATGTACGGGACGACACGATCGGGATTCTGCAAAACATTACCAGCGAGGGGCTAGAGGTGTTAGGATAGGTTATATTACGTTATAGACGTGTATAATGTTCGCACAAAGACGTAGGGGCCGACCAGCCAGGATTGTTGTAAAATACTACATCCGAGATGTTAGGCTGCCTTAGGTTAGGATATGTAACGCTATAGACGTATATCATGTCACAACCGAGACGTACGGGACGACACGAACGGGATTCTGTAAAACATTTCCAGCGAGGGGCTAGATGGGTTAGGTTAGGTTATATTACGTTATGGACGTGTATAATGTTCCCACAAAGATGTAGGGGCCGATCCGCCAGGAATGTTGTAAAATACTACATCCGAGATGTCAGGCTGCCTTAGGTTAGGATATGTAACGCTATAGACGTACGTAATGTCACAACCGAGACGTACGGGACGACACGAACGGGATTCTGTAAAGCATTACCAGCGAGGGGCTAGATGGGTTAGGTTTGCTTATGTTACGTTATGGACGTGTATAATGTTCCCACAAAGATGTAGGGGCCGACACGCCAGGAATTTTTAAAAATACTACATCCGGGATGTTAGGATGCCTTAGGTTAGGATATATAACGCTACAGGCGTATATAATGTCCCAACCGAGACGTACTGGACGACACGAACAGGATTCTGTAAAGCATTACCAGCGAGGGGCTAGATGTGTTAGGATAGGTTATATTACGTTATAGACGTGTATAATGTTCGCACAAAAATGTAGGGGCCGACCAGCCAGGAATGTTGTAAAATACTACATCCGAGATGTTAGGCTGTCTTAGGTTAGGATATACAACGCTACAAGCGTATATAATGTCCCAACCGAGACGTACTGGACGACACGAACGGGATTCTGTAAAGCATTACCAGCGAGGGGCTAGATGGGTTAGGTTTGCTTATGTTACGTTATGGACGTGTATAATGTTCCCACAAAGATGTATGGGCCGACCCGCCAGCAATGTTGTAAAATACTACATCCGAGATGTCAGGCTGCCTTAGGTTAGGATATGTAACGCTATAGACGTACATAATGTCACAACTGAGACGTACGGGACGACACGAACGGGATTCTGTAAAACATTACCAGCGAGGGGCTAGATGGGTTAGGTTAGGTTATATTACGTTATAGACGTGTATAATGTTCCCACAAAGATGTAGGGGCCGACCAGCCAGGAATGTTGTAAAATACTACATCCGAGATGTTAGGCTGCCTTAGGTTAGGATATATAACGCTATAGAAGTATATAGTGTCCCCACCGAGATGTACGGGACGACACGATCGGGATTCTGCAAAACATTACCAGCGAGGGGCTAGAGGTGTTAGGATAGGTTATATTACGTTATAGACGTGTATAATGTTCGCACAAAGACGTAGGGGCCGACCAGCCAGGATTGTTGTAAAATACTACATCCGAGATGTTAGGCTGCCTTAGGTTAGGATATGTAACGCTATAGACGTATATCATGTCACAACCGAGACGTACGGGACGACACGAACGGGATTCTGTAAAACATTTCCAGCGAGGGGCTAGATGGGTTAGGTTAGGTTATATTACGTTATGGACGTGTATAATGTTCCCACAAAGATGTAGGGGCCGATCCGCCAGGAATGTTGTAAAATACTACATCCGAGATGTCAGGCTGCCTTAGGTTAGGATATGTAACGCTATAGACGTACGTAATGTCACAACCGAGACGTACGGGACGACACGAACGGGATTCTGTAAAGCATTACCAGCGAGGGGCTAGATGGGTTAGGTTTGCTTATGTTACGTTATGGACGTGTATAATGTTCACACAAAGATGTATGGGCCGACCCGCCAGGAATGTTGTAAAATACTACATCCGAGATGTCAGACTGCCTTAGGTTAGGATATGTAACGCTATAGACGTATATAATGTCACAACCGAGACGTACGGGAAGACACGAACGGGATTCTGTAAAACATTTCCAGCGAGGGGCTAGATGGGTTAGGTTAGGTTATATTACGTTATGGACGTGTATAATGTTCCCACAAAGATGTAGGGGCCGACCCGCCAGGAATGTTGTAAAATACTGCATCCGAGATGTCAGGCTGCCTTAGGTTAGGATATGTAACGCTATAGACGTACATAATGTCACAACCGAGACGTACGGGACGACACGAACGGGATTCTGTAAAACATTACCAGCGTGGAGCTAGATGTATTAGGTTAGGTTACGTTACGTGATGGACGTGTATAATGTTCCCACAAAGATGTAGGGGCCGACCCGCCAGGAATTTTTAAAAATACTACATCCGGGATGTTAGGATGCCTTAGGTTAGGATATATAACGCTACAGGCGTATATAATGTCCCAACCGAGACGTACTGGACGACACGAACGGTGTTCTGTAAAGCATTACCAGCGAGGGGCTAGATGGGTTAGGTTTGCTTATGTTACGTTATGGACGTGTATAATGTTCCCACAAAGATGTATGGGCCGACCCGCCAGGAATGTTGTAAAATACCACATCCGAGATGTCAGACTGCCTTAGGTTAGGATATGTAACGCTATAGTCGTATATAATGTCACAACCGAGACGTACGGGACGACACGAACGGGATTCTGTAAAACATTACCAGCGAGGGGCAAGATGGGTTAGGTTAGGTTATATTACGTTATAGACGTGTATAATGTTCCCACAAAGATATAGGGGCCGACCCGCCAGGAATGTTTTAAAATACTACATCCGAGATGTCAGGCTGCCTTAGGTTAGGATATGTAACGCTATAGACGTACATAATGTCACAACTGAGACGTACGGGACGACACGAACGGGATTCTGTAAAACATTACCAGCGAGGGGCTAGATGGGTTAGGTTAGGTTATATTACGTTATAGACGTGTATAATGTTCCCACAAAGATGTAGGGGCCGACCAGCCAGGAATGTTGTAAAATACTACATCCGAGATGTTAGGCTGCCTTAGGTTAGGATATATAACGCTATAGAAGTATATAGTGTCCCCACCGAGATGTACGGGACGACACGATCGGGATTCTGCAAAACATTACCAGCGAGGGGCTAGAGGTGTTAGGATAGGTTATATTACGTTATAGACGTGTATAATGTTCGCACAAAGACGTAGGGGCCGACCAGCCAGGATTGTTGTAAAATACTACATCCGAGATGTTAGGCTGCCTTAGGTTAGGATATGTAACGCTATAGACGTATATCATGTCACAACCGAGACGTACGGGACGACACGAACGGGATTCTGTAAAACATTTCCAGCGAGGGGCTAGATGGGTTAGGTTAGGTTATATTACGTTATGGACGTGTATAATGTTCCCACAAAGATGTAGGGGCCGATCCGCCAGGAATGTTGTAAAATACTACATCCGAGATGTCAGGCTGCCTTAGGTTAGGATATGTAACGCTATAGACGTACGTAATGTCACAACCGAGACGTACGGGACGACACGAACGGGATTCTGTAAAGCATTACCAGCGAGGGGCTAGATGGGTTAGGTTTGCTTATGTTACGTTATGGACGTGTATAATGTTCCCACAAAGATGTAGGGGCCGACACGCCAGGAATTTTTAAAAATACTACATCCGGGATGTTAGGATGCCTTAGGTTAGGATATATAACGCTACAGGCGTATATAATGTCCCAACCGAGACGTACTGGACGACACGAACAGGATTCTGTAAAGCATTACCAGCGAGGGGCTAGATGTGTTAGGATAGGTTATATTACGTTATAGACGTGTATAATGTTCGCACAAAAATGTAGGGGCCGACCAGCCAGGAATGTTGTAAAATACTACATCCGAGATGTTAGGCTGTCTTAGGTTAGGATATACAACGCTACAAGCGTATATAATGTCCCAACCGAGACGTACTGGACGACACGAACGGGATTCTGTAAAGCATTACCAGCGAGGGGCTAGATGGGTTAGGTTTGCTTATGTTACGTTATGGACGTGTATAATGTTCCCACAAAGATGTATGGGCCGACCCGCCAGCAATGTTGTAAAATACTACATCCGAGATGTCAGGCTGCCTTAGGTTAGGATATGTAACGCTATAGACGTACATAATGTCACAACTGAGACGTACGGGACGACACGAACGGGATTCTGTAAAACATTACCAGCGAGGGGCTAGATGGGTTAGGTTAGGTTATATTACGTTATAGACGTGTATAATGTTCCCACAAAGATGTAGGGGCCGACCAGCCAGGAATGTTGTAAAATACTACATCCGAGATGTTAGGCTGCCTTAGGTTAGGATATATAACGCTATAGAAGTATATAGTGTCCCCACCGAGATGTACGGGACGACACGATCGGGATTCTGCAAAACATTACCAGCGAGGGGCTAGAGGTGTTAGGATAGGTTATATTACGTTATAGACGTGTATAATGTTCGCACAAAGACGTAGGGGCCGACCAGCCAGGATTGTTGTAAAATACTACATCCGAGATGTTAGGCTGCCTTAGGTTAGGATATGTAACGCTATAGACGTATATCATGTCACAACCGAGACGTACGGGACGACACGAACGGGATTCTGTAAAACATTTCCAGCGAGGGGCTAGATGGGTTAGGTTAGGTTATATTACGTTATGGACGTGTATAATGTTCCCACAAAGATGTAGGGGCCGATCCGCCAGGAATGTTGTAAAATACTACATCCGAGATGTCAGGCTGCCTTAGGTTAGGATATGTAACGCTATAGACGTACGTAATGTCACAACCGAGACGTACGGGACGACACGAACGGGATTCTGTAAAGCATTACCAGCGAGGGGCTAGATGGGTTAGGTTTGCTTATGTTACGTTATGGACGTGTATAATGTTCACACAAAGATGTATGGGCCGACCCGCCAGGAATGTTGTAAAATACTACATCCGAGATGTCAGACTGCCTTAGGTTAGGATATGTAACGCTATAGACGTATATAATGTCACAACCGAGACGTACGGGAAGACACGAACGGGATTCTGTAAAACATTTCCAGCGAGGGGCTAGATGGGTTAGGTTAGGTTATATTACGTTATGGACGTGTATAATGTTCCCACAAAGATGTAGGGGCCGACCCGCCAGGAATGTTGTAAAATACTGCATCCGAGATGTCAGGCTGCCTTAGGTTAGGATATGTAACGCTATAGACGTACATAATGTCACAACCGAGACGTACGGGACGACACGAACGGGATTCTGTAAAACATTACCAGCGTGGAGCTAGATGTATTAGGTTAGGTTACGTTACGTGATGGACGTGTATAATGTTCCCACAAAGATGTAGGGGCCGACCCGCCAGGAATTTTTAAAAATACTACATCCGGGATGTTAGGATGCCTTAGGTTAGGATATATAACGCTACAGGCGTATATAATGTCCCAACCGAGACGTACTGGACGACACGAACGGTGTTCTGTAAAGCATTACCAGCGAGGGGCTAGATGGGTTAGGTTTGCTTATGTTACGTTATGGACGTGTATAATGTTCCCACAAAGATGTATGGGCCGACCCGCCAGGAATGTTGTAAAATACCACATCCGAGATGTCAGACTGCCTTAGGTTAGGATATGTAACGCTATAGTCGTATATAATGTCACAACCGAGACGTACGGGACGACACGAACGGGATTCTGTAAAACATTACCAGCGAGGGGCAAGATGGGTTAGGTTAGGTTATATTACGTTATAGACGTGTATAATGTTCCCACAAAGATATAGGGGCCGACCCGCCAGGAATGTTTTAAAATACTACATCCGAGATGTCAGGCTGCCTTAGGTTAGGATATGTAACGCTATAGACGTACATAATGTCACAACTGAGACGTACGGGACGACACGAACGGGATTCTGTAAAACATTACCAGCGAGGGGCTAGATGGGTTAGGTTAGGTTATATTACGTTATAGACGTGTATAATGTTCCCACAAAGAAGTAGGGGCCGACCCGCCAGGAATGTTGTAAAATACTACATCCGAGATGTCAGGCTGCCTTAGGTTAGGATATGTAACGCTATAGACGTATATAACGTCACAACCGAGACGTACGGGACGACACGAACGGGATTCTGTAAAACATTTCCAACGAGGGGCTAGATGGGTTAGGTTAGGTTATATTACGTTATGGACGTGTATAATGTTCCCACAAAGATATAGGGGCCGACCCGCCAGGCATGTTGTAAAATACTACATCCGAGATGTTAGGCTGCCTTAGGTTAGGATATATAACGCTATAGAAGTATATAGTGTCCCCACCGAGATGTACGGGACGACACGATCGGGATTCTGCAAAACATTACCAGCGAGGGGCTAGAGGTGTTAGGATAGGTTATATTACGTTATAGACGTGTATAATGTTCGCACAAAGACGTAGGGTCCGACCAGCCAGGATTGTTGTAAAATACTACATCCGAGATGTTAGGCTGCCTTAGGTTAGGATATGTAACGCTATAGACGTATATAATGTCACAACCGATACGTACGGGACGACACGAACGGGATTCTGTAAAACATTTCCAGCGAGGGTCTAGATGGGTTAGGTTAGGTTATATTACGTTATGGACGTGTATAATGTTCCCACAAAGATGTAGGGGCCGACCCGCCAGGAATGTTGTAAAATACCACATCCGAGATGTCAGACTGCCTTAGGTTAGGATATATAACGCTATAGAAGTATATAGTGTCCCCACCGAGATGTACGGGACGACACGAACGGGATCCTGCAAAACATTACCAGCGAGGGGCTAGATGTATTAGGTTAGGTTAAATTACGTTATAGACGTGTATAATGTTCCCACAAAGATGTAGGGGCCGACCAGCCAGGAATGTTGTAAAATACTACATCCGAGATGTTAGGCTGCCTTAGGTTAGGATATATAACGCTATAGAAGTATATAGTGTCCCCACCGAGATGTACGGGACGACACGATCGGGATTCTGCAAAACATTACCAGCGAGGGGCTAGATGTGTTAGGATAGGTTATATTACGTTATAGACGTGTATAATGTTCGCACAAAAATGTAGGGGCCGGCCAGCCAGGAATGTTGTAAAATACTACATCCGAGATGTTAGGCTGCCTTAGGTTAGGATATGTAACGGTATAGACGTATATAATGTCCCAACCGAGACGTACGGGACGACACGAACGGGATTCTGTAAAACATTACCAGTGAGGGGCTAGATGTATTAGGTTAGGTTATGTTACGTTATGGACGTGTATAATGTTCCTACAAAGATGTAGGGGCCGACCCGCCAGGAATGTTTTATAATACTACATCCGGGATGTTAGGATGCCTTAGGTTAGGATATATAACGCTACAGGCGTATATAATGTCCCAACCGAGACGTACTGGACGACACGAACAGGATTCTGTAAAGCATTACCAGCGAGGGGCTAGATGTGTTAGGATAGGTTATATTACGTTATAGACGTGTATAATGTTCGCACAAAAATGTAGGGGCCGACCAGCCAGGAATGTTGTAAAATACTACATCCGAGATGTTAGGCTGTCTTAGGTTAGGATATACAACGCTACAGGCGTATATAATGTCCCAACCGAGACGTACTGGACGACACGAACGGGATTCTGTAAAGCATTACCAGCGAGGGGCTAGATGGGTTAGGTTTGCTTATGTTACGTTATGGACGTGTATAATGTTCCCACAAAGATGTATGGGCCGACCCGCCAGCAATGTTGTAAAATACCACATCCGAGATGTCAGACTGCCTTAGGTTAGGATATGTAACGCTATAGACGTATATAATGTCACAACCGAGACGTACGGGACGACACGAACGGGATTCTGTAAAACATTACCAGCGAGGGGCAAGATGGGTTAGGTTAGGTTATATTACGTTATAGACGTGTATAATGTTACCACAAAGAAGTAGGGGCCGACCCGCCAGGAATGTTGTAAAATACTACATCCGAGATGTCAGGCTGCCTTAGGTTAGGATATGTAACGCTATACACGTATATAATGTCACAACCAAGGCGTACGGGACGACACGAACGGGATTCTGCAAAACATTACCAGCGAGGGGCAAGATGTATAAGGTTAGATTATATTGCGTTATAGACGTGTATAATGTCCACAAAAGAAGTAGGGACCGACCCGCCAGGAATGTTGTAAAATACCACATCCGAGATGTCAGACTGCCTTAGGTTAGGATATGTAGCGCTATAGACGTACATAATGTCACAACCGAGACGTACGGGACGATACGAACGGGATTCTGTAAAACATTACCAGCGTGCAGCTAGATGTATTAGGTTAGGTTACGTTACGTGATGGACGTGTATAATGTTCCCACAAAGATGTAGGGGCCGACCCGCCAGGAATGTTTAAAAATACTACATCCAGGATGTTAGGATGCCTTAGGTTAGGATATATAACGCTACAGGCGTATATAATGTCCCAACCGAGACGTACTGGACGACACGAACGGTGTTCTGTAAAGCATTACCAGCGAGGGGCTAGATGGGTTAGGTTTGCTTATGTTACGTTATGGACGTGTATAATGTTCCCACAAAAATGTATGGGCCGACCCGCCAGCAATGTTGTAAAATACCACATCCGAGATGTCGGACTGCCTTAGGTTAGGATATGTAACGCTATAGACGTATATAATGTCACAACCGAGACGTACGGGACGACACGAACGGGATTCTGTAAAACATTACCAGCGAGGGGCAAGATGGGTTAGGTTAGGTTATATTACGTTATAGACGTGTATAATGTTACCACAAAGAAGTAGGGGCCGACCCGCCAGGAATGTTGTAAAATACTACATCCGAGATGTCAGGCTGCCTTAGGTTAGGATATGTAACGCTATACACGTATATAATGTCACAACCAAGGCGTACGGGACGACACGAACGGGATTCTGCAAAACATTTCCAGCGAGGGGCAAGATGTATAAGGTTAGATTATATTGCGTTATAGACGTGTATAATGTCCACAAAAGAAGTAGGGGCCGACCCGCCAGGAATGTTGTAAAATACTACATCCGAGATGTCAGGCTGCCTTAGGTTAGGATATGTAACGCTATAGACGTACATAATGTCACAACCGAGACGTACGGGACGACACGAACGGGATTCTGTAAAACATTACCAGCGTGGAGCTAGATGTATTAGGTTAGGTTACGTTACGTGATGGACGTGTATAATGTTCCCACAAAGATGTAGGGGCCGACCCGCCAGGAATGTTGTAAAATACCACATCCGAGATGTCAGACTGCCTTAGGTTAGGATATGTAACGCTATAGACGTATATAATGTCACAACCGAAACGTACGGGACGACACGAACGGGATTCTGTAAAACATTTCCAGCGAGGGTCTAGATGGGTTAGGTTAGGTTATATTACGTTATGGACGTGTATAATGTTCCCACAAAGATGTAGGGGCCGACCCGCCAGGAATGTTGTAAAATACCACATCCGAGATGTCAGACTGCCTTAGGTTAGGATATATAACGCTATAGAAGTATATAGTGTCCCCACCGAGATGTACGGGACGACACGAACGGGATCCTGCAAAACATTACCAGCGAGGGGCTAGATGTATTAGGTTAGGTTAAATTACGTTATAGACGTGTATAATGTTCCCACAAAGATGTAGGGGCCGACCAGCCAGGAATGTTGTAAAATACTACATCCGAGATGTTAGGCTGCCTTAGGTTAGGATATATAACGCTATAGAAGTATATAGTGTCCCCACCGAGATGTACGGGACGACACGATCGGGATTCTGCAAAACATTACCAGCGAGGGGCTAGATGTGTTAGGATAGGTTATATTACGTTATAGACGTGTATAATGTTCGCACAAAAATGTAGGGGCCGGCCAGCCAGGAATGTTGTAAAATACTACATCCGAGATGTTAGGCTGCCTTAGGTTAGGATATGTAACGGTATAGACGTATATAATGTCCCAACCGAGACGTACGGGACGACACGAACGGGATTCTGTAAAACATTACCAGTGAGGGGCTAGATGTATTAGGTTAGGTTATGTTACGTTATGGACGTGTATAATGTTCCTACAAAGATGTAGGGGCCGACCCGCCAGGAATGTTTTATAATACTACATCCGGGATGTTAGGATGCCTTAGGTTAGGATATATAACGCTACAGGCGTATATAATGTCCCAACCGAGACGTACTGGACGACACGAACAGGATTCTGTAAAGCATTACCAGCGAGGGGCTAGATGTGTTAGGATAGGTTATATTACGTTATAGACGTGTATAATGTTCGCACAAAAATGTAGGGGCCGACCAGCCAGGAATGTTGTAAAATACTACATCCGAGATGTTAGGCTGTCTTAGGTTAGGATATACAACGCTACAGGCGTATATAATGTCCCAACCGAGACGTACTGGACGACACGAACGGGATTCTGTAAAGCATTACCAGCGAGGGGCTAGATGGGTTAGGTTTGCTTATGTTACGTTATGGACGTGTATAATGTTCCCACAAAGATGTATGGGCCGACCCGCCAGCAATGTTGTAAAATACCACATCCGAGATGTCAGACTGCCTTAGGTTAGGATATGTAACGCTATAGACGTATATAATGTCACAACCGAGACGTACGGGACGACACGAACGGGATTCTGTAAAACATTACCAGCGAGGGGCAAGATGGGTTAGGTTAGGTTATATTACGTTATAGACGTGTATAATGTTACCACAAAGAAGTAGGGGCCGACCCGCCAGGAATGTTGTAAAATACTACATCCGAGATGTCAGGCTGCCTTAGGTTAGGATATGTAACGCTATACACGTATATAATGTCACAACCAAGGCGTACGGGACGACACGAACGGGATCCTGCAAAACATTACCAGCGGGGGGCTAGATGTATTAGGTTAGGTTAAATTACGTTATAGACGTGTATAATGTTCCCACAAAGATGTAGGGGCCGACCAGCCAGGAATGTTGTAAAATACTACATCCGAGATGTTAGGCTGCCTTAGGTTAGGATATATAACGCTATAGAAGTATATAGTGTCCCCACCGAGATGTACGGGACGACACGATCGGGATTCTGCAAAACATTACCAGCGAGGGGCTAGAGGTGTTAGGATAGGTTATATTACGTTATAGACGTGTATAATGTTCGCACAAAGACGTAGGGGCCGACCCGCCAGGAATGTTTAAAAATACTACATCCGGGATGTTAGGATGCCTTAGGTTAGGATATATAACGCTATAGAAGTATATAGTGTCCCCACCGAGATGTACGGGACGACACAATCGGGATTCTGCAAAGCATTACCAGCGAGGGGCTAGATGTGTTAGGATAGGTTATATTACGTTATAGACGTGTATAATGTTCGCACAAAGACGTAGGGGCCGACCAGCCAGGAATGTTGTAAAATACTACATCCGAGATGTTAGGCTGCCTTAGGTTAGGATATGTAACGCTACAGACGTATATAATGTCACAACCGAGACGTACGGGACGACACGAACGGGATTCTGTAAAACATTTCCAGCGAGGGGCTAGATGGGTTAGGTTAGGTTATATTACGTTATGGACGTGTATAATGTTCCCACAAAGATGTAGGGGCCAACCCGCCAGGAATGTTGTAAAATACTGCATCCGAGATGTCAGGCTGCCTTAGGTTAGGATATGTAACGCTATAGACGTACATAATGTCACAACCGAGACGTACGGGACGACACGAACGGGATTCTGTAAAACATTACCAGCGTGGAGCTAGATGTATTAGGTTAGGTTACGTTACGTGATGGACGTGTATAATGTTCCCACAAAGATGTATGGGCCGACCCGCCAGGAATTTTTAAAAATACTACATCCGGGATGTCAGACTGCCTTAGGTTAGGATATGTAACGCTATAGTCGTATATAATGTCACAACCGAGACGTACGGGACGACACGAACGGGATTCTGTAAAACATTACCAGCGAGGGGCAAGATGGGTTAGGTTAGGTTATATTACGTTATAGACGTGTATAATGTTCCCACAAAGATATAGGGGCCGACCCGCCAGGAATGTTTTAAAATACTACATCCGAGATGTCAGGCTGCCTTAGGTTAGGATATGTAACGCTATAGACGTACATAATGACACAACTGAGACGTACGGGACGACACGAACGGGATTCTGTAAAACATTACCAGCGAGGGGCTAGATGGGTTAGGTTAGGTTATATTACGTTATAGACGTGTATAATGTTCCCACAAAGATGTAGGGGCCGACCAGCCAGGAATGTTGTAAAATACTACATCCGAGATGTTAGGCTGCCTTAGGTTAGGATATATAACGCTATAGAAGTATATAGTGTCCCCACCGAGATGTACGGGACGACACGATCGGGATTCTGCAAAACATTACCAGCGAGGGGCTAGAGGTGTTAGGATAGGTTATATTACGTTATAGACGTGTATAATGTTCGCACAAAGACGTAGGGGCCGACCAGCCAGGATTGTTGTAAAATACTACATCCGAGATGTTAGGCTGCCTTAGGTTAGGATATGTAACGCTATAGACGTATATCATGTCACAACCGAGACGTACGGGACGACACGAACGGGATTCTGTAAAACATTTCCAGCGAGGGGCTAGATGGGTTAGGTTAGGTTATATTACGTTATGGACGTGTATAATGTTCCCACAAAGATGTAGGGGCCGATCCGCCAGGAATGTTGTAAAATACTACATCCGAGATGTCAGGCTGCCTTAGGTTAGGATATGTAACGCTATAGACGTACGTAATGTCACAACCGAGACGTACGGGACGACACGAACGGGATTCTGTAAAGCATTACCAGCGAGGGGCTAGATGGGTTAGGTTTGCTTATGTTACGTTATGGACGTGTATAATGTTCCCACAAAGATGTAGGGGCCGACCCGCCAGGAATTTTTAAAAATACTACATCCGGGATGTTAGGATGCCTTAGGTTAGGATATATAACGCTACAGGCGTATATAATGTCCCAACCGAGACGTACTGGACGACACGAACGGGATTCTGTAAAACATTTCCAGCGAGGGGCTAGATGGGTTAGGTTAGGTTATATTACGTTATGGACGTGTATAATGTTCCCACAAAGATGTAGGGGCCGACCCGCCAGGAATGTTGTAAAATACCACATCCGAGATGTCAGACTGCCTTAGGTTAGGATATGTAACGCTATAGTCGTATATAATGTCACAACCGAGACGTACGGGACGACACGAACGGGATTCTGTAAAACATTACCAGCGAGGGGCAAGATGGGTTAGGTTAGGTTATATTACGTTATAGACGTGTATAATGTTCCCACAAAGATATAGGGGCCGACCCGCCAGGAATGTTTTAAAATACTACATCCGAGATGTCAGGCTGCCTTAGGTTAGGATATGTAACGCTATAGACGTACATAATGTCACAACTGAGACGTACGGGACGACACGAACGGGATTCTGTAAAACATTACCAGCGAGGGGCTAGATGGGTTAGGCTAGGTTATATTACGTTATAGACGTGTATAATGTTCCCACAAAGATGTAGGGGCCGACCCGCCAGGAATGTTGTAAAATACTGCATCCGAGATGTCAGGCTGCCTTAGGTTAGGATATGTAACGCTATAGACGTACATAATGTCACAACCGAGACGTACGGGACGACACGAACGGGATTCTGTAAAACATTACCAGCGTGGAGCTAGATGTATTAGGTTAGGTTACGTTACGTGATGGACGTGTATAATGTTCCCACAAAGATGTAGGGGCCGACCCGCCAGGAATTTTTAAAAATACTACATCCGGGATGTTAGGATGCCTTAGGTTAGGATATATAACGCTACAGGCGTATATAATGTCCCAACCGAGACGTACTGGACGACACGAACGGTGTTCTGTAAAGCATTACCAGCGAGGGGCTAGATGGGTTAGGTTTGCTTATGTTACGTTATGGACGTGTATAATGTTCCCACAAAGATGTATGGGCCGACCCGCCAGGAATGTTGTAAAATACCACATCCGAGATGTCAGACTGCCTTAAGTTAGGATATGTAACGCTATAGTCGTATATAATGTCACAACCGAGACGTACGGGACGACACGAACGGGATTCTGTAAAACATTACCAGCGAGGGGCAAGATGGGTTAGGTTAGGTTATATTACGTTATAGACGTGTATAATGTTCCCACAAAGATATAGGGGCCGACCCGCCAGGAATGTTTTAAAATACTACATCCGAGATGTCAGGCTGCCTTAGGTTAGGATATGTAACGCTATAGACGTACATAATGTCACAACTGAGACGTACGGGACGACACGAACGGGATTCTGTAAAACATTACCAGCGAGGGGCTAGATGGGTTAGGTTAGGTTATATTACGTTATAGACGTGTATAATGTTCCCACAAAGAAGTAGGGGCCGACCCGCCAGGAATGTTGTAAAATACTACATCCGAGATGTCAGGCTGCCTTAGGTTAGGATATGTAACGCTATAGACGTATATAACGTCACAACCGAGACGTACGGGACGACACGAACGGGATTCTGTAAAACATTTCCAACGAGGGGCTAGAGGGGTTAGGTTAGGTTATATTACGTTATGGACGTGTATAATGTTCCCACAAAGATATAGGGGCCGACCCGCCAGGCATGTTGTAAAATACTACATCCGAGATGTTAGGCTGCCTTAGGTTAGGATATATAACGCTATAGAAGTATATAGTGTCCCCACCGAGATGTACGGGACGACACGATCGGGATTCTGCAAAACATTACCAGCGAGGGGCTAGAGGTGTTAGGATAGGTTATATTACGTTATAGACGTGTATAATGTTCGCACAAAGACGTAGGGTCCGACCAGCCAGGATTGTTGTAAAATACTACATCCGAGATTTTAGGCTGCCTTAGGTTAGGATATGTAACGCTATAGACGTATATAATGTCACAACCGATACGTACGGGACGACACGAACGGGATTCTGTAAAACATTTCCAGCGAGGGTCTAGATGGGTTAGGTTAGGTTATATTACGTTATGGACGTGTATAATGTTCCCACAAAGATGTAGGGGCCGACCCGCCAGGAATGTTGTAAAATACCACATCCGAGATGTCAGACTGCCTTAGGTTAGGATATATAACGCTATAGAAGTATATAGTGTCCCCACCGAGATGTACGGGACGACACGAACGGGATCCTGCAAAACATTACCAGCGAGGGGCTAGATGTATTAGGTTAGGTTAAATTACGTTATAGACGTGTATAATGTTCCCACAAAGATGTAGGGGCCGACCAGCCAGGAATGTTGTAAAATACTACATCCGAGATGTTAGGCTGCCTTAGGTTAGGATATATAACGCTATAGAAGTATATAGTGTCCCCACCGAGATGTACGGGACGACACGATCGGGATTCTGCAAAACATTACCAGCGAGGGGCTAGATGTGTTAGGATAGGTTATATTACGTTATAGACGTGTATAATGTTCGCACAAAAATGTAGGGGCCGGCCAGCCAGGAATGTTGTAAAATACTACATCCGAGATGTTAGGCTGCCTTAGGTTAGGATATGTAACGGTATAGACGTATATAATGTCCCAACCGAGACGTACGGGACGACACGAACGGGATTCTGTAAAACATTACCAGTGAGGGGCTAGATGTATTAGGTTAGGTTATGTTACGTTATGGACGTGTATAATGTTCCTACAAAGATGTAGGGGCCGACCCGCCAGGAATGTTTTATAATACTACATCCGGGATGTTAGGATGCCTTAGGTTAGGATATATAACGCTACAGGCGTATATAATGTCCCAACCGAGACGTACTGGACGACACGAACAGGATTCTGTAAAGCATTACCAGCGAGGGGCTAGATGTGTTAGGATAGGTTATATTACGTTATAGACGTGTATAATGTTCGCACAAAAATGTAGGGGCCGACCAGCCAGGAATGTTGTAAAATACTACATCCGAGATGTTAGGCTGTCTTAGGTTAGGATATACAACGCTACAGGCGTATATAATGTCCCAACCGAGACGTACTGGACGACACGAACGGGATTCTGTAAAGCATTACCAGCGAGGGGCTAGATGGGTTAGGTTTGCTTATGTTACGTTATGGACGTGTATAATGTTCCCACAAAGATGTATGGGCCGACCCGCCAGCAATGTTGTAAAATACCACATCCGAGATGTCAGACTGCCTTAGGTTAGGATATGTAACGCTATAGACGTATATAATGTCACAACCGAGACGTACGGGACGACACGAACGGGATTCTGTAAAACATTACAAGCGAGGGGCAAGATGGGTTAGGTTAGGTTATATTACGTTATGGACGTGTATAATGTTACCACAAAGAAGTAGGGGCCGACCCGCCAGGAATGTTGTAAAATACTACATCCGAGATGTCAGGCTGCCTTAGGTTAGGATATGTAACGCTATACACGTATATAATGTCACAACCAAGGCGTACGGGACGACACGAACGGGATTCTGCAAAACATTACCAGCGAGGGGCAAGATGTATAAGGTTAGATTATATTGCGTTATAGACGTGTATAATGTCCACAAAAGAAGTAGGGACCGACCCGCCAGGAATGTTGTAAAATACCACATCCGAGATGTCAGACTGCCTTAGGTTAGGATATGTAGCGCTATAGACGTACATAATGTCACAACCGAGACGTACGGGACGATACGAACGGGATTCTGTAAAACATTACCAGCGTGCAGCTAGATGTATTAGGTTAGGTTACGTTACGTGATGGACGTGTATAATGTTCCCACAAAGATGTAGGGGCCGACCCGCCAGGAATGTTTAAAAATACAACATCCAGGATGTTAGGATGCCTTAGGTTAGGATATATAACGCTACAGGCGTATATAATGTCCCAACCGAGACGTACTGGACGACACGAACGGTGTTCTGTAAAGCATTACCAGCGAGGGGCTAGATGGGTTAGGTTTGCTTATGTTACGTTATGGACGTGTATAATGTTCCCACAAAAATGTATGGGCCGACCCGCCAGCAATGTTGTAAAATACCACATCCGAGATGTCAGACTGCCTTAGGTTAGGATATGTAACGCTATAGACGTATATAATGTCACAACCGAGACGTACGGGACGACACGAACGGGATTCTGTAAAACATTACCAGCGAGGGGCAAGATGGGTTAGGTTGGGTTATATTACGTTATAGACGTGTATAATGTTACCACAAAGAAGTAGGGGCCGACCCGCCAGGAATGTTGTAAAATACTACATCCGAGATGTCAGGCTGCCTTAGGTTAGGATATGTAACGCTATACACGTATATAATGTCACAACCAAGGCGTACGGGACGACACGAACGGGATTCTGCAAAACATTTCCAGCGAGGGGCAAGATGTATAAGGTTAGATTATATTGCGTTATAGACGTGTATAATGTCCACAAAAGAAGTAGGGGCCGACCCGCCAGGAATGTTGTAAAATACTACATCCGAGATGTCAGGCTGCCTTAGGTTAGGATATGTAACGCTATAGACGTACATAATGTCACAACCGAGACGTACGGGACGACACGAACGGGATTCTGTAAAACATTACCAGCGTGGAGCTAGATGTATTAGGTTAGGTTACGTTACGTGATGGACGTGTATAATGTTCCCACAAAGATGTAGGGGCCGACCCGCCAGGAATGTTGTAAAATACCACATCCGAGATGTCAGACTGCCTTAGGTTAGGATATGTAACGCTATAGACGTATATAATGTCACAACCGAAACGTACGGGACGACACGAACGGGATTCTGTAAAACATTTCCAGCGAGGGTCTAGATGGGTTAGGTTAGGTTATATTACGTTATGGACGTGTATAATGTTCCCACAAAGATGTAGGGGCCGACCCGCCAGGAATGTTGTAAAATACCACATCCGAGATGTCAGACTGCCTTAGGTTAGGATATATAACGCTATAGAAGTATATAGTGTCCCCACCGAGATGTACGGGACGACACGAACGGGATCCTGCAAAACATTACCAGCGAGGGGCTAGATGTATTAGGTTAGGTTAAATTACGTTATAGACGTGTATAATGTTCGCACAAAAATGTAGGGGCCGGCCAGCCAGGAATGTTGTAAAATACTACATCCGAGATGTTAGGCTGCCTTAGGTTAGGATATGTAACGGTATAGACGTATATAATGTCCCAACCGAGACGTACGGGACGACACGAACGGGATTCTGTAAAACATTACCAGTGAGGGGCTAGATGTATTAGGTTAGGTTATGTTACGTTATGGACGTGTATAATGTTCCTACAAAGATGTAGGGGCCGACCCGCCAGGAATGTTTTATAATACTACATCCGGGATGTTAGGATGCCTTAGGTTAGGATATATAACGCTACAGGCGTATATAATGTCCCAACCGAGACGTACTGGACGACACGAACAGGATTCTGTAAAGCATTACCAGCGAGGGGCTAGATGTGTTAGGATAGGTTATATTACGTTATAGACGTGTATAATGTTCGCACAAAAATGTAGGGGCCGACCAGCCAGGAATGTTGTAAAATACTACATCCGAGATGTTAGGCTGTCTTAGGTTAGGATATACAACGCTACAGGCGTATATAATGTCCCAACCGAGACGTACTGGACGACACGAACGGGATTCTGTAAAGCATTACCAGCGAGGGGCTAGATGGGTTAGGTTTGCTTATGTTACGTTATGGACGTGTATAATGTTCCCACAAAGATGTATGGGCCGACCCGCCAGCAATGTTGTAAAATACCACATCCGAGATGTCAGACTGCCTTAGGTTAGGATATGTAACGCTATAGACGTATATAATGTCACAACCGAGACGTACGGGACGACACGAACGGGATTCTGTAAAACATTACCAGCGAGGGGCAAGATGGGTTAGGTTAGGTTATATTACGTTATAGACGTGTATAATGTTACCACAAAGAAGTAGGGGCCGACCCGCCAGGAATGTTGTAAAATACTACATCCGAGATGTCAGGCTGCCTTAGGTTAGGATATGTAACGCTATACACGTATATAATGTCACAACCAAGGCGTACGGGACGACACGAACGGGATCCTGCAAAACATTACCAGCGGGGGGCTAGATGTATTAGGTTAGGTTAAATTACGTTATAGACGTGTATAATGTTCCCACAAAGATGTAGGGGCCGACCAGCCAGGAATGTTGTAAAATACTACATCCGAGATGTTAGGCTGCCTTAGGTTAGGATATATAACGTTATAGAAGTATATAGTGTCCCCACCGAGATGTACGGGACGACACGATCGGGATTCTGCAAAACATTACCAGCGAGGGGCTAGAGGTGTTAGGATAGGTTATATTACGTTATAGACGTGTATAATGTTCGCACAAAGACGTAGGGGCCGACCCGCCAGGAATGTTTAAAAATACTACATCCGGGATGTTAGGATGCCTTAGGTTAGGATATATAACGCTATAGAAGTATATAGTGTCCCCACCGAGATGTACGGGACGACACAATCGGGATTCTGCAAAGCATTACCAGCGAGGGGCTAGATGTGTTAGGATAGGTTATATTACGTTATAGACGTGTATAATGTTCGCACAAAGACGTAGGGGCCGACCAGCCAGGAATGTTGTAAAATACTACATCCGAGATGTTAGGCTGCCTTAGGTTAGGATATGTAACGCTATAGACGTATATAATGTCACAACCGAGACGTACGGGACGACACGAACGGGATTCTGTAAAACATTTCCAGCGAGGGGCTAGATGGGTTAGGTTAGGTTATATTACGTTATGGACGTGTATAATGTTCCCACAAAGATGTAGGGGCCAACCCGCCAGGAATGTTGTAAAATACTGCATCCGAGATGTCAGGCTGCCTTAGGTTAGGATATGTAACGCTATAGACGTACATAATGTCACAACCGAGACGTACGGGACGACACGAACGGGATTCTGTAAAACATTACCAGCGTGGAGCTAGATGTATTAGGTTAGGTTACGTTACGTGATGGACGTGTATAATGTTCCCACAAAGATGTAGGGGCCGACCCGCCAGGAATTTTTAAAAATACTACATCCGGGATGTTAGGATGCCTTAGGTTAGGATATATAACGCTACAGGCGTATATAATGTCCCAACCGAGACGTACTGGACGACACGAACGGTGTTCTGTAAAGCATTACCAGCGAGGGGCTAGATGGGTTAGGTTTGCTTATGTTACGTTATGGACGTGTATAATGTTCCCACAAAGATGTATGGGCCGACCCGCCAGGAATGTTGTAAAATACCACATCCGAGATGTCAGACTGCCTTAAGTTAGGATATGTAACGCTATAGTCGTATATAATGTCACAACCGAGACGTACGGGACGACACGAACGGGATTCTGTAAAACATTACCAGCGAGGGGCAAGATGGGTTAGGTTAGGTTATATTACGTTATAGACGTGTATAATGTTCCCACAAAGATATAGGGGCCGACCCGCCAGGAATGTTTTAAAATACTACATCCGAGATGTCAGGCTGCCTTAGGTTAGGATATGTAACGCTATAGACGTACATAATGTCACAACTGAGACGTACGGGACGACACGAACGGGATTCTGTAAAACATTACCAGCGAGGGGCTAGATGGGTTAGGTTAGGTTATATTACGTTATAGACGTGTATAATGTTCCCACAAAGAAGTAGGGGCCGACCCGCCAGGAATGTTGTAAAATACTACATCCGAGATGTCAGGCTGCCTTAGGTTAGGATATGTAACGCTATAGACGTATATAACGTCACAACCGAGACGTACGGGACGACACGAACGGGATTCTGTAAAACATTTCCAACGAGGGGCTAGATGGGTTAGGTTAGGTTATATTACGTTATGGACGTGTATAATGTTCCCACAAAGATATAGGGGCCGACCCGCCAGGCATGTTGTAAAATACTACATCCGAGATGTTAGGCTGCCTTAGGTTAGGATATATAACGCTATAGAAGTATATAGTGTCCCCACCGAGATGTACGGGACGACACGATCGGGATTCTGCAAAACATTACCAGCGAGGGGCTAGAGGTGTTAGGATAGGTTATATTACGTTATAGACGTGTATAATGTTCGCACAAAGACGTAGGGTCCGACCAGCCAGGATTGTTGTAAAATACTACATCCGAGATTTTAGGCTGCCTTAGGTTAGGATATGTAACGCTATAGACGTATATAATGTCACAACCGATACGTACGGGACGACACGAACGGGATTCTGTAAAACATTTCCAGCGAGGGTCTAGATGGGTTAGGTTAGGTTATATTACGTTATGGACGTGTATAATGTTCCCACAAAGATGTAGGGGCCGACCCGCCAGGAATGTTGTAAAATACCACATCCGAGATGTCAGACTGCCTTAGGTTAGGATATATAACGCTATAGAAGTATATAGTGTCCCCACCGAGATGTACGGGACGACACGAACGGGATCCTGCAAAACATTACCAGCGAGGGGCTAGATGTATTAGGTTAGGTTAAATTACGTTATAGACGTGTATAATGTTCCCACAAAGATGTAGGGGCCGACCAGCCAGGAATGTTGTAAAATACTACATCCGAGATGTTAGGCTGCCTTAGGTTAGGATATATAACGCTATAGAAGTATATAGTGTCCCCACCGAGATGTACGGGACGACACGATCGGGATTCTGCAAAACATTACCAGCGAGGGGCTAGATGTGTTAGGATAGGTTATATTACGTTATAGACGTGTATAATGTTCGCACAAAAATGTAGGGGCCGGCCAGCCAGGAATGTTGTAAAATACTACATCCGAGATGTTAGGCTGCCTTAGGTTAGGATATGTAACGGTATAGACGTATATAATGTCCCAACCGAGACGTACGGGACGACACGAACGGGATTCTGTAAAACATTACCAGTGAGGGGCTAGATGTATTAGGTTAGGTTATGTTACGTTATGGACGTGTATAATGTTCCTACAAAGATGTAGGGGCCGACCCGCCAGGAATGTTTTATAATACTACATCCGGGATGTTAGGATGCCTTAGGTTAGGATATATAACGCTACAGGCGTATATAATGTCCCAACCGAGACGTACTGGACGACACGAACAGGATTCTGTAAAGCATTACCAGCGAGGGGCTAGATGTGTTAGGATAGGTTATATTACGTTATAGACGTGTATAATGTTCGCACAAAAATGTAGGGGCCGACCAGCCAGGAATGTTGTAAAATACTACATCCGAGATGTTAGGCTGTCTTAGGTTAGGATATACAACGCTACAGGCGTATATAATGTCCCAACCGAGACGTACTGGACGACACGAACGGGATTCTGTAAAGCATTACCAGCGAGGGGCTAGATGGGTTAGGTTTGCTTATGTTACGTTATGGACGTGTATAATGTTCCCACAAAGATGTATGGGCCGACCCGCCAGCAATGTTGTAAAATACCACATCCGAGATGTCAGACTGCCTTAGGTTAGGATATGTAACGCTATAGACGTATATAATGTCACAACCGAGACGTACGGGACGACACGAACGGGATTCTGTAAAACATTACAAGCGAGGGGCAAGATGGGTTAGGTTAGGTTATATTACGTTATGGACGTGTATAATGTTACCACAAAGAAGTAGGGGCCGACCCGCCAGGAATGTTGTAAAATACTACATCCGAGATGTCAGGCTGCCTTAGGTTAGGATATGTAACGCTATACACGTATATAATGTCACAACCAAGGCGTACGGGACGACACGAACGGGATTCTGCAAAACATTACCAGCGAGGGGCAAGATGTATAAGGTTAGATTATATTGCGTTATAGACGTGTATAATGTCCACAAAAGAAGTAGGGACCGACCCGCCAGGAATGTTGTAAAATACCACATCCGAGATGTCAGACTGCCTTAGGTTAGGATATGTAGCGCTATAGACGTACATAATGTCACAACCGAGACGTACGGGACGATACGAACGGGATTCTGTAAAACATTACCAGCGTGCAGCTAGATGTATTAGGTTAGGTTACGTTACGTGATGGACGTGTATAATGTTCCCACAAAGATGTAGGGGCCGACCCGCCAGGAATGTTTAAAAATACAACATCCAGGATGTTAGGATGCCTTAGGTTAGGATATATAACGCTACAGGCGTATATAATGTCCCAACCGAGACGTACTGGACGACACGAACGGTGTTCTGTAAAGCATTACCAGCGAGGGGCTAGATGGGTTAGGTTTGCTTATGTTACGTTATGGACGTGTATAATGTTCCCACAAAAATGTATGGGCCGACCCGCCAGCAATGTTGTAAAATACCACATCCGAGATGTCAGACTGCCTTAGGTTAGGATATGTAACGCTATAGACGTATATAATGTCACAACCGAGACGTACGGGACGACACGAACGGGATTCTGTAAAACATTACCAGCGAGGGGCAAGATGGGTTAGGTTGGGTTATATTACGTTATAGACGTGTATAATGTTACCACAAAGAAGTAGGGGCCGACCCGCCAGGAATGTTGTAAAATACTACATCCGAGATGTCAGGCTGCCTTAGGTTAGGATATGTAACGCTATACACGTATATAATGTCACAACCAAGGCGTACGGGACGACACGAACGGGATTCTGCAAAACATTTCCAGCGAGGGGCAAGATGTATAAGGTTAGATTATATTGCGTTATAGACGTGTATAATGTCCACAAAAGAAGTAGGGGCCGACCCGCCAGGAATGTTGTAAAATACTACATCCGAGATGTCAGGCTGCCTTAGGTTAGGATATGTAACGCTATAGACGTACATAATGTCACAACCGAGACGTACGGGACGACACGAACGGGATTCTGTAAAACATTACCAGCGTGGAGCTAGATGTATTAGGTTAGGTTACGTTACGTGATGGACGTGTATAATGTTCCCACAAAGATGTAGGGGCCGACCCGCCAGGAATGTTGTAAAATACCACATCCGAGATGTCAGACTGCCTTAGGTTAGGATATGTAACGCTATAGACGTATATAATGTCACAACCGAAACGTACGGGACGACACGAACGGGATTCTGTAAAACATTTCCAGCGAGGGTCTAGATGGGTTAGGTTAGGTTATATTACGTTATGGACGTGTATAATGTTCCCACAAAGATGTAGGGGCCGACCCGCCAGGAATGTTGTAAAATACCACATCCGAGATGTCAGACTGCCTTAGGTTAGGATATATAACGCTATAGAAGTATATAGTGTCCCCACCGAGATGTACGGGACGACACGAACGGGATCCTGCAAAACATTACCAGCGAGGGGCTAGATGTATTAGGTTAGGTTAAATTACGTTATAGACGTGTATAATGTTCCCACAAAGATGTAGGGGCCGACCAGCCAGGAATGTTGTAAAATACTACATCCGAGATGTTAGGCTGCCTTAGGTTAGGATATATAACGCTATAGAAGTATATAGTGTCCCCACCGAGATGTACGGGACGACACGATCGGGATTCTGCAAAACATTACCAGCGAGGGGCTAGATGTGTTAGGATAGGTTATATTACGTTATAGACGTGTATAATGTTCGCACAAAAATGTAGGGGCCGGCCAGCCAGGAATGTTGTAAAATACTACATCCGAGATGTTAGGCTGCCTTAGGTTAGGATATGTAACGGTATAGACGTATATAATGTCCCAACCGAGACGTACGGGACGACACGAACGGGATTCTGTAAAACATTACCAGTGAGGGGCTAGATGTATTAGGTTAGGTTATGTTACGTTATGGACGTGTATAATGTTCCTACAAAGATGTAGGGGCCGACCCGCCAGGAATGTTTTATAATACTACATCCGGGATGTTAGGATGCCTTAGGTTAGGATATATAACGCTACAGGCGTATATAATGTCCCAACCGAGACGTACTGGACGACACGAACAGGATTCTGTAAAGCATTACCAGCGAGGGGCTAGATGTGTTAGGATAGGTTATATTACGTTATAGACGTGTATAATGTTCGCACAAAAATGTAGGGGCCGACCAGCCAGGAATGTTGTAAAATACTACATCCGAGATGTTAGGCTGTCTTAGGTTAGGATATACAACGCTACAGGCGTATATAATGTCCCAACCGAGACGTACTGGACGACACGAACGGGATTCTGTAAAGCATTACCAGCGAGGGGCTAGATGGGTTAGGTTTGCTTATGTTACGTTATGGACGTGTATAATGTTCCCACAAAGATGTATGGGCCGACCCGCCAGCAATGTTGTAAAATACCACATCCGAGATGTCAGACTGCCTTAGGTTAGGATATGTAACGCTATAGACGTATATAATGTCACAACCGAGACGTACGGGACGACACGAACGGGATTCTGTAAAACATTACCAGCGAGGGGCAAGATGGGTTAGGTTAGGTTATATTACGTTATAGACGTGTATAATGTTACCACAAAGAAGTAGGGGCCGACCCGCCAGGAATGTTGTAAAATACTACATCCGAGATGTCAGGCTGCCTTAGGTTAGGATATGTAACGCTATACACGTATATAATGTCACAACCAAGGCGTACGGGACGACACGAACGGGATCCTGCAAAACATTACCAGCGGGGGGCTAGATGTATTAGGTTAGGTTAAATTACGTTATAGACGTGTATAATGTTCCCACAAAGATGTAGGGGCCGACCAGCCAGGAATGTTGTAAAATACTACATCCGAGATGTTAGGCTGCCTTAGGTTAGGATATATAACGTTATAGAAGTATATAGTGTCCCCACCGAGATGTACGGGACGACACGATCGGGATTCTGCAAAACATTACCAGCGAGGGGCTAGAGGTGTTAGGATAGGTTATATTACGTTATAGACGTGTATAATGTTCGCACAAAGACGTAGGGGCCGACCCGCCAGGAATGTTTAAAAATACTACATCCGGGATGTTAGGATGCCTTAGGTTAGGATATATAACGCTATAGAAGTATATAGTGTCCCCACCGAGATGTACGGGACGACACAATCGGGATTCTGCAAAGCATTACCAGCGAGGGGCTAGATGTGTTAGGATAGGTTATATTACGTTATAGACGTGTATAATGTTCGCACAAAGACGTAGGGGCCGACCAGCCAGGAATGTTGTAAAATACTACATCCGAGATGTTAGGCTGCCTTAGGTTAGGATATGTAACGCTATAGACGTATATAATGTCACAACCGAGACGTACGGGACGACACGAACGGGATTCTGTAAAACATTTCCAGCGAGGGGCTAGATGGGTTAGGTTAGGTTATATTACGTTATGGACGTGTATAATGTTCCCACAAAGATGTAGGGGCCAACCCGCCAGGAATGTTGTAAAATACTGCATCCGAGATGTCAGGCTGCCTTAGGTTAGGATATGTAACGCTATAGACGTACATAATGTCACAACCGAGACGTACGGGACGACACGAACGGGATTCTGTAAAACATTACCAGCGTGGAGCTAGATGTATTAGGTTAGGTTACGTTACGTGATGGACGTGTATAATGTTCCCACAAAGATGTATGGGCCGACCCGCCAGGAATTTTTAAAAATACTACATCCGGGATGTCAGACTGCCTTAGGTTAGGATATGTAACGCTATAGTCGTATATAATGTCACAACCGAGACGTACGGGACGACACGAACGGGATTCTGTAAAACATTACCAGCGAGGGGCAAGATGGGTTAGGTTAGGTTATATTACGTTATAGACGTGTATAATGTTCCCACAAAGATATAGGGGCCGACCCGCCAGGAATGTTTTAAAATACTACATCCGAGATGTCAGGCTGTCTTAGGTTAGGATATGTAACGCTATAGACGTACATAATGTCACAACTGAGACGTACGGGACGACACGAACGGGATTCTGTAAAACATTACCAGCGAGGGGCTAGATGGGTTAGGTTAGGTTATATTACGTTATAGACGTGTATAATGTTCCCACAAAGATGTAGGGGCCGACCAGCCAGGAATGTTGTAAAATACTACATCCGAGATGTTAGGCTGCCTTAGGTTAGGATATATAACGCTATTGAAGTATATAGTGTCCCCACCGAGATGTACGGGACGACACGATCGGGATTCTGCAAAACATTACCAGCGAGGGGCTAGAGGTGTTAGGATAGGTTATATTACGTTATAGACGTGTATAATGTTCGCACAAAGACGTAGGGGCCGACCAGCCAGGATTGTTGTAAAATACTACATCCGAGATGTTAGGCTGCCTTAGGTTAGGATATGTAACGCTATAGACGTATATCATGTCACAACCGAGACGTACGGGACGACACGAACGGGATTCTGTAAAACATTTCCAGCGAGGGGCTAGATGGGTTAGGTTAGGTTATATTACGTTATGGACGTGTATAATGTTCCCACAAAGATGTAGGGGCCGATCCGCCAGGAATGTTGTAAAATACTACATCCGAGATGTCAGGCTGCCTTAGGTTAGGATATGTAACGCTATAGACGTACGTAATGTCACAACCGAGACGTACGGGACGACACGAACGGGATTCTGTAAAGCATTACCAGCGAGGGGCTAGATGGGTTAGGTTTGCTTATGTTACGTTATGGACGTGTATAATGTTCCCACAAAGATGTAGGGGCCGACCCGCCAGGAATTTTTAAAAATACTACATCCGGGATGTTAGGATGCCTTAGGTTAGGATATATAACGCTACAGGCGTATATAATGTCCCAACCGAGACGTACTGGACGACACGAACGGGATTCTGTAAAACATTTCCAGCGAGGGGCTAGATGGGTTAGGTTAGGTTATATTACGTTATGGACGTGTATAATGTTCCCACAAAGATGTAGGGGCCGACCCGCCAGGAATGTTGTAAAATACCACATCCGAGATGTCAGACTGCCTTAGGTTAGGATATGTAACGCTATAGTCGTATATAATGTCACAACCGAGACGTACGGGACGACACGAACGGGATTCTGTAAAACATTACCAGCGAGGGGCAAGATGGGTTAGGTTAGGTTATATTACGTTATAGACGTGTATAATGTTCCCACAAAGATATAGGGGCCGACCCGCCAGGAATGTTTTAAAATACTACAACCGAGATGTCAGGCTGCCCTAGGTTAGGATATGTAACGCTATAGACGTACATAATGTCACAACTGAGACGTACGGGACGACACGAACGGGATTCTGTAAAACATTACCAGCGAGGGGCTAGATGGGTTAGGTTAGGTTATATTACGTTATAGACGTGTATAATGTTCCCACAAAGATGTAGGGGCCGACCAGCCAGGAATGTTGTAAAATACTACATCCGAGATGTTAGGCTGCCTTAGGTTAGGATATATAACGCTATAGAAGTATATAGTGTCCCCACCGAGATGTACGGGACGACACGATCGGGATTCTGCAAAACATTACCAGCGAGGGGCTAGAGGTGTTAGGATAGGTTATATTACGTTATAGACGTGTATAATGTTCGCACAAAGACGTAGGGGCCGACCAGCCAGGATTGTTGTAAAATACTACATCCGAGATGTTAGGCTGCCTTAGGTTAGGATATGTAACGCTATAGACGTATATCATGTCACAACCGAGACGTACGGGACGACACGAACGGGATTCTGTAAAACATTTCCAGCGAGGGGCTAGATGGGTTAGGTTAGGTTATATTACGTTATGGACGTGTATAATGTTCCCACAAAGATGTAGGGGCCGATCCGCCAGGAATGTTGTAAAATACTACATCCGAGATGTCAGGCTGCCTTAGGTTAGGATATGTAACGCTATAGACGTACGTAATGTCACAACCGAGACGTACGGGACGACACGAACGGGATTCTGTAAAGCATTACCAGCGAGGGGCTAGATGGGTTAGGTTTGCTTATGTTACGTTATGGACGTGTATAATGTTCACACAAAGATGTATGGGCCGACCCGCCAGGAATGTTGTAAAATACTACATCCGAGATGTCAGACTGCCTTAGGTTAGGATATGTAACGCTATAGACGTATATAATGTCACAACCGAGACGTACGGGAAGACACGAACGGGATTCTGTAAAACATTTCCAGCGAGGGGCTAGATGGGTTAGGTTAGGTTATATTACGTTATGGACGTGTATAATGTTCTACAAAGATGTAGGGGCCGACCCGCCAGGAATGTTGTAAAATACTGCATCCGAGATGTCAGGCTGCCTTAGGTTAGGATATGTAACGCTATAGACGTACATAATGTCACAACCGAGACGTACGGGACGACACGAACGGGATTCTGTAAAACATTACCAGCGTGGAGCTAGATGTATTAGGTTAGGTTACGTTACGTGATGGACGTGTATAATGTTCCCACAAAGATGTAGGGGCCGACCCGCCAGGAATTTTTAAAAATACTACATCCGGGATGTTAGGATGCCTTAGGTTAGGATATATAACGCTACAGGCGTATATAATGTCCCAACCGAGACGTACTGGACGACACGAACGGTGTTCTGTAAAGCATTACCAGCGAGGGGCTAGATGGGTTAGGTTTGCTTATGTTACGTTATGGACGTGTATAATGTTCCCACAAAGATGTATGGGCCGACCCGCCAGGAATGTTGTAAAATACCACATCCGAGATGTCAGACTGCCTTAGGTTAGGATATGTAACGCTATAGTCGTATATAATGTCACAACCGAGACGTACGGGACGACACGAACGGGATTCTGTAAAACATTACCAGCGAGGGGCAAGATGGGTTAGGTTAGGTTATATTACGTTATAGACGTGTATAATGTTCCCACAAAGATATAGGGGCCGACCCGCCAGGAATGTTTTAAAATACTACATCCGAGATGTCAGGCTGCCTTAGGTTAGGATACGTAACGCTATAGACGTACATAATGTCACAACTGAGACGTACGGGACGACACGAACGGGATTCTGTAAAACATTACCAGCGAGGGGCTAGATGGGTTAGGTTAGGTTATATTACGTTATAGACGTGTATAATGTTCCCACAAAGAAGTAGGGGCCGACCCGCCAGGAATGTTGTAAAATACTACATCCGAGATGTCAGGCTGCCTTAGGTTAGGATATGTAACGCTATAGACGTATATAACGTCACAACCGAGACGTACGGGACGACACGAACGGGATTCTGTAAAACATTTCCAACGAGGGGCTAGATGGGTTAGGTTAGGTTATATTACGTTATGGACGTGTATAATGTTCCCACAAAGATATAGGGGCCGACCCGCCAGGCATGTTGTAAAATACTACATCCGAGATGTTAGGCTGCCTTAGGTTAGGATATATAACGCTATAGAAGTATATAGTGTCCCCACCGAGATGTACGGGACGACACGATCGGGATTCTGCAAAACATTACCAGCGAGGGGCTAGAGGTGTTAGGATAGGTTATATTACGTTATAGACGTGTATAATGTTCGCACAAAGACGTAGGGGCCGACCAGCCAGGATTGTTGTAAAATACTACATCCGAGATGTTAGGCTGCCTTAGGTTAGGATATGTAACGCTATAGACGTATATAATGTCACAACCGAGACGTACGGGACGACACGAACGGGATTCTGTAAAACATTTCCAGCGAGGGGCTAGATGGGTTAGGTTAGGTTATATTACGTTATGGACGTGTATAATGTTCCCACAAAGATGTAGGGGCCGATCCGCCAGGAATGTTGTAAAATACTACATCCGAGATGTCAGGCTGCCTTAGGTTAGGATATGTAACGCTATAGACGTACGTAATGTCACAACCGAGACGTACGGGACGACACGAACGGGATTCTGTAAAGCATTACCAGCGAGGGGCTAGATGGGTTAGGTTTGCTTATGTTACGTTATGGACGTGTATAATGTTCCCACAAAGATGTATGGGCCGACCCGCCAGGAATGTTGTAAAATACTACATCCGAGACGTCAGACTGCCTTAGGTTAGGATATGTAACGCTATAGACGTATATAATGTCACAACCGAGACGTACGGGAAGACACGAACGGGATTCTGTAAAACATTTCCAGCGAGGGGCTAGATGGGTTAGGTTAGGTTATATTACGTTATGGACGTGTATAATGTTCCCACAAAGATGTAGGGGCCGACCCGCCAGGAATGTTGTAAAATACCACATCCGAGATGTCAGACTGCCTTAGGTTAGGATATGTAACGCTATAGTCGTATATAATGTCACAACCGAGACGTACGGGACGACACGAACGGGATTCTGTAAAACATTACCAGCGAGGGGCAAGATGGGTTAGGTTAGGTTATATTACGTTATAGACGTGTATAATGTTCCCACAAAGATATAGGGGCCGATCCGCCAGGAATGTTTTAAAATACTACATCCGAGATGTCAGGCTGCCTTAGGTTAGGATATGTAACGCTATAGACGTACATAATGTCACAACTGAGACGTACGGGACGACACGAACGGGATTCTGTAAAACATTACCAGCGAGGGGCTAGATGGGTTAGGTTAGGTTATATTACGTTATAGACGTGTATAATGTTCCCACAAAGAAGTAGGGGCCGACCCGCCAGGAATGTTGTAAAATACTACATCCGAGATGTCAGGCTGCCTTAGGTTAGGATATGTAACGCTATAGACGTATATAACGTCACAACCGAGACGTACGGGACGACACGAACGGGATTCTGTAAAACATTTCCAACGAGGGGCTAGATGGGTTAGGTTAGGTTATATTACGTTATGGACGTGTATAATGTTCCCACAAAGATATAGGGGCCGACCCGCCAGGCATGTTGTAAAATACTACATCCGAGATGTTAGGCTGCCTTAGGTTAGGATATATAACGCTATAGAAGTATATAGTGTCCCCACCGAGATGTACGGGACGACACGATCGGGATTCTGCAAAACATTACCAGCGAGGGGCTAGAGGTGTTAGGATAGGTTATATTACGTTATAGACGTGTATAATGTTCGCACAAAGACGTAGGGTCCGACCAGCCAGGATTGTTTTAAAATACTACATCCGAGATGTTAGGCTGCCTTAGGTTAGGATATGTAACGCTATAGACGTATATAATGTCACAACCGAGACGTACGGGACGACACGAACGGGATTCTGTAAAACATTTCCAGCGAGGGGCTAGATGGGTTAGGTTAGGTTATATTACGTTATGGACGTGTATAATGTTCCCACAAAGATGTAGGGGCCGATCCGCCAGGAATGTTGTAAAATACTACATCCGAGATGTCAGGCTGCCTTAGGTTAGGATATGTAACGCTATAGACGTACGTAATGTCACAACCGAGACGTACGGGACGACACGAACGGGATTCTGTAAAACATTACCAGCGTGGAGCTAGATGTATTAGGTTAGGTTACGTTACGTGATGGACGTGTATAATGTTGCCACAAAGATGTAGGGGCCGACCCGCCAGGAATTTTTAAAAATACTACATCCGGGATGTTAGGATGCCTTAGGTTAGGATATATAACGCTACAGGCGTATATAATGTCCCAACCGAGACGTACTGGACGTCACGAACGGGATTCTGTAAAGCATTACCAGCGAGGGGCTAGATGGGTTAGGTTTGCTTATGTTACGTTATGGACGAGTATAATGTTCCCACAAAGATGTATGGGCCGACCCGCCAGGAATGTTGTAAAATACTACATCCGAGATGTCAGACTGCCTTAGGTTGGGATATGTAACGCTATAGACGTATATAATGTCACAACCGAGACGTACTGGACGACACGAACGGGATTCTGTAAAGCATTACCAGCGAGGGGCTAGATGGGTTAGGTTAGGTTAAATTACGTTATAGACGTGTATAATGTTCCCACAAAGATGTAGGGGCCGACCAGCCAGGATTGTTGTAAAATACTACATCCGAGATGTTAGGCTGCCTTAGGTTAGGATATATAACGCTATAGAAGTATATAGTGTCCCCACCGAGATGTACGGGACGACACGATCGGGATTCTGCAAAACATTACCAGCGAGGGGCTAGAGGTGTTAGGATAGGTTATATTACGTTATAGACGTGTATAATGTTCGCACAAAGACGTAGGGGCCGACCAGCCAGGATTGTTGTAAAATACTACATCCGAGATGTTAGGCTGCCTTAGGTTAGGATATGTAACGCTATAGACGTATATAATGTCACAACCGAGACGTACGGGACGACACGAACGGGATTCTGTAAAACATTTCCAGCGAGGGGCTAGATGGGTTAGGTTAGGTTATATTACGTTATGGACGTGTATAATGTTCCCACAAAGATGTAGGGGCCGATCCGCCAGGAATGTTGTAAAATACTACATCCGAGATGTCAGGCTGCCTTAGGTTAGGATATGTAACGCTATAGACGTACGTAATGTCACAACCGAGACGTACGGGACGACACGAACGGGATTCTGTAAAGCATTACCAGCGAGGGGCTAGATGGGTTAGGTTTGCTTATGTTACGTTATGGACGTGTATAATGTTCCCACAAAGATGTATGGGCCGACCCGCCAGGAATGTTGTAAAATACTACATCCGAGACGTCAGACTGCCTTAGGTTAGGATATGTAACGCTATAGACGTATATAATGTCACAACCGAGACGTACGGGAAGACACGAACGGGATTCTGTAAAACATTTCCAGCGAGGGGCTAGATGGGTTAGGTTAGGTTATATTACGTTATGGACGTGTATAATGTTCCCACAAAGATGTAGGGGCCGACCCGCCAGGAATGTTGTAAAATACTGCATCCGAGATGTCAGGCTGCCTTAGGTTAGGATATGTAACGCTATAGGCGTACATAATGTCACAACCGAGACGTACGGGACGACACGAACGGGATTCTGTAAAACATTACCAGCGTGGAGCTAGATGTATTAGGTTAGGTTACGTTACGTGATGGACGTGTATAATGTTCCCACAAAGATGTAGGGGCCGACCCGCCAGGAATTTTTAAAAATACTACATCCGGGATGTTAGGATGCCTTAGGTTAGGATATATAACGCTACAGGCGTATATAATGTCCCAACCGAGACGTACTGGACGACACGAACGGTGTTCTGTAAAGCATTACCAGCGAGGGGCTAGATGGGTTAGGTTTGCTTATGTTACGTTATGGACGTGTATAATGTTCCCACAAAGATGTATGGGCCGACCCGCCAGGAATGTTGTAAAATACCACATCCGAGATGTCAGACTGCCTTAGGTTAGGATATGTAACGCTATAGTCGTATATAATGTCACAACCGAGACGTACGGGACGACACGAACGGGATTCTGTAAAACATTACCAGCGAGGGGCAAGATGGGTTAGGTTAGGTTATATTACGTTATAGACGTGTATAATGTTCCCACAAAGATATAGGGGCCGACCCGCCAGGAATGTTTTAAAATACTACATCCGAGATGTCAGGCTGCCTTAGGTTAGGATATGTAACGCTATAGACGTATATAACGTCACAACCGAGACGTACGGGACGACACGAACGGGATTCTGTAAAACATTTCCAACGAGGGGCTAGATGGGTTAGGTTAGGTTATATTACGTTATGGACGTGTATAATGTTCCCACAAAGATATAGGGGCCGACCCGCCAGGCATGTTGTAAAATACTACATCCGAGATGTTAGGCTGCCTTAGGTTAGGATATATAACGCTATAGAAGTATATAGTGTCCCCACCGAGATGTACGGGACGACACGATCGGGATTCTGCAAAACATTACCAGCGAGGGGCGAGAGGTGTTAGGATAGGTTATATTACGTTATAGACGTGTATAATGTTCGCACAAAGACGTAGGGTCCGACCAGCCAGGATTGTTGTAAAATACTACATCCGAGATGTTAGGCTGCCTTAGGTTAGGATATGTAACGCTATAGACGTATATAATGTCACAACCGAGACGTACGGGACGACACGAACGGGATTCTGTAAAACATTTCCAGCGAGGGGCTAGATGGGTTAGGTTAGGTTATATTACGTTATGGACGTGTATAATGTTCCCACAAAGATGTAGGGGCCGATCCGCCAGGAATGTTGTAAAATACTACATCCGAGATGTCAGGCTGCCTTAGGTTAGGATATGTAACGCTATAGACGTACGTAATGTCACAACCGAGACGTACGGGACGACACGAACGGGATTCTGTAAAACATTACCAGCGTGGAGCTAGATGTATTAGGTTAGGTTACGTTACGTGATGGACGTGTATAATGTTCCCACAAAGATGTAGGGGCCGACCCGCCAGGAATTTTTAAAAATACTACATCCGGGATGTTAGGATGCCTTAGGTTAGGATATATAACGCTACAGGCGTATATAATGTCCCAACCGAGACGTACTGGACGTCACGAACGGGATTCTGTAAAGCATTACCAGCGAGGGGCTAGATGGGTTAGGTTTGCTTATGTTACGTTATGGACGAGTATAATGTTCCCACAAAGATGTATGGGCCGACCCGCCAGGAATGTTGTAAAATACTACATCCGAGATGTCAGACTGCCTTAGGTTGGGATATGTAACGCTATAGACGTATATAATGTCACAACCGAGACGTACTGGACGACACGAACGGGATTCTGTAAAGCATTACCAGCGAGGGGCTAGATGGGTTAGGTTTGCTTATGTTACGTTATGGACGTGTATAATGTTCCCACAAAGATGTATGGGCCGACCCGCCAGGAATGTTGTAAAATACCACATCCGAGATGTCAGACTGCCTTAGGTTAGGATATGTAACGCTATAGACGTATATAATGTCACAACCGAGACGTGCGGGACGACACGAACAGGATTCTGTAAAGCAATACCAGCGGTGGGCTAGATGGGTTAGGATTGGTTATGTTACGTTATGGACGTGTATAATGTTCCCACAAAGATGTAGGTGCCGACCCGCCAGCAATGTTGTAAAATACTACATCCGAGATGTTAGGCTGTCTTAGGTTAGGATATATAACGCTACAGGCGTATATAATGTCCCAACCGAGACGTACTGGACGACACGAACGGGATTCTGTAAAGCATTACCAGCGAGGGGCTAGATGGGTTAGGTTTGCTTATGTTACGTTATGGACGTGTATAATGTTCCCACAAAGATGTATGGGCCGACCCGCCAGGAATGTTGTAAAATACTACATCCGAGATGTCAGACTGCCTTTGGTTAGGATATGTAACGCTATAGACGTATATAATGTCACAACCGAGACGTACGGGAAGACACGAACGGGATTCTGTAAAACATTTCCAGCGAGGGGCTAGATGGGTTAGGTTAGGTTATATTACATTATGGACGTGTATAATGTTCCCACAAAGATGTAGGGGCCGACCCGCCAGGAATGTTGTAAAATACTACATCCGAGATGTCAGGCTGCCTTAGGTTAGGATATGTAACGCTATACACGTATATAATGTCACAACCAAGGCGTACGGGACGACACGAACGGGATTCTGTAAAACATTACCAGCGAGGGGCAAGATGGGTTAGGTTAGGTTATATTACGTTATAGACGTGTATAATGTTACCACAAAGAAGTAGGGGCCGACCCGCCAGGAATGTTGTAAAATACTACATCCGAGATGTCAGGCTGCCTTAGGTTAGGATATGTAACGCTATACACGTATATAATGTCACAACCAAGGCGTACGGGACGACACGAACGGGATTCTGCAAAACATTATCAGCGAGGGGCAAGATGTATAAGGTTAGATTATATTGCGTTATAGACGTGTATAATGTCCACAAAAGAAGTAGGGGCCGACCCGCCAGGAATGTTGTAAAATACTACATCCGAGATGTCAGGCTGCCTTAGGTTAGGATATGTAACGCTATAGACGTACATAATGTCACAACCGAGACGTACGGGACGACACGAACGGGATTCTGTAAAACATTACCAGCGTGGAGCTAGATGTATTAGGTTAGGTTACGTTACGTGATGGACGTGTATAATGTTCCCACAAAGATGTAGGGGCCGACCCGCCAGGAATGTTGTAAAATACCACATCCGAGATGTCAGACTGCCTTAGGTTAGGATATGTAACGCTATAGACGTATATAATGTCACAACCGAGACGTAAGGGACGACACGAACGGGATTCTGTAAAACATTACCAGCGAGGGGCAAGATGGGTTAGGTTAGGTTATATTACGTTATAGACGTGTATAATGTTCCCAGAAAGATATAGGGGCCGACCCGCCAGGAATGTTTTAAAATACAACGTCCGAGATGTCAGGCTGCCTTAGGTTAGGATATATAACGCTATAGAAGTATATAGTGTCCCCACCGAGATGTACGCGACGACACGATCCGGATTCTGCAAAACATTACCAGCGAGGGGCTAGATGTGTTAGGATAGGTTATATTACGTTATAGACGTGTATAATGTTCGCACAAAGACGTAGGGGGCGACCAGCCAGGAATGTTGTAAAATACTACATCCGAGATGTTAAGCTGCCTTAGGTTAGGATATATAACGCTATAGATGTATATAGTGTCCCCACCGAGATGTACGGGACGACACGATCGGGATTCTGCAAAGCATTACCTGCGAGGGGCTAGATGTGTTAGGATAGGTTATATTACGTTATAGACGTGTATAATGTTCGCACAAAGACGTAGGGGCCGACCAGCCAGGAATGTTGTAAAATACTACATCCGAGATGTTAGGCTGCCTTAGGTTAGGATATGTAACGCTATAGACGTATATAATGTCACAACCGAGACGTACGGGACGACACGAACGGGATTCTGTAAAACATTTCCAGCGAGGGGCTAGATGGGTTAGGTTAGGTTATATTACGTTATGGACGTGTATAATGTTCCCACAAAGATATAGGGGCCGACCCGCCAGGCATGTTTTAAAATACTACATCCGAGATGTCAGGCTGCCTTAGGTTAGGATATATAACGCTATAGAAGTATATAGTGTCCCCACCGAGATGTACGGGACGACACGAACGGGATCCTGCAAAACATTACCAGCGGGGGGCTAGATGTATTAGGTTAGGTTAAATTACGTTATAGACGTGTATAATGTTCCCACAAAGATGTAGGGGCCGACCAGCCAGGAATGTTGTAAAATACTACATCCGAGATATTAGGCTGCCTTAGGTTAGGATATATAACGCTATAGAAGTATATAGTGTCCCCACCGAGATGTACGGGACGACACGATCGGGATTCTGCAAAACATTACCAGCGAGGGGCTAGAGGTGTTAGGATAGGTTATATTACGTTATAGACGTGTATAATGTTCGCACAAAGACGTAGGGGCCGACCAGCCAAGATTGTTGTAAAATACTACATCCGAGATGTTAGGCTGCCTTAGGTTAGGATATGTAACGCTATAGACGTATATAATGTCACAACCGTGACGTACGGGACGACACGAACGGGATTCTGTAAAACATTTCCAGCGAGGGGCTAGATGGGTTAGGTTAGGTTATATTACGTTATGGACGTGTATAATGTTCCCACAAAGATGAAGGGGCCGATCCGCCAGGAATGTTGTAAAATACTACATCCGAGATGTCAGGCTGCCTTAGGTTAGGATATGTAACGCTATAGACGTACGTAATGTCACAACCGAGACGTACGGGACGACACGAACGGGATTCTGTAAAACATTACCAGCGTGGAGCTAGATGTATTAGGTTAGGTTACGTTACGTGATGGACGTGTATAATGTTCCCACAAAGATGTAGGGGCCGACCCGCCAGGAATTTATAAAAATACTACATCCGGGATGTTAGGATGCCTTAGGTTAGGATATATAACGCTACAGGCGTATATAATGTCCCAACCGAGACGTACTGGACGTCACGAACGGGATTCTGTAAAGCATTACCAGCGAGGGGCTAGATGGGTTAGGTTTGCTTATGTTACGTTATGGACGTGTATAATGTTCCCACAAAGATGTATGGGCCGACCCGCCAGGAATGTTGTAAAATACTACATCCGAGATGTCAGACTACCTTAGGTTGGGATATGTAACGCTATAGACGTATATAATGTCACAACCGAGACGTACTGGACGACACGAACGGGATTCTGTAAAGCATTACCAGCGAGGGGCTAGATGGGTTAGGTTTGCTTATGTTACGTTATGGACGTGTATAATGTTCCCACAAAGATGTATGGGCCGACCCGCCAGGAATGTTGTAAAATACCACATCCGAGATGTCAGACTGCCTTAGGTTAGGATATGTAACGCTATAGACGTATATAATGTCACAACCGAGACGTGCGGGACGACACGAACAGGATTCTGTAAAGCAATACCAGCGGTGGGCTAGATGGGTTAGGTTTGGTTATGTTACGTTATGGACGTGTATAATGTTCCCACAAAGATGTAGGTGCCGACCCGCCAGCAATGTTGTAAAATACTACATCCGAGATGTTAGGCTGTCTTAGGTTAGGATATATAACGCTACAGGCGTATATAATGTTCCAACCGAGACGTACTGGACGACACGAAAGGGATTCTGTAAAGCATTACCAGCGAGGGGCTAGATGGGTTAGGTTTGCTTATGTTACGTTATGGACGTGTATAATGTTCCCACAAAGATGTATGGGCCGACCCGCCAGGAATGTTGTAAAATACTACATCCGAGATGTCAGACTGCCTTAGGTTAGGATATGTAACGCTATAGACGTATATAATGTCACAACCGAGACGTACGGGAAGACACGAACGGGATTCTGTAAAACATTTCCAGCGAGGGGCTAGATGGGTTAGGTTAGGTTATATTACGTTATGGACGTGTATAATGTTCCCACGAAGATGTAGGGGCCGACCCGCCAGGAATGTTGTAAAATACTGCATCCGAGATGTCAGGCTGCCTTAGGTTAGGATATGTAACGCTATAGACGTACATAATGTCACAACCGAGACGTACGGGACGACACGAACGGGATTCTGTAAAACATTACCAGCGTGGAGCTAGATGTATTAGGTTAGGTTACGTTACGTGATGGACGTGTATAATGTTCCCACAAAGATGTAGGGGCCGACCCGCCAGGAATTTTTAAAAATACTACATCCGGGATGTTAGGATGCCTTAGGTTAGGATATATAACGCTACAGGCGTATATAATGTCCCAACCGAGACGTACTGGACGACACGAACGGTGTTCTGTAAAGCATTACCAGCGAGGGGCTAGATCGGTTAGGTTTGCTTATGTTACGTTATGGACGTGTATAATGTTCCCACAAAGATGTATGGGCCGACCCGCCAGGAATGTTGTAAAATACCACATCCGAGATGTCAGGCTGCCTTAGGTTAGGATATGTAACGCTATAGACGTACATAATGTCACAACTGAGACGTACGGGACGACACGAACGGGATTCTGTAAAACATTACCAGCGAGGGGCTAGATGGGTTAGGTTAGGTTATGTTACGTTATAGACGTGTATAATGTTCCCACAAAGAAGTAGGGGCCGACCCGCCAGGAATGTTGTAAAATACTACATCCGAGATGTCAGGCTGCCTTAGGTTAGGATATGTAACGCTATAGACGTATATAACGTCACAACCGAGACGTACGGGACGACACGAACGGGATTCTGTAAAACATTTCCAACGAGGGGCTAGATGTGTTAGGTTAGGTTATATTACGTTATGGACGTGTATAATGTTCCCACAAAGATATAGGGGCCGACCCGCCAGGCATGTTGTAAAATACTACATCCGAGATGTTAGGCTGCCTTAGGTTAGGATATATAACGCTATAGAAGTATATAGTGTCCCCACCGAGATGTACGGGACGACACGATCGGGATTCTGCAAAACATTACCAGCGAGGGGCTAGAGGTGTTAGGATAGGTTATATTACGTTATAGACGTGTATAATGTTCGCACAAAGACGTAGGGTCCGACCAGCCAGGATTGTTGTAAAATACTACATCCGAGATGTTAGGCTGCCTTAGGTTAGGATATGTAACGCTATAGACGTATATAATGTCACAACCGAGACGTACGGGACGACACGAACGGGATTCTGTAAAACATTTCCAGCGAGGGGCTAGATGGGTTAGGTTAGGTTATATTACGTTATGGACGTGTATAATGTTCCCACAAAGATGTAGGGGCCGATCCGCCAGGAATGTTGTAAAATACTACATCCGAGATGTCAGGCTGCCTTAGGTTAGGATATGTAACGCTATAGACGTACGTAATGTCACAACCGAGACGTACGGGACGACACGAACGGGATTCTGTAAAACATTACCAGCGTGGAGCTAGATGTATTAGGTTAGGTTACGTTACGTGATGGACGTGTATAATGTTCCCACAAAGATGTAGGGGCCGACCCGCCAGGAATTTTTAAAAATACTACATCCGGGATGTTAGGATGCCTTAGGTTAGGATATATAACGCTACAGGCGTATATAATGTCCCAACCGAGACGTACTGGACGTCACGAACGGGATTCTGTAAAGCATTACCAGCGAGGGGCTAGATGGGTTAGGTTTGCTTATGTTACGTTATGGACGTGTATAATGTTCCCACAAAGATGTATGGGCCGACCCGCCAGGAATGTTGTAAAATACTACATCCGAGATGTCAGACTGCCTTAGGTTGGGATATGTAACGCTATAGACGTATATAATGTCACAACCGAGACGTACTGGACGACACGAACGGGATTCTGTAAAGCATTACCAGCGAGGGGCTAGATGGGTTAGGTTTGCTTATGTTACGTTATGGACGTGTATAATGTTCCCACAAAGATGTATGGGCCGACCCGCCAGGAATGTTGTAAAATACCACATCCGAGATGTCAGACAGCCTTAGGTTAGGATATGTAACGCTATAGACGTATATAATGTCACAACCGAGACGTGCGGGACGACACGAACAGGATTCTGTAAAGCAATACCAGCGGTGGGCTAGATGGGTTAGGTTTGGTTATGTTACGTTATGGACGTGTATAATGTTCCCACAAAGATGTAGGTGCCGACCCGCCAGCAATGTTGTAAAATACTACATCCGAGATGTTAGGCTGTCTTAGGTTAGGATATATAACGCTACAGGCGTATATAATGTCCCAACCGAGACGTACTGGACGACACGAACCGGATTCTGTAACGCATTACCAGCGAGGGGCTAGATGTATTAGGTTAGGTTACGTTACGTGATGGACGTGTATAATGTTCCCACAAAGATGTAGGGGCCGAACCGCCAGGAATGTTTAAAAATACTACATCCGGGATGTTAGGATGCCTTAGGATAGGATATATAACGCTACAGGCGTATATAATGTCCCAACCGAGACGTACTGGACGACACGAACGGGATTCTGTAAAGCATTACCAGCGAGGGGCTAGATGGGTTAGGTTTGTTTATGTTACGTTATGGACGTGTATAATGTTCCCACAAAAATGTATGGGCCGACCCGCCAGGAATGTGGTAAAATACCACATCCGAGATGTCAGACTGCCTTAGGTTAGGATATGTAACGCTATAGACGTATATAATGTCACAACCGAGACGTACGGGACGACACGAACGGGATTCTGTAAAACATTACCAGCGAGGGGCAAGATGTATAAGGTTAGACTATATTACGTTATAGACGTGTATAATGTCCACAAAAGAAGTAGGGGCCGACCCGCCAGGAATGTTGTAAAATACTACATCCGAGATGTCAGGCTGCCTTAGGTTAGGATATGTAACGCTATAGACGTATATAACGTCACAACCGAGACGTATGGGACGACACGAACGGGATTCTGTAAAACATTTCCAACGAGGGGCTAGATGGGTTAGGTTAGGTTATATTACGTTATGGACGTGTATAATGTTCCCACAAAGATATAGGGGCCGACCAGCCAGGAATGTTGTAAAATACTACATCCGAGATGTTAGGCTGCCTTAGGTTAGGATATGTAACGCTATAGACGTGCATAATGTCACAACCGAGACGTACGGGACGACACGAACGGGATTCTGTAAAACATTACCAGCGTGGAGCTAGATGTATTAGGTTAGGTTACGTTACGTGATGGACGTGTATAATGTTCCCACAAAGATGTAGGGGCCGACCCGCCAGGAATGTTGTAAAATACTACATCCGAGATGTCAGGCTGTCTTAGGTTAGGATATATAACGCTACAGGCGTATATAATGTCCCAACCGAGACGTACTGGACGACACGAACGGGATTCTGTAAAGCATTACCAGCGAGGGGCTAGATGGGTTAGGTTTGCTTATGTTACGTTATGGACGTGTATAATGTTCCCACAAAGATGTATGGGCCGACCCGCAGGAATGTTGTAAAATACCACATCCGAGATGTCAGACTGCCTTAGGTTAGGATATGTAACGCTATAGACGTATATAATATCACAACCGAGACGTACGGGAGGACACGAACAGGATTCTGTAAAGCATTACCAGCGGTGGGCTAGATGGGTTAGGTTTGGTTATGTTACGTTATGGACGTGTATAATGTTCCCACAAAGATGTAGGGGCCGACCCGCCAGGAATGTTGTAAAATACCACATCCGAGATGTCAGACTGCCTTAGGTTAGGATATGTAACGCTATAGACGTATATAATGTCACAACCGAGACGTACGGGACGACACGAACGGGATTCTGTAAAACATTACCAGCGAGGGGCAAGATGGGTTAGGTTAGGTTATATTACGTTATGGACGTGTATAATGTTCCCACAAAGATGTAGGGGCCGACCCGCCAGGAATGTTTAAAAATACTACATCCGAGATGTCAGACTGCCTTAGGTTAGGATATGTAACGCTATAGACGTATATAATGTCACAACCGAGACGTACTGGACGACACGAACGGGATTCTGTAAAGCATTACCAGCGAGGGGCTAGATGGGTTAGGTTTGCTTATGTTACGTTATGGACGTGTATAATGTTCCCACAAAGATGTATGGGCCGACCCGCCAGGAATGTTGTAAAATACCACATCCGAGATGTCAGACTGCCTTAGGTTAGGATATGTAACGCTATAGACGTATATAATGTCACAACCGAGACGTACGGGACGACACGAACAGGATTCTGTAAAGCATTACCAGCGGTGGGCTAGATGGGTTAGGTTTGGTTATGTTACGTTATGGACGTGTATAATGTTCCCACAAAGATGTAGGGGCCGACCCGCCAGGAATGTTGTAAAATACTACATCCGAGATGTTAGGCTGCCTCAGGTTAGGATATATAACGCTATAGAAGTATATAGTGTCCCCACCGAGATGTACGGGACGACACGATCGGGATTCTGCAAAAGATTACCAGCGAGGGGCTAGAAGTGTTAGGATAGGTTATATTACGTTATAGACGCGTATAATGTTCGCACAAAGACGTAGGGGCCGACCAGCCAGGAATGTTGTAAAATACTACATCCGAGATGTTAGGCTGCCTTAGGTTAGGATATGTAACGCTATAGACGTATATAATGTCCCAACCGAGACGTACTGGACGACACGAACGGGATTCTGTAAAGCATTACCAGCGAGGGGCTAGATGGGTTAGGTTTGCTTATGTTACGTTATGAACGTGTATAATGTTCCCACAAAGATGTATGGGCCGACCCGCCAGGAATGTTGTAAAATACCACATCCGAGATGTCAGACTGCCTTAGGTTAGGATATGTAACGCTATAGACGTATATAATGTCACAACCGAGACGTACGGGACGACACGAATAGGATTCTGTAAAGCATTACCAGCGGTGGGCTAGATGGGTTAGGTTTGGTTATGTTACGTTATGGACGTGTATAATGTTCCCACAAAGATGTAGGGGCCGACCCGCCAGGAATGTTGTAAAATACTACATCCGAGATGTCAGGCTGCCTTAGGTTAGGATATGTAACGCTATAGACGTACATAATGTCACAACCGAGGCGTACGGTAGGACACGAACAGGATTCTGTAAAGCATTACCAGCGGTGGGCTAGATGGGTTAGGTTTGGTTATGTTACGTTATGGACGTGTATAATGTTCCCACAAAGATGTAGGGGCCGACCCGCCAGGAATGTTGTAAAATACTACATCCGAGATGTTAGGCTGTCTTAGGTTAGGATATATAACGCTACAGGCGTATATAATGTCCCAACCGAGACGTACTGGACGACACGAACGGGATTCTGTAAAGCATTACCAGCGAGGGGCTAGATGGGTTAGGTTTGCTTATGTTACGTTATGGACGTGTATAATGTTCCCACAAAGATGTATGGGCCGACCCGCCAGGAATGATGTAAAATACCACATCCGAGATGTCAGACTGCCTTAGGTTAGGATATGTAACGCTATAGACGTATATAACGTCACAACCGAGACGTACTGGACGACACGAACGGGATTCTGTAAAGCATTGCCAGCGAGGGGCTAGATCGGTTAGGTTTGCTTATGTTACGTTATGGACGTGTATAATGTTCCCACAAAGATGTATGGGCCGACCCGCCAGGAATGTTGTAAAATACTACATCCGAGATGTCAGGCTGCCTTAGGTTAGGATATATAACGCTATAGACGTACATAATGTCACAACCGAGACGTACGGGACGACACGAACGGGATTCTGTAAAACATTACCAGCGTGGAGCTAGATGTATTAGGTTAGGTTACGTTACGTGATGGACGTGTATAATGTTCCCACAAAGTTGTAGGGGCCGACCCGCCAGGAATGTTTAAAAATACTACATCCGGGATGTTAGGATGCCTTAGGTTAGGATATATAACGCTACAGGCGTATATAATGTCCCAACCGAGACGTACTGGACGACACGAACGGGATTCTGTAAAGCATTACCAGCGAGGGGCTAGATGGGTTAGGTTTGCTTATGTTACGTTATGGACGTGTATAATGTTCCCACAAAGATGTATGGGCCGACCCGCCAGGAATGTTGTAAAATACCACATCCGAGCTGTCAGACAGCCTTAGGTTAGGATATGTAACGCTATAGACGTATATAATGTCACAACCGAGACGTACGGGACGACACGAACGGGATTCTGTAAAACATTACCAGCGAGGGGCTAGATGGGTTAGGTTTGCTTATGTTACGTTATGGACGTGTATAATGTTCCCACAAAGATGTATGGGCCGACCCGCCAGGAATGTTGTAAAATACCACATCCGAGCTGTCAGACTGCCTTAGGTTAGGATATGTAACGCTATAGACGTATATAATGTCACAACCGAGACGTACGGGACGACACGAACGGGATTCTGTAAAACATTACCAGCGAGGGGCTAGATGGGTTAGGTTTGCTTATGTTACGTTATGGACGTGTATAATGTTCCCACAAAGATGTATGGGCCGACCCGCCAGGAATGTTGTAAAATACCACATCCGAGATGTCAGACTGCCTTAGGTTAGGATATGTAACGCTATAGACGTATATAATGTCACAACCGAGGCGTACGGTAGGACACGAACAGGATTCTGTAAAGCATTACCAGCGGTGGGCTAGATGGGTTAGGTTTGGTTATGTTACGTTATGGACGTGTATAATGTTCCCACAAAGATGTAGGGGCCGACCCGCCAGGAATGTTGTAAAATACTACATCCGAGATGTTAGGCTGTCTTAGGTTAGGATATATAACGCTACAGGCGTATATAATGTCCCAACCGAGACGTACTGGACGACACGAACGGGATTCTGTAAAGCATTACCAGCGAGGGGCTAGATGGGTTAGGTTTGCTTATGTTACGTTATGGACGTGTATAATGTTCCCACAAAGATGTATGGGCCGACCCGCCAGGAATGTTGTAAAATACTACATCCGAGATGTCAGACTGCCTTAGGTTAGGATATGTAACGCTATAGACGTACATAATGTCACAACCGAGACGTACGGGCCGACACGAACGGGATTCTGTAAAACATTACCAGCGTGGAGCTAGATGTATTAGGTTAGGTTACGTTACGTGATGGACGTGTATAATGTTCCCACAAAGATGTAGGGGCCGACCCGCCAGGAATGTTTAAAAATACTACATCCGGGATGTTAGGATGCCTTAGGTAAGGATATATAACGCTACAGGCGTATATAATGTCCCAACCGAGACGTACTGGACGACACGAACGGGATTCTGTAAAGCATTACCAGCGAGGGGCTAGATGGGTTAGGTTTGCTTATGTTACGTTATGGACGTGTATAATGTTCCCACAAAGATTTATGGGCCGACCCGCCAGGAATGTTGTAAAATACCACATCCGAGATGTCAGACTGCCTTAGGTTAGGATATGTAACGCTATAGACGTATATAATGTCACAACCGAGACGTACGGGACGACACGAATAGGATTCTGTAAAACATTACTAGCGAGGGGCTAGATGGGTTAGGTTTGCTTATGTTACGTTATGGACGTGTATAATGTTCCCACAAAGATGTAGGGGCCGACCCGCCAGGAATGTTGTAAAATACTACATCCGAGATGTCAGGCTGCCTTAGGTTAGGATATGTAACGCTATAGACGTACATAATGTCACAACCGAGACGTACGGGACGACACGAACGGGATTCTGTAAAACATTACCAGCGTGGAGCTAGATGTATTAGGTTAGGTTACGTTACGTGATGGACGTGTATAATGTTCCCACAAAGATGTAGGGGCCGACCCGCCAGGAATGTTTAAAAATACTACATCCGGGATGTTAGGATGCCTTAGGTTAGGATATATAACGCTACAGGCGTATATAATGTCCCAACCGAGACGTACTGGACGACACGAACGGGATTCTGTAAAGCATTACCAGCGAGGGGCTAGATGGGTTAGGTTTGCTTATGTTACGTTATGGACGTGTATAATGTTCCCACAAAGATGTATGGGCCGACCCGCCAGGAATGTTGTAAAATACCACATCCGAGATGCCAGACTGCCTTAGGTTAGGATATGTAACGCTATAGACGTATATAATGTCACAACCGAGACGTACGGGACGACACGAACGGGATTCTGTAAAACATTACCAGCGAGGGGCTAGATGGGTTAGGTTTGCTTATGTTACGTTATGGACGTGTATAATGTTCCCACAAAGATGTATGGGCCGACCCGCCAGGAATGTTGTAAAATACCACATCCGAGATGTCAGACTGCCTTAGGTTAGGATATGTAACGCTATAGACGTATATAATGTCACAACCGAGACGTACGGGAGGACACGAACAGGATTCTGTAAAGCATTACCAGCGGTGGGCTAGATGGGTTAGGTTTGGTTATGTTACGTTATGGACGTGTATAATGTTCCCACAAAGATGTAGGGGCCGACCCGCCAGGAATGTTGTAAAATACTACATCCGAGATGTTAGGCTGTCTTAGGTTAGGATATATAACGCTACAGGCGTATATAATGTCCCAACCGAGACGTACTGGACGACACGAACGGGATTCTGTAAAGCATTACCAGCGAGGGGCTAGATGGGTTAGGTTTGCTTATGTTACGTTATGGACGTGTATAATGTTCCCAGAAAGATGTATGGGCCGACCCGCCAGGAATGTTGTAAAATACTACATACGAGATGTCAGACTGCCTTAGGTTAGGATATGTAACGCTATAGACGTATATAATGTCACAACCGAGACGTACGGGACGACACGAACGGGATTCTGTAAAACATTACCAGCGTGGAGCTAGATGTATTAGGTTACGTTACGTTACGTGATGGACGTGTATAATGTTCCCACAAAGATGTAGGGGCCGACCCGCCAGGAATGTTTAAAAATACTACATCCGGGATGTTAGGATGCCTTAGGTTAGGATATATAACGCTACAGGCGTATATAATGTCCCAACCGAGACGTACTGGACGACACGAACGGGATTCTGTAAAGCATTACCAGCGAGGGACTAGATGGGTTAGGTTTGCTTATGTTACGTTATGGACGTGTATAATGTTCCCACAAAGATGTATGGGCCGACCCGCCAGGAATGTTGTAAAATACCACATCCGAGATGCCAGACTGCCTTAGGTTAGGATATGTAACGCTATAGACGTATATAATGTCACAACCGAGACGTACGGGACGACACGAACGGGATTCTGTAAAACATTACCAGCGAGGGGCTAGATGGGTTAGGTTTGCTTATGTTACGTTATGGACGTGTATAATGTTCCCACAAAGATGTATGGGCCGACCCGCCAGGAATGTTGTAAAATACCACATCCGAGATGTCAGACTGCCTTAGGTTAGGATATGTAACGCTATAGACGTATATAATGTCACAACCGAGACGTACGGGAGGACACGAACAGGATTCTGTAAAGCATTACCAGCGGTGGGCTAGATGGGTTAGGTTTGGTTATGTTACGTTATGGACGTGTATAATGTTCCCACAAAGATGTAGGGGCCGACCCGCCAGGAATGTTGTAAAATACTACATCCGAGATGTTAGGCTGTCTTAGGTTAGGATATATAACGCTACAGGCGTATATAATGTCCCAACCGAGACGTACTGGACGACACGAACGGGATTCAGTAAAGCATTACCAGCGAGGGGCTAGATGGGTTAGGTTTGCTTATGTTACGTTATGGACGTGTATAATGTTCCCAGAAAGATGTATGGGCCGACCCGCCAGGAATGTTGTAAAATACTACATACGAGATGTCAGACTGCCTTAGGTTAGGATATGTAACGCTATAGACGTATATAATGTCACAACCGAGACGTACGGGACGACACGAACGGGATTCTGTAAAACATTACCAGCGTGGAGCTAGATGTATTAGGTTAGGTTACGTTACGTGATGGACGTGTATAATGTTCCCACAAAGATGTAGGGGCCGACCCGCCAGGAATGTTTAAAAATACTACATCCGGGATGTTAGGATGCCTTAGGTTAGGAGATATAACGCTACAGGCGTATATAATGTCCCAACCGAGACGTACTGGACGACACGAACGGGATTCTGTAAAGCATTACCAGCGAGGGGCTAGATGGGTTAGGCTTGCTTATGTTACGTTATGGACGTGTATAATGTTCCCACAAAGATGTATGGGCCGACCCGCCGGGAATGTTGTAAAATACCACATCCGAGATGTCAGACTGCCTTAGGTTAGGATATGTAACGCTATAGACGTATATAATGTCACAACCGAGACGTACGGGACGACACGAACGGGATTCTGTAAAACATTACCAGCGAGGGGCAAGATGGGTTAGGTTAGGTTATATTACGTTATAGACGTGTATAATGTTACCACAAAGAAGTAGGGGCCGACCCGCCAGGAATGTTGTAAAATACTACATCCGAGATGTCAGGCTGCCTTAGGTTAGGATATGTAACGCTATACACGTATATAATGTCACAACCAAGACGTACGGGACGACACGAACGGGATTCTGCAAAACATTACCAGCGAGGGGCAAGATGTATAAGGTTAGACTATATTACGTTATAGACGTGTATAATGTCCACAAAAGAAGTAGGGGCCGACCCGCCAGGAATGTGGTAAAATACTACATCCGAGATGTCAGGCTGTCTTAGGTTAGGATATGTAACGCTATAGACGTACATAATGTCACAACTGAGACGTACGGGACGACACGAACGGGATTCTGTAAAACATTACCAGCGAGGGGCTAGATGGGTTAGGTTAGGTTATATTACGTTATAGACGTGTATAATGTTCCCACAAAGAAGTAGGGGCCGACCCGCCAGGAATGTTGTAAAATACTACATCCGAGATGTCAGGCTGCCTTAGGTTAGGATATGTAACGCTATAGACGTATATAACGTCACAACCGAGACGTACTGGACGACACGAACGGGATTCTGTAAAGCATTGCCAGCGAGGGGCTAGATCGGTTAGGTTTGCTTATGTTACGTTATGGACGTGTATAATGTTCCCACAAAGATGTATGTGCCGACCCGCCAGGAATGTTGTAAAATACCACATCCGAGATGTCAGACTGCCTTAGGTTAGGATATGTAACGCTATAGACGTATATAATGTCACAACCGAGACGTACGGGACGACACGAACGGGATTCTGTAAAACATTACCAGCGAGGGGCTAGATGGGTTAGGTTTGCTTATGTTACGTTATGGACGTGTATAATGTTCCCACAAAGATGTATGGGCCGACCCGCTAGGAATGTTGTAAAATACTACATCCGAGATGTCAGGCTGCCTTAGGTTAGGATATGTAACGCTATAGACGTACATAATGTCACAACCGAGACGTACGGGACGACACGAACGGGATTCTGTAAAACATTACCAGCGTGGAGCTAGATGTATTAGGTTAGGTTACGTTACGTGATGGACGTGTATAATGTTCCCACAAAGATGTAGGGGCCGACCCGCCAGGAATGTTTAAAAATACTACATCCGGGATGTTAGGATGCCTTAGGTTAGGATATATAACGCTACAGGCGTATATAATGTCCCAACCGAGACGTACTGGACGACACGAACGGGATTCTGTAAAGCATTACCAGCGAGGGGCTAGATGGGTTAGGTTTGCTTATGTTACGTTATGGACGTGTATAATGTTCCCACAAAGATGTATGGGCCGACCCGCCAGGAATGTTGTAAAATACCACATCCGAGATGTCAGACTGCCTTAGGTTAGGATATGTAACGCTATAGACGTATATAATGTCACAACCGAGACGTACGGGAGGACACGAACAGGATTCTGTAAAGCATTACCAGCGGTGGGCTAGATGGGTTAGGTTTGGTTATGTTACGTTATGGACGTGTATAATGTTCCCACAAAGATGTAGGGGCCGACCCGCCAGGAATGTTGTAAAATACTACATCCGAGATGTTAGGCTGTCTTAGGTTAGGATATATAACGCTACAGGCGTATATAATGTCCCAACCGAGACGTACTGGACGACACGAACGGGATTCTGTAAAGCATTACCAGCGAGGGGCTAGGTGGGTTAGGTTTGCTTATGTTACGTTATGGACGTGTATAATGTTCCCACAAAGATGTATGGGCCGACCCGCCAGGAATGTTGTAAAATACCACATCCGAGATGTCAGACTGCCTTAGGTTAGGATATGTAACGCTATAGACGTATATAATGTCACAACCGAGACGTACGGGACGACACGAACGGGATTCTGTAAAACATTTCCAGCGAGGGGCTAGATGGGTTAGGTTAGGCTATATTACGTTATGGACGTGTATAATGTTCCCACAAAGATGTAGGGGCCGACCCGCCAGGAATGTTGTAAAATACTACATCCGAGATGTCAGGCTGCCTTAGGTTAGGATATGTAACGCTATAGACGTACATAATGTCACAACCGAGACGTACGGGACGACACGAACGGGATTCTGTAAAACATTACCAGCGTGGAGCTAGATGTATTAGGTTAGGTTACGTTACGTGATGGACGTGTATAATGTTCCCACAAAGCTGTAGGGGCCGACCCGCCAGGAATGTTGTAAAATACTACATCCGAGATGTCAGGCTGCCTTAGGTTAGGATATGTAACGCTATAGACGTATATAACGTCACAACCGAGACGTACTGGACGACACGAACGGGATTCTGTAAAGCATTGCCAGCGAGGGGCTAGATCGGTTAGGTTTGCTTATGTTACGTTATGGACGTGTATAATGTTCCCACAAAGATGTATGGGCCGACCCGCCAGGAATGTTGTAAAATACCACATCCGAGATGTCAGACTGCCTTAGGTTAGGATATGTAACGCTATAGACGTATATAATGTCACAACCGAGACGTACGGGACGACACGAACGGGATTCTGTAAAACATTACCAGCGAGGGGCTAGATGGGTTAGGTTTGCTTATGTTACGTTATGGACGTGTATAATGTTCCCACAAAGATGTATGGGCCGACCCGCTAGGAATGTTGTAAAATACTACATCCGAGATGTCAGGCTGCCTTAGGTTAGGATATGTAACGCTATAGACGTACATAATGTCACAACCGAGACGTACGGGACGACACGAACGGGATTCTGTAAAACATTACCAGCGTGGAGCTAGATGTATTAGGTTAGGTTACGTTACGTGATGGACGTGTATAATGTTCCCACAAAGATGTAGGGGCCGACCCGCCAGGAATGTTTAAATATACTACATCCGGGATGTTAGGATGCCTTAGGTTAGGATATATAACGCTACAGGCGTATATAATGTCCCAACCGAGACGTACTGGACGACACGAACGGGATTCTGTAAAGCATTACCAGCGAGGGGCTAGATGGGTTAGGTTTGCTTATGTTACGTTATGGACGTGTATAATGTTCCCACAAAGATGTATGGGCCGACCCGCCAGGAATGTTGTAAAATACCACATCCGAGATGTCAGACTGCCTTAGGTTAGGATATGTAACGCTATAGACGTATATAATGTCACAACCGAGACGTACGGGACGACACGAACGGGATTCTGTAAAACATTACCAGCGAGGGGCTAGATGGGTTAGGTTTGCTTATGTTACGTTATGGACGTGTATAATGTTCCCACAAAGATGTATGGGCCGACCCGCCAGGAATGTTGTAAAATACCACATCCGAGATGTCAGACTGCCTTAGGTTAGGATATGTAACGCTATAGACGTATATAATGTCACAACCGAGACGTACGGGAGGACACGAACAGGATTCTGTAAAGCATTACCAGCGGTGGGCTAGATGGGTTAGGTTTGGTTATGTTACGTTATGGACGTGTATAATGTTCCCACAAAGATGTAGGGGCCGACCCGCCAGGAATGTTGTAAAATACTACATCCGAGATGTTAGCCTGTCTTAGGTTAATATATATAACGCTACAGGCGTATATAATGTCCCAACTGAGACGTACTGGACGACACGAACGGGATTCTGTAAAGCATTACCAGCGAGGGGCTAGATGGGTTAGGTTTGCTTATGTTACGTTATGGACGTGTATAATGTTCCCACAAAGATGTATGGGCCGACCCGCCAGGGATGTTGTAAAATACCACATCCGAGATGTCAGACTGCCTTAGGTTAGGATATGTAACGCTATAGACGTATATAATGTCACAACCGAGACGTACGGGACGACACGAACGGGATTCTGTAAAACATTTCCAGCGAGGGGCTAGATGGGTTAGGTTAGGTTATATTACGTTATGGACGTGTATAATGTTCCCACAAAAATGTATGGGCCGACCCGCCAGAAATGTTGTAAAATACCACATCCGAGATGTCAGACAGCCTTAGGTTAGGATATATAACGCTATAGAAGTATATAGTGTCCCCACCGAGATGTACGGGACGACACGATCGGGATTCTGCAAAACATTACCAGCGAGGGGCTAGATGTGTTAGGATAGGTTACGTTACGTGATGGACGTGTATAATGTTCCCACAAAGATGTAGGGGCCGACCCGCCAGGAATGTTTAAAAATACTACATCCGGGATGTTAGGATGCCTTAGGATAGGATATATAACGCTACAGGCGTATAAAATGTCCCAACCGAGACGTACTGGACGACACGAACGGGATTCTGTAAAGCATTACCAGCGAGGGGCTAGATGGGTTAGGCTTGCTTATGTTACGTTATGGACGTGTATAATGTTCCCACAAAGATGTATGGGCCGACCCGCCGGGAATGTTGTAAAATACCACATCCGAGATGTCAGACTGCCTTAGGTTAGGATATGTAACGCTATAGACGTATATAATGTCACAACCGAGACGTACGGGACGACACGAACGGGATTCTGTAAAACATTACCAGCGAGGGGCAAGATGGGTTAGGTTAGGTTATATTACGTTATAGACGTGTATAATGTTACCACAAAGAAGTAGGGGCCGACCCGCCAGGAATGTTGTAAAATACTACATCCGAGATGTCAGGCTGCCTTAGGTTAGGATATGTAACGCTATACACGTATATAATGTCACAACCAAGACGTACGGGACGACACGAACGGGATTCTGCAAAACATTACCAGCGAGGGGCAAGATGTATAAGGTTAGACTATATTACGTTATAGACGTGTACAATGTCCACAAAAGAAGTAGGGGCCGACCCGCCAGGAATGTGGTAAAATACTACATCCGAGATGTCAGGCTGTCTTAGGTTAGGATATGTAACGCTATAGACGTACATAATGTCACAACTGAGACGTACGGGACGACACGAACGGGATTCTGTAAAACATTACCAGCGAGGGGCTAGATGGGTTAGGTTAGGTTATATTACGTTATAGACGTGTATAATGTTCCCACAAAGAAGTAGGGGCCGACCCGCCAGGAATGTTGTAAAATACTACATCCGAGATGTCAGGCTGCCTTAGGTTAGGATATGTAACGCTATAGACGTATATAACGTCACAACCGAGACGTACTGGACGACACGAACGGGATTCTGTAAAGCATTGCCAGCGAGGGGCTAGATGGGTTAGGTTTGCTTATGTTACGTTATGGACGTGTATAATGTTCCCACAAAGATGTATGGGCCGACCCGCCAGGAATGTTGTAAAATACCACATCCGAGATGTCAGACTGTCTTAGGTTAGGATATGTAACGCTATAGACGTATATAATGTCACAACCGAGACGTACGGGACGACACGAACGGGATTCTGTAAAACATTACCAGCGAGGGGCTAGATGGGTTAGGTTTGCTTATGTTACGTTATGGACGTGTATAATGTTCCCACAAAGATGTATGGGCCGACCCGCTAGGAATGTTGTAAAATACTACATCCGAGATGTCAGGCTGCCTTAGGTTAGGATATGTAACGCTATAGACGTACATAATGTCACAACCGAGACGTACGGGACGACACGAACGGGATTCTGTAAAACATTACCAGCGTGGAGCTAGATGTATTAGGTTAGGTTACGTTACGTGATGGACGTGTATAATGTTCCCACAAAGATGTAGGGGCCGACCCGCCAGGAATGTTTAAAAATACTACATCCGGGATGTTAGGATGCCTTAGGTTAGGATATATAACGCTACAGGCGTATATAATGTCCCAACCGAGACGTACTGGACGACACGAACGGGATTCTGTAAAGCATTACCAGCGAGGGGCTAGATGGGTTAGGTTTGCTTATGTTACGTTATGGACGTGTATAATGTTCCCACAAAGATGTATGGGCCGACCCGCCAGGAATGTTGTAAAATACCACATCCGAGATGTCAGACTGCCTTAGGTTAGGATATGTAACGCTATAGACGTATATAATGTCACAACCGAGACGTACGGGACGACACGAACGGGATTCTGTAAAACATTACCAGCGAGGGGCTAGATGGGTTAGGTTTGCTTATGTTACGTTATGGACGTGTATAATGTTCCCACAAAGATGTATGGGCCGACCCGCTAGGAATGTTGTAAAATACTACATCCGAGATGTCAGGCTGCCTTAGGTTAGGATATGTAACGCTATAGACGTACATAATGTCACAACCGAGACGTACGGGACGACACGAACGGGATTCTGTAAAACATTACCAGCGTGGAGCTAGATGTATTAGGTTAGGTTACGTTACGTGATGGACGTGTATAATGTTCCCACAAAGATGTAGGGGCCGACCCGCCAGGAATGTTTAAAAATACTACATCCGGGATGTTAGGATGCCTTAGGTTAGGATATATAACTCTATAGGCGTATATAATGTCCCAACCGAGACGTACTGGACGACACGAACGGGATTCTGTAAAGCATTACCAGCGAGGGGCTAGATGGGTTAGGTTTGCTTATGTTACGTTATGGACGTGTATAATGTTCCCACAAAGATGTAGGGGCCGACCCGCCAGGAATGTTGTAAAATACTACATCCGAGATGTTAGGCTGTCTTAGGTTAGGATATATAACGCTACAGGCGTATATAATGTCCCAACCGAGACGTACTGGACCACACGAACGGGATTCTGTAAAACATTTCCAGCGAGGGGCTAGATGGGTTAGGTTAGGTTATATTACGTTATGGACGTGTATAATGTTCCCACAAAGATGTAGGGGCCGACCCGCCAGGAATGTTGTAAAATACTACATCCGAGATGTCAGGCTGCCTTAGGTTAGGATATGTAACGCTATAGACGTACATAATGTCACAACCGAGACGTACGGGACGACACGAACGGGATTCTGTAAAACATTACCAGCGTGGAGCTAGATGTATTAGGTTAGGTTACGTTACGTGATGGACGTGTATAATGTTCCCACAAAGATGTAGGGGCCGACCCGCCAGGAATGTTTAAAAATACTACATCCGGGATGTTAGGATGCCTTAGGTTAGGATATATAACGCTACAGGCGTATATAATGTCCCAACCGAGACGTACTGGACGACACGAACGGGATTCTGTAAAGTATTACCAGCGAGGGGCTAGATGGGTTAGGTTTGCTTATGTTACGTTATGGACGTGTATAATGTTCCCACAAAGATGTATGGGCCGACCCGCCAGGAATGTTGTAAAATACCACATCCGAGATGTCAGACTGCCTTAGGTTAGGATATGTAACGCTATAGACGTATATAATGTCACAACCGAGACGTACGGGACGACACGAACGGGATTCTGTAAAACATTACAAGCGAGGGGCTAGATGGGTTAGGTTTGCTTATGTTACGTTATGGACGTGTATAATGTTCCCACAAAGATGTATGGGCCGACCCGCCAGGAATGTTGTAAAATACCACATCCGAGATGTCAGACTGCCTTAGGTTAGGATATGTAACGCTATAGACGTATATAATGTCACAACCGAGACGTACGGGACGACACGAACGGGATTCTGTAAAACATTACCAGCGAGGGGCTAGATGGGTTAGGTTTGCTTATGTTACGTTATGGACGTGTATAATGTTCCCACAAAGATGTAGGGGCCGACCCGCCAGGAATGTTTAAAAATAATACATCCGGGATGTTAGGATGCCTTAGGTTAGGAGATATAACGCTACAGGCGTATATAATGTCCCAACCGAGACGTACTGGACGAGACGAACGGGATTCTGTAAAACATTACCAGCGTGGAGCTAGATGTATTAGGTTAGGTTACGTTACGTGATGGACGTGTATAATGTTCCCACAAAGATGTAGGGGCCGACCCGCCAGGAATGTTTAAAAATACTACATCCGGGATGTTAGGATGCCTTAGGTTAGGATATATAACGCTACAGGCGTATATAATGTCCCAACCGAGACGTACTGGACGACACGAACGGGATTCTGTAAAGCATTACCAGCGAGGGGCTAGATGGGTTAGGTTTGCTTATGTTACGTTATGGACGTGTATAATGTTCCCACAAAGATGTATGGGCCGACCCGCCAGGAATGTTGTAAAATACCACATCCGAGATGTCAGACTGCCTTAGGTTAGGATATGTAACGCTATAGACGTATATAATGTCACAACCGAGACGTACGGGACGACACGAACGGGATTCTGTAAAACATTACCAGCGAGGGGCTAGATGGGTTAGGTTTGCTTATGTTACGTTATGGACGTGTATAATGTTCCCACAAAGATGTATGGGCCGACCCGCTAGGAATGTTGTAAAATACTACATCCGAGATGTCAGGCTGCCTTAGGTTAGGATATGTAACGCTATAGACGTACATAATGTCACAACCGAGACGTACGGGACGACACGAACGGGATTCTGTAAAACATTACCAGCGTGGAGCTAGATGTATTAGGTTAGGTTACGTTACGTGATGGACGTGTATAATGTTCCCACAAAGATGTAGGGGCCGACCCGCCAGGAATGTTTAAAAATACTACATCCGGGATGTTAGGATGCCTTAGGTTAGGATATATAACGCTACAGGCGTATATAATGTCCCAACCGAGACGTACTGGACGACACGAACGGGATTCTGTAAAGCATTACCAGCGAGGGGCTAGATGGGTTAGGTTTGCTTATGTTACGTTATGGACGTGTATAATGTTCCCACAAAGATGTATGGGCCGACCCGCCAGGAATGTTGTAAAATACCACATCCGAGATGTCAGACTGCCTTAGGTTAGGATATGTAACGCTACAGGCGTATATAATGTCCCAACCGAGACGTACTGGACGACACGAACGGGATTCTGTAAAGCATTACCAGCGAGGGGCTAGATGGGTTAGGTTTGCTTATGTTACGTTATGGACGTGTATAATGTTCCCACAAAGATGTATGGGCCGACCCGCCAGGAATGTTGTAAAATACTACATCCGAGATGTCAGACTGCCTTAGGTTAGGATATGTAACGCTATAGACGTATATAATGTCACAACCGAGACGTACGGGACGACACGAACGGGATTCTGTAAAACATTTCCAGCGAGGGGCTAGATGGGTTAGGTTAGGCTATATTACGTTATGGACGTGTATAATGTTCCCACAAAGATGTAGGGGCCGACCCGCCAGGAATGTTGTAAAATACTACATCCGAGATGTCAGGCTGCCTTAGGTTAGGATATGTAACGCTATAGACGTATATAACGTCACAACCGAGACGTACGGGAGGACACGAACAGGATTCTGTAAAGCATTACCAGCGGTGGGCTAGATGGGTTAGGTTTGGTTATGTTACGTTATGGACGTGTATAATGTTCCCACAAAGATGTAGGGGCCGACCCGCCAGGAATGTTTAAAAATACTACATCCGGGATGTTAGGATGCCTTAGGATAGGATATATAACGCTACAGGCGTATATAATGTCCCAACCGAGACGTACTGGACGACACGAACGGGATTCTGTAAAGCATTACCAGCGAGGGGCTAGATGGGTTAGGCTTGCTTATGTTACGTTATGGACGTGTATAATATTCCCACAAAGATGTATGGGCCGACCCGCCGGGAATGTTGTAAAATACCACATCCGAGATGTCAGACTGCCTTAGGTTAGGATATGTAACGCTATAGACGTATATAATGTCACAACCGAGACGTACGGGACGACACGAACGGGATTCTGTAAAACATTACCAGCGAGGGGCAAGATGGGTTAGGTTAGGTTATATTACGTTATAGACGTGTATAATGTTACCACAAAGAAGTAGGGGCCGACCCGCCAGGAATGTTGTAAAATACTACATCCGAGATGTCAGGCTGCCTTAGGTTAGGATATGTAACGCTATACACGTATATAATGTCACAACCAAGACGTACGGGACGACACGAACGGGATTCTGCAAAACATTACCAGCGAGGGGCAAGATGTATAAGGTTAGACTATATTACGTTATAGACGTGTATAATGTCCACAAAAGAAGTAGGGGCCGACCCGCCAGGAATGTGGTAAAATACTACATCCGAGATGTCAGGCTGTCTTAGGTTAGGATATGTAACGCTATAGACGTACATAATGTCACAACTGAGACGTACCGGACGACACGAACGGGATTCTGTAAAACATTACCAGCGAGGGGCTAGATGGGTTAGGTTAGGTTATATTACGTTATAGACGTGTATAATGTTCCCACAAAGAAGTAGGGGCCGACCCGCCAGGAATGTTGTAAAATACTACATCCGAGATGTCAGGCTGCCTTAGGTTAGGATATGTAACGCTATAGACGTATATAACGTCACAACCGAGACGTACTGGACGACACGAACGGGATTCTGTAAAGCATTGCCAGCGAGGGGCTAGATCGGTTAGGTTTGCTTATGTTACGTTATGGACGTGTATAATGTTCCCACAAAGATGTATGGGCCGACCCGCCAGGAATGTTGTAAAATACCACATCCGAGATGTCAGACTGCCTTAGGTTAGGATATGTAACGCTATAGACGTATATAATGTCACAACCGAGACGTACGGGACGACACGAACGGGATTCTGTAAAACATTACCAGCGATGGGCTAGATGGGTTAGGTTTGCTTATGTTACGTTATGGACGTGTATAATGTTCCCACAAAGATGTATGGGCCGACCCGCTAGGAATGTTGTAAAATACTACATCCGAGATGTCAGGCTGCCTTAGGTTAGGATATGTAACGCTATAGACGTACATAATGTCACAACCGAGACGTACGGGACGACACGAACGGGATTCTGTAAAACATTACCAGCGTGGAGCTAGATGTATTAGGTTAGGTTACGTTACGTGATGGACGTGTATAATGTTCCCACAAAGATGTAGGGGCCGACCCGCCAGGAATGTTTAAAAATACTACATCCGGGATGTTAGGATGCCTTAGGTTAGGATATATAACGCTACAGGCGTATATAATGTCCCAACCGAGACGTACTGGACGACACGAACGGGATTCTGTAAAGCATTACCAGCGAGGGGCTAGATGGGTTAGGTTTGCTTATGTTACGTTATGGACGTGTATAATGTTCCCACAAAGATGTATGGGCCGACCCGCCAGGAATGTTGTAAAATACCACATCCGAGATGTCAGACTGCCTTAGGTTAGGATATGTAACGCTATAGACGTATATAATGTCACAACCGAGACGTACGGGACGACACGAACGGGATTCTGTAAAACATTACCAGCGAGGGGCTAGATGGGTTAGGTTTGCTTATGTTACGTTATGGACGTGTATAATGTTCCCACAAAGATGTATGGGCCGACCCGCTAGGAATGTTGTAAAATACTACATCCGAGATGTCAGGCTGCCTTAGGTTAGGATATGTAACGCTATAGACGTACATAATGTCACAACCGAGACGTACGGGACGACACGAACGGGATTCTGTAAAACATTACCAGCGTGGAGCTAGATGTATTAGGTTAGGTTACGTTACGTGATGGACGTGTATAATGTTCCCACAAAGATGTAGGGGCCGACCCGCCAGGAATGTTTAAAAATACTACATCCGGGATGTTAGGATGCCTTAGGTTAGGATATATAACTCTACAGGCGTATATAATGTCCCAACCGAGACGTACTGGACGACACGAACGGGATTCTGTAAAGCATTACCAGCGAGGGGCTAGATGGGTTAGGTTTGCTTATATTACGTTATGGACGTGTATAATGTTCCCACAAAGATGTATGGGCCGACCCGCCAGGAATGTTGTAAAATACCACATCCGAGATGTCAGACTGTCTTAGGTTAGGATATGTAACGCTATAGACGTATATAATGTCACAACCGAGACGTACGGGACGACACGAACGGGATTCTGTAAAACATTACCAGCGAGGGGCTAGATGGGTTAGGTTTGCTTATGTTACGTTATGGACGTGTATAATGTTCCCACAAAGATGTATGGGCCGACCCGCCAGGAATGTTGTAAAATACCACATCCGAGATGTCAGACTGCCTTAGGTTAGGATATGTAACGCTATAGACGTATATAATGTCACAACCGAGACGTACGGGAGGACACGAACAGGATTCTGTAAAGCATTACCAGCGGTGGGCTAGATGGGTTAGGTTTGGTTATGTTACGTTATGGACGTGTATAATGTTCCCACAAAGATGTAGGGGCCGACCCGCCAGGAATGTTGTAAAATACTACATCCGAGATGTTAGGCTGTCTTAGGTTAGGATATATAACGCTACAGGCGTATATAATGTCCCAACCGAGACGTACTGGACCACACGAACGGGATTCTGTAAAGTATTACCAGCAAGGGGCTAGATGGGTTAGGTTTGCTTATGTTACGTTATGGACGTGTATAATGTTCCCACAAAGATGTATGGGCCGACCCGCCAGGAATGTTGTAAAATACCACATCCGAGATGTCAGACTGCCTTAGGTTAGGATATGTAACGCTATAGACGTATATAATGTCACAACCGAGACGTACGGGACGACACGAACGGGATTCTGTAAAACATTACAAGCGAGGGGCTAGATGGGTTAGGTTTGCTTATGTTACGTTATGGACGTGTATAATGTTCCCACAAAGATGTATGGGCCGACCCGCCAGGAATGTTGTAAAATACCACATCCGAGATGTCAGACTGCCTTAGGTTAGGATATGTAACGCTATAGACGTATATAATGTCACAACCGAGACGTACGGGACGACACGAACGGGATTCTGTAAAACATTACCAGCGAGGGGCTAGATGGGTTAGGTTTGCTTATGTTACGTTATGGACGTGTATAATGTTCCCACAAAGATGTAGGGGCCGACCCGCCAGGAATGTTTAAAAATACTACATCCGGGATGTTAGGATGCCTTAGGTTAGGAGATATAACGCTACAGGCGTATATAATGTCCCAACCGAGACGTACTGGACGAGACGAACGGGATTCTGTAAAACATTACCAGCGTGGAGCTAGATGTATTAGGTTAGGTTACGTTACGTGATGGACGTGTATAATGTTCCCACAAAGATGTAGGGGCCGACCCGCCAGGAATGTTTAAAAATACTACATCCGGGATGTTAGGATGCCTTAGGTTAGGATATATAACGCTACAGGCGTATATAATGTCCCAACCGAGACGTACTGGACGACACGAACGGGATTCTGTAAAGCATTACCAGCGAGGGGCTAGATGGGTTAGGTTTGCTTATGTTACGTTATGGACGTGTATAATGTTCCCACAAAGATGTATGGGCCGACCCGCCAGGAATGTTGTAAAATACCACATCCGAGATGTCAGACTGCCTTAGGTTAGGATATGTAACGCTATAGACGTATATAATGTCACAACCGAGACGTACGGGACGACACGAACGGGATTCTGTAAAACATTACCAGCGAGGGGCTAGATGGGTTAGGTTTGCTTATGTTACGTTATGGACGTGTATAATGTTCCCACAAAGATGTATGGGCCAACCCGCTAGGAATGTTGTAAAATACTACATCCGAGATGTCAGGCTGCCTTAGGTTAGGATATGTAACGCTATAGACGTACATAATGTCACAACCGAGACGTACGGGACGACACGAACGGGATTCTGTAAAACATTACCAGCGTGGAGCTAGATGTATTAGGTTAGGTTACGTTACGTGATGGACGTGTATAATGTTCCCACAAAGATGTAGGGGCCGACCCGCCAGGAATGTTTAAAAATACTACATCCGGGATGTTAGGATGCCTTAGGTTAGGATATATAACGCTACAGGCGTATATAATGTCCCAACCGAGACGTACTGGACGACACGAACGGGATTCTGTAAAGCATTACCAGCGAGGGGCTAGATGGGTTAGGTTTGCTTATGTTACGTTATGGACGTGTATAATGTTCCCACAAAGATTTATGGGCCGACCCGCCAGGAATGTTGTAAAATACCACATCCGAGATGTCAGACTGCCTTAGGTTAGGATATGTAACGCTATAGACGTATATAATGTCACAACCGAGACGTACGGGACGACACGAACGGGATTCTGTAAAACATTACCAGCGAGGGGCTAGATGGGTTAGGTTTGCTTATGTTACGTTATGGACGTGTATAATGTTCCCACAAAGATGTATGGGCCGACCCGCCAGGAATGTTGTAAAATACCACATCCGAGATGTCAGACTGCCTTAGGTTAGGATATGTAACGCTATAGACGTATATAATGTCACAACCGAGACGTACGGGAGGACACGAACAGGATTCTGTAAAGCATTACCAGCGGTGGGCTAGATGGGTTAGGTTTGGTTATGTTACGTTATGGACGTGTATAATGTTCCCACAAAGATGTAGGGGCCGACCCGCCAGGAATGTTTAAAAATACTACATCCGGGATGTTAGGATGCCTTAGGTTAGGAGATATAACGCTACAGGCGTATATAATGTCCCAACCGAGACGTACTGGACGAGACGAACGGGATTCTGTAAAGCATTACCAGCGAGGGGCTAGATGGGTTAGGTTTGCTTATGTTACGTTATGGACGTGTATAATGTTCCCACAAAGATATATGGGCCGACCCGCCAGGAATGTTGTAAAATACTACATCCGAGATGTCAGACTGCCTTAGGCTAGGATATGTAACGCTATAGACGTATATAATGTCACAACCGAGACGTACGGGACGACACGAACGGGATTCTGTAAAACATTACCAGCGAGGGGCTAGATGGGTTAGGTTTGCTTATGTTACGTTATGGACGTGTATAATGTTCCCACAAAGATGTATGGGCCGACCCGCCAGGAATGTTGTAAAATACCACATCCGAGATGTCAGACTGCCTTAGGTTAGGATATGTAACGCTATAGACGTATATAATGTCACAACCGAGACGTACGGGAGGACACGAACAGGATTCTGTAAAGCATTACCAGCGGTGGGCTAGATGGGTTAGGTTTGGTTATGTTACGTTATGGACGTGTATAATGTTCCCACAAAGATGTATGGGCCGACCCGCCAGGAATGTTGTAAAATACTACATCCGAGATGTCAGACTGCCTTAGGTTAGGATATGTAACGCTATAGACGTATATAATGTCACAACCGAGACGTACGGGACGACACGAACGGGATTCTGTAAAACATTTCCAGCGAGGGGCTAGATGGGTTAGGTTAGGTTATATTACGTTATGGACGTGTATAATGTTCCCACAAAGATGTAGGGGCCGACCCGCCAGGAATGTTGTAAAATACTACATCCGAGATGTCAGGCTGCCTTAGGTTAGGATATGTAACGCTATACACGTATATAATGTCACAACCAAGACGTACGGGACGACACGAACGGGATTCTGCAAAACATTACCAGCGAGGGGCAAGATGTATGAGGTTAGACTATATTACGTTATAGACGTGTATAATGTCCACAAAAGAAGTAGGGGCCGACCCGCCAGGAATGTGGTAAAATACTACATCCGAGATGTCAGGCTGTCTTAGGTTAGGATATGTAACGCTATAGACGTACATAATGTCACATCTGAGACGTACGGGACGACACGAACGGGATTCTGTAAAACATTACCAGCGAGGGGCTAGATGGGTTAGGTTAGGTTATATTACGTTATAGACGTGTATAATGTTCCCACAAAGAAGTAGGGGCCGACCCGCCAGGAATGTTGTAAAATACTACATCCGAGATGTCAGGCTGCCTTAGGTTAGGATATGTAACGCTATAGACGTATATAACGTCACAACCGAGACGTACTGGACGACACGAACGGGATTCTGTAAAGCATTGCCAGCGAGGGGCTAGATCGGTTAGGTTTGCTTATGTTACGTTATGGACGTGTATAATGTTCCCACAAAGATGTATGGGCCGACCCGCCAGGAATGTTGTAAGATACCACATCCGAGATGTCAGACTGCCTTAGGTTAGGATATGTAACGCTATAGACGTATATAATGTCACAACCGAGGCGTACGGGACGACACGAACGGGATTCTGTAAAACATTACCAGCGAGGGGCTAGATGGGTTAGGTTTGCTTATGTTACGTTATGGACGTGTATAATGTTCCCACAAAGATGTATGGGCCGACACGCTAGGAATGTTGTAAAATACTACATCCGAGATGTCAGGCTGGCTTAGGTTAGGATATGTAACGCTATAGACGTACATAATGTCACAACCGAGACGTACGGGACGACACGAACGGGATTCTGTAAAACATTACCAGCGTGGAGCTAGATGTATTAGGTTAGGTTACGTTACGTGATGGACGTGTATAATGTTCCCACAAAGATGTAGCGGCCGACCCGCCAGGAATGTTTAAAAATACTACATCCGGGATGTTAGGATGCCTTAGGTTAGGATATATAACGCTACAGGCGTATATAATGTCCCAACCGAGACGTACTGGACGACACGAATGGGATTCTGTAAAGCATTACCAGCGAGGGGCTAGATGGGTTAGGTTTGCTTATGTTACGTTATGGACGTGTATAATGTTCCCACAAAGATGTATGGGCCGACCCGCCAGGAATGTTGTAAAATACCACATCCGAGATGTCAGACTGCCTTAGGTTAGGATATGTAACGCTATAGACGTATATAATGTCACAACCGAGACGTACGGGACGACACGAACGGGATTCTGTAAAACATTACCAGCGAGGGGCTAGATGGGTTAGGTTTGCTTATGTTACGTTATGGACGTGTATAATGTTCCCACAAAGATGTAGGGGCCGACCCGCCAGGAATGTTGTAAAATACTACATCCGAGATGTTAGGCTGTCTTAGGTTAGGATATATAACGCTACAGGCGTATATAATGTCACATCTGAGACGTACGGGACGACACGAACGGGATTCTGTAAAACATTACCAGCGAGGGGCTAGATGGGTTAGGTTAGGTTATATTACGTTATAGACGTGTATAATGTTCCCACAAAGAAGTAGGGGCCGACCCGCCAGGAATGTTGTAAAATACTACATCCGAGATGTCAGGCTGCCTTAGGTTAGGATATGTAACGCTATAGACGTATATAACGTCACAACCGAGACGTACTGGACGACACGAACGGGATTCTGTAAAGCATTGCCAGCGAGGGGCTAGATCGGTTAGGTTTGCTTATGTTACGTTATGGACGTGTATAATGTTCCCACAAAGATGTATGGGCCGACCCGCCAGGAATGTTGTAAGATACCACATCCGAGATGTCAGACTGCCTTAGGTTAGGATATGTAACGCTATAGACGTATATAATGTCACAACCGAGGCGTACGGGACGACACGAACGGGATTCTGTAAAACATTACCAGCGAGGGGCTAGATGGGTTAGGTTTGCTTATGTTACGTTATGGACGTGTATAATGTTCCCACAAAGATGTATGGGCCGACACGCTAGGAATGTTGTAAAATACTACATCCGAGATGTCAGGCTGGCTTAGGTTAGGATATGTAACGCTATAGACGTACATAATGTCACAACCGAGACGTACGGGACGACACGAACGGGATTCTGTAAAACATTACCAGCGTGGAGCTAGATGTATTAGGTTAGGTTACGTTACGTGATGGACGTGTATAATGTTCCCACAAAGATGTAGCGGCCGACCCGCCAGGAATGTTTAAAAATACTACATCCGGGATGTTAGGATGCCTTAGGTTAGGATATATAACGCTACAGGCGTATATAATGTCCCAACCGAGACGTACTGGACGACACGAATGGGATTCTGTAAAGCATTACCAGCGAGGGGCTAGATGGGTTAGGTTTGCTTATGTTACGTTATGGACGTGTATAATGTTCCCACAAAGATGTATGGGCCGACCCGCCAGGAATGTTGTAAAATACCACATCCGAGATGTCAGACTGCCTTAGGTTAGGATATGTAACGCTATAGACGTATATAATGTCACAACCGAGACGTACGGGACGACACGAACGGGATTCTGTAAAACATTACCAGCGAGGGGCTAGATGGGTTAGGTTTGCTTATGTTACGTTATGGACGTGTATAATGTTCCCACAAAGATGTAGGGGCCGACCCGCCAGGAATGTTGTAAAATACTACATCCGAGATGTTAGGCTGTCTTAGGTTAGGATATATAACGCTACAGGCGTATATAATGTCCCAACCGAGACGTACTGGACGACACGAACGGGATTCTGTAAAGCATTACCAGCGAGGGGCTAGATGGGTTAGGTTTGCTTATGTTACGTTATGGACGTGTATAATGTTCCCACAAAGATGTATGGGCCGACACGCCAGGAATGTTGTAAAATACTACATCCGAGATGTCAGACTGCCTTAGGTTAGGATATGTAACGCTATAGACGTATATAATGTCACAACCGAGACGTACGGGACGACACGAACGGGATTCTGTAAAACATTTCCAGCGAGGGGCTAGATGGGTTAGGTTAGGTTATATTACGTTATGGACGTGTATAATGTTCCCACAAAGATGTAGGGGCCGACCCGCCAGGAATGTTGTAAAATACTACATCCGAGATGTCAGGCTGCCTTAGGTTAGGATATGTAACGCTATACACGTATATAATGTCACAACCAAGACGTACGGGACGACACGAACGGGATTCTGCAAAACATTTCCAGCGAGGGGCTAGATGGGTTAGGTTACGTTATATTACGTTATGGACGTGTATAATGTTCCCACAAAGATGTAGGGGCCGACCCGCCAGGAATGTTGTAAAATACTACATCCGAGATGTTAGGCTGCCTTAGGTTAGGATATATAACGCTATAGAAGTATATAGTGTCCCCACCGAGATGTACAGGACGACGCGATCGGGATTCTGCAAAACATTACCAGCGAGGGGCTAGATGTGTTAGGATAGGTTACGTTACGTGATGGACGTGTATAATGTTCCCACAAAGATGTAGGGGCCGACACGCCAGGAATGTTTAAAAATACTACATCCGGGATGTTAGGATGCCTTAGGATAGGATATATAACGCTACAGGCGTGTATAATGTCCCAACCGAGACGTACTGGACGACACGAACGGGATTCTGTAAAACATTTCCAGCGAGGGGCTAGATGGGTTAGGTTTGCTTATGTTACGTTATGGACGTGTATAATGTTCCCACAAAGATGTATGGGCCGACCCGCCAGGAATGTTGTAAAATACTACATCCGAGATGTCAGACTGCCTTAGGTTAGGATATATAACGCTATAGAAGTATATAGTGTCCCCAACGAGATGTACGGGACGACACGATCGGGATTCTGCAAAACATTACCAGCGAGGGGCTAGATGTGTTAGGATTGGTTATATTACGTTATAGACGTGTATAATGTTCGCACAAAGACGTAGGGGCCGACCAGCCAGGAATGTTGTAAAATACTACATCCGAGATGTTAGGCTGCCTTAGGTTAGGATATACAACGCTATAGAAGTATATAGTGTCCCCACCGAGATGTACGGGACGACACGATCGGGATTCTGCAAAATATTACCAGCGAGGGGCTAGATGTGTTAGGTTAGGTTATATTACGTTATAGACGTGTATAATGTTCGCACAAAGATGTAGGGGCCGACCAGCCAGGAATGATGTAAAATACTACATCCGAGATGTTAGGCTGCCTTAGGTTAGGATATGTAACGCTATAGACGTATATAATGTCCCAACCGAGACGTACTGGACGACACGAACGGGATTCTGTAAAGCATTACCAGCGAGGGGCTAGATGTGTTATGTTAGGTTATATTACGTTATAGACGTGTATAATGTTCCCACAAAGATGTAGGGGCCGACCCGCCAGGAATGTGGTAAAATACTACATCCGAGATGTCAGGCTGCCTTAGGTTAGGATATGTAACGCTATAGACGTACATAATGTCACAACCGAGACGTACGGGACGACACGAACGGGATTCTGTAAAACATTACCAGCGTGGAGCTAGATGTATTAGGTTAGGTTACGTTACGTGATGGACGTGTATAATGTTCCCACAAAGATGTAGGGGCCGACCCGCCAGGAATGTTTAAAAATACTACATCCGGGATGTTAGGATGCCTTAGGTTAGGATATATAACGCTACAGCCGTATATAATGTCCCAACCGAGACGTACTGGACGACACGAACGGGATTCTGTAAAGCATTACCAGCGAGGGGCTAGATGGGTTAGGTTTGCTTATGTTACGTTATGGACGTGTATAATGTTCCCACAAAGATGTATGGGCCGACCCGCCAGGAATGTTGTAAAATACCACATCCGAGATGTCAGACTGCCTTAGGTTAGGATATGTAACGCTATAGACGTATATAATGTCACAACCGAGACGTACGGGACGACACGAATAGGATTCTGTAAAACATTACCAGCGAGGGGCTAGATGGGTTAGGTTTGCTTATGTTACGTTATGGACGTGTATAATGTTCCCACAAAGATGTAGGGGCCGACCCGCCAGGAATGTTGTAAAATACTACATCCGAGATGTCAGGCTGCCTTAGGTTAGGATATGTAACGCTATAGACGTACATAATGTCACAACCGAGACGTACGGGACGACACGAACGGGATTCTGTAAAACATTACCAGCGTGGAGCTAGATGTATTAGGTTAGTTTACGTTACGTGATGGACGTGTATAATGTTCCCACAAAGATGTAGGGGCCGACCCGCCAGGAATGTTTAAAAATACTACATCCGGGATGTTAGGATGCCTTAGGTTAGGATATATAACGCTACAGGCGTATATAATGTCCCAACCGAGACGTACTGGACGACACGAACGGGATTCTGTAAAGCATTACCAGCGAGGGGCTAGATGGGTTAGGTTTGCTTATGTTACGTTATGGACGTGTATAATGTTCCCACAAAGATGTATGGGCCGACCCGCCAGGAATGTTGTAAAATACCACATCCGAGATGTCAGACTGCCTTAGATTAGGATATGTAACGCTATAGACGTATATAATGTCACAACCGAGACGTACGGGACGACACGAACGGGATTCTGTAAAACATTACCAGCGAGGGGCTAGATGGGTTAGGTTTGCTTATGTTACGTTATGGACGTGTATAATGTTCCCACAAAGATGTATGGGCCGACCCGCCAGGAATGTTGTAAAATACCACATCCGAGATGTCAGACTGCCTTAGGTTAGGATATGTAACGCTATAGACGTATATAATGTCACAACCGAGACGTACGGGAGGACACGAACAGGATTCTGTAAAGCATTACCAGCGGTGGGCTAGATGGGTTAGGTTTGGTTATGTTACGTTATGGACGTGTATAATGTTCCCACAAAGATGTATGGGCCGACCCGCCAGGAATGTTGTAAAATACCACATCCGAGATGTCAGACTGCCTTAGGTTAGGATATGTAACGCTATAGACGTATATAATGTCACAACCGAGACGTACGGGAGGACACGAACAGGATTCTGTAAAGCATTACCAGCGGTGGGCTAGATGTATTAGGTTAGGTTACGTTACGTGATGGACGTGTATAATGTTCCCACAAAGATGTATGGGCCGACCCGCCAGGAATGTTGTAAAATACCACATCCGAGATGTCAGACTGCCTTAGGTTAGGATATGTAACGCTATAGACGTATATAACGTCACAACCGAGACGTACTGGACGACACGAACGGGATTCTGTAAAGCATTGCCAGCGAGGGGCTAGATCGGTTAGGTTTGCTTATGTTACGTTATGGACGTGTATAATGTTCCCACAAAGATGTATGGGCCGACCCGCCAGGAATGTTGTAAAATACCACATCCGAGATGTCAGACTGCCTTAGGTTAGGATATGTAACGCTATAGACGTATATAATGTCACAACCGAGACGTACGGGACGACACGAACGGGATTCTGTAAAACATTACCAGCGAGGGGCTAGATGGGTTAGGTTTGCTTATGTTACGTTATGGACGTGTATAATGTTCCCACAAAGATGTATGGGCCGACCCGCTAGGAATGTTGTAAAATACCACATCCGAGATGTCAGACTGCCTTAGGTTAGGATATGTAACGCTATAGACGTATATAATGTCACAACCGAGACGTACGGGAGGACACGAACAGGATTCTGTAAAGCATTACCAGCGGTGGGCTAGATGGGTTAGGTTTGCTTATGTTACGTTATGGACATGTATAATGTTCCCACAAAGATGTATGGGCCGACCCGCCAGGAATGTTGTAAAATACCACATCCGAGATGTCAGACTGCCTTAGGTTAGGATATGTAACGCTATAGACGTATATAATGTCACAACCGAGACGTACGGGACGACACGAACGGGATTCTGTAAAACATTACCAGCGAGGGGCAAGATGGGTTAGGTTAGGTTATATTACGTTATAGACGTGTATAATGTTACCACAAAGAAGTAGGGGCCGACCCGCCAGGAATGTTGTAAAATACTACATCCGAGATTTCCGGCTGCCTTAGGTTAGGATATGTAACGCTATACACGTATATAATGTCACAACCAAGACGTACGGGACGACACGAACGGGATTCTGCAAAACATTACCAGCGTGGAGCTAGATGTATTAGGTTGGGTTACGTTACGTGATGAACGTGTATAATGTTCCCACAAAGATGTAGGGGCCGACCCGCCAGGATTGTTTAAAAATACTACATCCGGGATGTTAGGATGCCTTAGGATATGATATATAACGCTACAGGCGTGTATAATGTCCCAACCGAGACGTACTGGACGACACGAACGGGATTCTGTAAAACATTTCCAGCGAGGGGCTAGATGTGTTAGGATAGGTTATATTACGTTATAGACGTGTATAATGTTCGCACAAAGACGTAGGGGCCGACCAGCCAGGAATGTTGTAAAATACTACATCCGAGATGTTAGGCTGCCTTAGGTTAGGATATACAACGCTATAGAAGTATATAGTGTCCCCACCGAGATGTACGGGACGACACGATCGGGATTCTGCAAAACATTACCAGCGAGGGGCTAGATGTGTTAGGTTAGGTTATATTACGTTATAGACGTGTATAATGTTCGCACAAAGATGTAGGGGCCGACCAGCCAGGAATGATGTAAAATACTACATCCGAGATGTTAGGCTGCCTTAGGTTAGGATATGTAACGCTATAGACGTATATAATGTCCCAACCGAGACGTACTGGACGACACGAACGGGATTCTGTAAAGCATTACCAGCGAGGGGCTAGATGGGTTAGGTTTGCTTATGTTACGTTATGGACGTGTATAATGTTCCCACAAAGATGTATGGGCCGACCCGCCAGGAATGTTGTAAAATACCACATCCGAGATGTCAGACTGCCTTAGGTTAGGATATGTAACGCTATAGACGTATATAATGTCACAACCGAGACGTACGGGACGACACGAACGGGATTCTGTAAAACATTACCAGCGAGGGGCTAGATGGGTTAGGTTTGCTTATGTTACGTTATGGACGTGTATAATGTTCCCACAAAGATGTATGGGCCGACCCGCTAGGAATGTTGTAAAATACCACATCCGAGATGTCAGACTGCCTTAGGTTAGGATATGTAACGCTATAGACGTATATAATGTCACAACCGAGACGTACGGGAGGACACGAACAGGATTCTGTAAAGCATTACCAGCGGTGGGCTAGATGGGTTAGGTTTGCTTATGTTACGTTATGGACATGTATAATGTTCCCACAAAGATGTATGGGCCGACCCGCCAGGAATGTTGTAAAATACCACATCCGAGATGTCAGACTGCCTTAGGTTAGGATATGTAACGCTATAGACGTATATAATGTCACAACCGAGACGTACGGGACGACACGAACGGGATTCTGTAAAACATTACCAGCGAGGGGCAAGATGGGTTAGGTTAGGTTATATTACGTTATAGACGTGTATAATGTTACCACAAAGAAGTAGGGGCCGACCCGCCAGGAATGTTGTAAAATACTACATCCGAGATTTCAGGCTGCCTTAGGTTAGGATATGTAACGCTATACACGTATATAATGTCACAACCAAGACGTACGGGACGACACGAACGGGATTCTGCAAAACATTACCAGCGTGGAGCTAGATGTATTAGGTTGGGTTACGTTACGTGATGAACGTGTATAATGTTCCCACAAAGATGTAGGGGCCGACCCGCCAGGATTGTTTAAAAATACTACATCCGGGATGTTAGGATGCCTTAGGATATGATATATAACGCTACAGGCGTGTATAATGTCCCAACCGAGACGTACTGGACGACACGAACGGGATTCTGTAAAACATTTCCAGCGAGGGGCTAGATGTGTTAGGATAGGTTATATTACGTTATAGACGTGTATAATGTTCGCACAAAGACGTAGGGGCCGACCCGCCAGGAATGTTGTAAAATACCACATCCGAGATGTCAGACTGCCTTAGGTTAGGATATGTAACGCTATAGACGTATATAATGTCACAACCGAGACGTACGGGACGACACGAACGGGATTCTGTAAAACATTACCAGCGAGGGGCTAGATGGGTTAGGTTTGCTTATGTTACGTTATGGACGTGTATAATGTTCCCACAAAGATGTAGGGGCCGACCCGCCAGGAATGTTGTAAAATACTACATCCGAGATGTTAGGCTGTCTTAGGTTAGGATATATAACGCTACAGGCGTATATAATGTCCCAACCGAGACGTACTGGACGACACGAACGGGATTCTGTAAAGCATTACCAGCGAGGGGCTAGATGGGTTAGGTTTGCTTATGTTACGTTATGGACGTGTATAATGTTCCCACAAAGATGTATGGGCCGACACGCCAGGAATGTTGTAAAATACTACATCCGAGATGTCAGACTGCCTTAGGTTAGGATATGTAACGCTATAGACGTATATAATGTCACAACCGAGACGTACGGGACGACACGAACGGGATTCTGTAAAACATTTCCAGCGAGGGGCTAGATGGGTTAGGTTAGGTTATATTACGTTATGGACGTGTATAATGTTCCCACAAAGATGTAGGGGCCGACCCGCCAGGAATGTTGTAAAATACTACATCCGAGATGTCAGGCTGCCTTAGGTTAGGATATGTAACGCTATACACGTATATAATGTCACAACCAAGACGTACGGGACGACACGAACGGGATTCTGCAAAACATTTCCAGCGAGGGGCTAGATGGGTTAGGTTACGTTATATTACGTTATGGACGTGTATAATGTTCCCACAAAGATGTAGGGGCCGACCCGCCAGGAATGTTGTAAAATACTACATCCGAGATGTTAGGCTGCCTTAGGTTAGGATATATAACGCTATAGAAGTATATAGTGTCCCCACCGAGATGTACAGGACGACGCGATCGGGATTCTGCAAAACATTACCAGCGAGGGGCTAGATGTGTTAGGATAGGTTACGTTACGTGATGGACGTGTATAATGTTCCCACAAAGATGTAGGGGCCGACACGCCAGGAATGTTTAAAAATACTACATCCGGGATGTTAGGATGCCTTAGGATAGGATATATAACGCTACAGGCGTGTATAATGTCCCAACCGAGACGTACTGGACGACACGAACGGGATTCTGTAAAACATTTCCAGCGAGGGGCTAGATGGGTTAGGTTTGCTTATGTTACGTTATGGACGTGTATAATGTTCCCACAAAGATGTATGGGCCGACCCGCCAGGAATGTTGTAAAATACTACATCCGAGATGTCAGACTGCCTTAGGTTAGGATATATAACGCTATAGAAGTATATAGTGTCCCCAACGAGATGTACGGGACGACACGATCGGGATTCTGCAAAACATTACCAGCGAGGGGCTAGATGTGTTAGGATTGGTTATATTACGTTATAGACGTGTATAATGTTCGCACAAAGACGTAGGGGCCGACCAGCCAGGAATGTTGTAAAATACTACATCCGAGATGTTAGGCTGCCTTAGGTTAGGATATACAACGCTATAGAAGTATATAGTGTCCCCACCGAGATGTACGGGACGACACGATCGGGATTCTGCAAAATATTACCAGCGAGGGGCTAGATGTGTTAGGTTAGGTTATATTACGTTATAGACGTGTATAATGTTCGCACAAAGATGTAGGGGCCGACCAGCCAGGAATGATGTAAAATACTACATCCGAGATGTTAGGCTGCCTTAGGTTAGGATATGTAACGCTATAGACGTATATAATGTCCCAACCGAGACGTACTGGACGACACGAACGGGATTCTGTAAAGCATTACCAGCGAGGGGCTAGATGTGTTATGTTAGGTTATATTACGTTATAGACGTGTATAATGTTCCCACAAAGATGTAGGGGCCGACCCGCCAGGAATGTGGTAAAATACTACATCCGAGATGTCAGGCTGCCTTAGGTTAGGATATGTAACGCTATAGACGTACATAATGTCACAACCGAGACGTACGGGACGACACGAACGGGATTCTGTAAAACATTACCAGCGTGGAGCTAGATGTATTAGGTTAGGTTACGTTACGTGATGGACGTGTATAATGTTCCCACAAAGATGTAGGGGCCGACCCGCCAGGAATGTTTAAAAATACTACATCCGGGATGTTAGGATGCCTTAGGTTAGGATATATAACGCTACAGCCGTATATAATGTCCCAACCGAGACGTACTGGACGACACGAACGGGATTCTGTAAAGCATTACCAGCGAGGGGCTAGATGGGTTAGGTTTGCTTATGTTACGTTATGGACGTGTATAATGTTCCCACAAAGATGTATGGGCCGACCCGCCAGGAATGTTGTAAAATACCACATCCGAGATGTCAGACTGCCTTAGGTTAGGATATGTAACGCTATAGACGTATATAATGTCACAACCGAGACGTACGGGACGACACGAATAGGATTCTGTAAAACATTACCAGCGAGGGGCTAGATGGGTTAGGTTTGCTTATGTTACGTTATGGACGTGTATAATGTTCCCACAAAGATGTAGGGGCCGACCCGCCAGGAATGTTGTAAAATACTACATCCGAGATGTCAGGCTGCCTTAGGTTAGGATATGTAACGCTATAGACGTACATAATGTCACAACCGAGACGTACGGGACGACACGAACGGGATTCTGTAAAACATTACCAGCGTGGAGCTAGATGTATTAGGTTAGTTTACGTTACGTGATGGACGTGTATAATGTTCCCACAAAGATGTAGGGGCCGACCCGCCAGGAATGTTTAAAAATACTACATCCGGGATGTTAGGATGCCTTAGGTTAGGATATATAACGCTACAGGCGTATATAATGTCCCAACCGAGACGTACTGGACGACACGAACGGGATTCTGTAAAGCATTACCAGCGAGGGGCTAGATGGGTTAGGTTTGCTTATGTTACGTTATGGACGTGTATAATGTTCCCACAAAGATGTATGGGCCGACCCGCCAGGAATGTTGTAAAATACCACATCCGAGATGTCAGACTGCCTTAGATTAGGATATGTAACGCTATAGACGTATATAATGTCACAACCGAGACGTACGGGACGACACGAACGGGATTCTGTAAAACATTACCAGCGAGGGGCTAGATGGGTTAGGTTTGCTTATGTTACGTTATGGACGTGTATAATGTTCCCACAAAGATGTATGGGCCGACCCGCCAGGAATGTTGTAAAATACCACATCCGAGATGTCAGACTGCCTTAGGTTAGGATATGTAACGCTATAGACGTATATAATGTCACAACCGAGACGTACGGGAGGACACGAACAGGATTCTGTAAAGCATTACCAGCGGTGGGCTAGATGGGTTAGGTTTGGTTATGTTACGTTATGGACGTGTATAATGTTCCCACAAAGATGTATGGGCCGACCCGCCAGGAATGTTGTAAAATACCACATCCGAGATGTCAGACTGCCTTAGGTTAGGATATGTAACGCTATAGACGTATATAATGTCACAACCGAGACGTACGGGAGGACACGAACAGGATTCTGTAAAGCATTACCAGCGGTGGGCTAGATGTATTAGGTTAGGTTACGTTACGTGATGGACGTGTATAATGTTCCCACAAAGATGTATGGGCCGACCCGCCAGGAATGTTGTAAAATACCACATCCGAGATGTCAGACTGCCTTAGGTTAGGATATGTAACGCTATAGACGTATATAACGTCACAACCGAGACGTACTGGACGACACGAACGGGATTCTGTAAAGCATTGCCAGCGAGGGGCTAGATCGGTTAGGTTTGCTTATGTTACGTTATGGACGTGTATAATGTTCCCACAAAGATGTATGGGCCGACCCGCCAGGAATGTTGTAAAATACCACATCCGAGATGTCAGACTGCCTTAGGTTAGGATATGTAACGCTATAGACGTATATAATGTCACAACCGAGACGTACGGGACGACACGAACGGGATTCTGTAAAACATTACCAGCGAGGGGCTAGATGGGTTAGGTTTGCTTATGTTACGTTATGGACGTGTATAATGTTCCCACAAAGATGTATGGGCCGACCCGCTAGGAATGTTGTAAAATACCACATCCGAGATGTCAGACTGCCTTAGGTTAGGATATGTAACGCTATAGACGTATATAATGTCACAACCGAGACGTACGGGAGGACACGAACAGGATTCTGTAAAGCATTACCAGCGGTGGGCTAGATGGGTTAGGTTTGCTTATGTTACGTTATGGACATGTATAATGTTCCCACAAAGATGTATGGGCCGACCCGCCAGGAATGTTGTAAAATACCACATCCGAGATGTCAGACTGCCTTAGGTTAGGATATGTAACGCTATAGACGTATATAATGTCACAACCGAGACGTACGGGACGACACGAACGGGATTCTGTAAAACATTACCAGCGAGGGGCAAGATGGGTTAGGTTAGGTTATATTACGTTATAGACGTGTATAATGTTACCACAAAGAAGTAGGGGCCGACCCGCCAGGAATGTTGTAAAATACTACATCCGAGATTTCCGGCTGCCTTAGGTTAGGATATGTAACGCTATACACGTATATAATGTCACAACCAAGACGTACGGGACGACACGAACGGGATTCTGCAAAACATTACCAGCGTGGAGCTAGATGTATTAGGTTGGGTTACGTTACGTGATGAACGTGTATAATGTTCCCACAAAGATGTAGGGGCCGACCCGCCAGGATTGTTTAAAAATACTACATCCGGGATGTTAGGATGCCTTAGGATATGATATATAACGCTACAGGCGTGTATAATGTCCCAACCGAGACGTACTGGACGACACGAACGGGATTCTGTAAAACATTTCCAGCGAGGGGCTAGATGTGTTAGGATAGGTTATATTACGTTATAGACGTGTATAATGTTCGCACAAAGACGTAGGGGCCGACCAGCCAGGAATGTTGTAAAATACTACATCCGAGATGTTAGGCTGCCTTAGGTTAGGATATACAACGCTATAGAAGTATATAGTGTCCCCACCGAGATGTACGGGACGACACGATCGGGATTCTGCAAAACATTACCAGCGAGGGGCTAGATGTGTTAGGTTAGGTTATATTACGTTATAGACGTGTATAATGTTCGCACAAAGATGTAGGGGCCGACCAGCCAGGAATGATGTAAAATACTACATCCGAGATGTTAGGCTGCCTTAGGTTAGGATATGTAACGCTATAGACGTATATAATGTCCCAACCGAGACGTACTGGACGACACGAACGGGATTCTGTAAAGCATTACCAGCGAGGGGCTAGATGGGTTAGGTTTGCTTATGTTACGTTATGGACGTGTATAATGTTCCCACAAAGATGTATGGGCCGACCCGCCAGGAATGTTGTAAAATACCACATCCGAGATGTCAGACTGCCTTAGGTTAGGATATGTAACGCTATAGACGTATATAATGTCACAACCGAGACGTACGGGACGACACGAACGGGATTCTGTAAAACATTACCAGCGAGGGGCTAGATGGGTTAGGTTTGCTTATGTTACGTTATGGACGTGTATAATGTTCCCACAAAGATGTATGGGCCGACCCGCTAGGAATGTTGTAAAATACCACATCCGAGATGTCAGACTGCCTTAGGTTAGGATATGTAACGCTATAGACGTATATAATGTCACAACCGAGACGTACGGGAGGACACGAACAGGATTCTGTAAAGCATTACCAGCGGTGGGCTAGATGGGTTAGGTTTGCTTATGTTACGTTATGGACATGTATAATGTTCCCACAAAGATGTATGGGCCGACCCGCCAGGAATGTTGTAAAATACCACATCCGAGATGTCAGACTGCCTTAGGTTAGGATATGTAACGCTATAGACGTATATAATGTCACAACCGAGACGTACGGGACGACACGAACGGGATTCTGTAAAACATTACCAGCGAGGGGCAAGATGGGTTAGGTTAGGTTATATTACGTTATAGACGTGTATAATGTTACCACAAAGAAGTAGGGGCCGACCCGCCAGGAATGTTGTAAAATACTACATCCGAGATTTCAGGCTGCCTTAGGTTAGGATATGTAACGCTATACACGTATATAATGTCACAACCAAGACGTACGGGACGACACGAACGGGATTCTGCAAAACATTACCAGCGTGGAGCTAGATGTATTAGGTTGGGTTACGTTACGTGATGAACGTGTATAATGTTCCCACAAAGATGTAGGGGCCGACCCGCCAGGATTGTTTAAAAATACTACATCCGGGATGTTAGGATGCCTTAGGATATGATATATAACGCTACAGGCGTGTATAATGTCCCAACCGAGACGTACTGGACGACACGAACGGGATTCTGTAAAACATTTCCAGCGAGGGGCTAGATGTGTTAGGATAGGTTATATTACGTTATAGACGTGTATAATGTTCGCACAAAGACGTAGGGGCCGACCAGCCAGGAATGTTGTAAAATACTACATCCGAGATGTTAGGCTGCCTTAGGTTAGGATATACAACGCTATAGAAGTATATAGTGTCCCCACCGAGATGTACGGGACGACACGATCGGGATTCTGCAAAACATTACCAGCGAGGGGCTAGATGTGTTAGGTTAGGTTATATTACGTTATAGACGTGTATAATGTTCGCACAAAGATGTAGGGGCCGACCAGCCAGGAATGATGTAAAATACTACATCCGAGATGTTAGGCTGCCTTAGGTTAGGATATGTAACGCTATAGACGTATATAATGTCCCAACCGAGACGTACTGGACGACACGAACGGGATTCTGTAAAGCATTACCAGCGAGGGGCTAGATGGGTTAGGTTTGCTTATGTTACGTTATGGACGTGTATAATGTTCCCACAAAGATGTATGGGCCGACCCGCCAGGAATGTTGTAAAATACCACATCCGAGATGTCAGACTGCCTTAGGTTAGGATATGTAACGCTATAGACGTATATAATGTCACAACCGAGACGTACGGGAGGACACGAACAGGATTCTGTAAAGCATTACCAGCGGTGGGCTAGGTGGGTTAGGTTTGCTTATGTTACGTTATGGACATGTATAATGTTCCCACAAAGATGTATGGGCCGACCCGCCAGGAATGTTGTAAAATACCACATCCGAGATGTCAGACTGCCTTAGGTTAGGATATGTAACGCTATATACGTATATAATGTCACAACCGAGACGTACGGGACGACACGAACGGGATTCTGTAAAACATTACCAGCGAGGGGCAAGATGGGTTAGGTTAGGTTATATTACGTTATAGACGTGTATAATGTTACCACAAAGAAGTAGGGGCCGACCCGCCAGGAATGTTGTAAAATACTACATCCGAGATTTCAGGCTGCCTTAGGTTAGGATATGTAACGCTATACACGTATATAATGTCACAACCAAGACGTACGGGACGACACGAACGGGATTCTGCAAAACATTACCAGCGTGGAGCTAGATGTATTAGGTTGGGTTACGTTACGTGATGAACGTGTATAATGTTCCCACAAAGATGTAGGGGCCGACCCGCCAGGATTGTTTAAAAATACTACATCCGGGATGTTAGGATGCCTTAGGATATGATATATAACGCTACAGGCGTGTATAATGTCCCAACCGAGACGTACTGGACGACACGAACGGGATTCTGTAAAACATTTCCAGCGAGGGGCTAGATGTGTTAGGATAGGTTATATTACGTTATAGACGTGTATAATGTTCGCACAAAGACGTAAGGGCCGACCAGCCAGGAATGTTGTAAAATACTACATCCGAGATGTTAGGCTGCCTTAGGTTAGGATATACAACGCTATAGAAGTATATAGTGTCCCCACCGAGATGTACGGGACGACACGATCGGGATTCTGCAAAACATTACCAGCGAGGGGCTAGATGTGTTAGGATAGGTTATATTACGTTATAGACGTGTATAATGTTCGCACAAAGATGTAGGGGCCGACCAGCCACGAATGTTGTAAAACACTACATCCGAGATGTTAGGCTGCCTTAGGTTAGGACATGTAACGCTATAGACGTTTATAATGTCCCAACCGAGACGTACGGGACGACACGCACGGGATTCTGTAAAACATTACCAGTGAGGGGCTAGATGTATTAGGTTAGGTTATGTTACGTTATGGACGTGTATAATGTTCCTACAAAGATGTAGGGGCCGACGCGCCAGGAATGTTTTATAATACTACATTCGGGATGTTAGGATGCCTTAGGTTAGGAAATATAACGCTACAGGCGTATATAATGTCCCAACCGAGACGTACTGGACGACTCGCACAGGATTCTGTAAAGCATTACCAGCGGTGGGCTAGATGGGTTAGGTTTGGTTATGTTACGTTATGGACGTGTATAATGTTCCCACAAAGATGTAGGGGCCGATCCGCCAGGAATGTAGAAAAAAATACTACATCCGAGATGTTAGGCTGTCTTAGGTCAGGATATATAACGCTACAGGCGTATATAATGTCCCAACCGAGACGTACTGGACGACACGAACGGGATTCTGTAAAGCATTACCAGCGAGGGGCCAGATGGGTTAGGTTTGCTTATGTTACGTTATGGACGTGTATAATGTTCCCACAAAGATGTATGGGCCGACCCGCCAGGAATGTTGTAAAATACTACATCCGAGATGTCAGACTTCCTTAGGTTAGGATATGTAACGCTATAGACGTATATAATGTCACAACCGAGACGTACGGGACGACACGAACGGGATTCTGTAAAACATTTCCAGCGAGGGGCTAAATGGGTTAGGTTAGGTTATATTACGTTATGGACGTGTATAATGTTCCCACAAAGATGTAGGGGCCGACCCGCCAGGAATGCTGTAAAATACTACATCCGAGATGTCAGGCTGCCTTAGGTTAGGATATGTAACGCTATAGACGTACATAATGTCACAACCGAGACGTACGGGACGCCACGAACGGGATTCTGTAAAACATTACCAGCGTGGAGCTAGATGTATTAGGTTAGGTTACGTTACGTGATGGACGTGTCTAATGTTACCACAAAGAAGTTGGGGCCGACCCGCCAGGAATGTTGTAAAATACTACATGCGAGATGTCAGGCTGCCTTAGGTTAGGATATGTAACGCTATACACGTATATAATGTCACAACCAAGACGTACGGGTCGACACGAACGGGATTCTGCAAAACATTACCAGCGAGGGGCAAGTTGTATAAGGTTAGATTATATTACGTTATAGACGTGTATAATGTCCACCAAAGAAGTAGGGGCCGACCCGCCAGGAATGTTGTAAAATACTACATCCGAGATGTCAGGCTGCCTTAGGTTAGGATATGTAACGCTATAGACGTACATAATGTCACAACTGAGACGTACGGGACGACACGAACGGGATTCTGTAAAACATTACCAGCGAGGGGCTAGATGGGTAAGGTTAGGTTATATTACGTTATAGACGTGTATAATGTTCCCACAAAGAAGTAGGAGCCGACCCGCCAGGAATGTTGTAAAATACTACATCCGAGTTGTCAGGCTGCCTTAGGTTAGGATATGTAACGCTATAGACGTATATAACGTCACAACCGAGACGTACGGGACGACACGAACGGGATTCTGTAAAACATTTCCAACGAGGGGCTAGATGGGTTAGGTTAGGTTATATTACGTTATGGACGTGTATAATGTTCCCACAAAGATATAGGGGCCGACCCGCCAGGAATGTTTTAAAATACTACATTAGAGATGTCAAGCTGCCTTAGGTTAGGATATATAACGCTATAGAAGTATATAGTGTCCCCACCGAGATGTACGGGACGACACGAACGGGATTCTGTAAAACATTACCAGCGAGGGGCAAGATGGGTTAGGTTAGGTTATATTACGTTATAGACGTGTATAATGTTACCACACAGAAGTAGGGGCCGACCCGCCAGGAATGTTGTAAAATACTACATCCGAGATGTCAGGCTGCCTTAGGTTAGGATATGTAACGCTATACACGTATATAATGTCACAACCAAGACGTACAGGACGAAACGAACGGGATTCTGCAAAACATTACCAGCGAGGGGCAAGATGTATAAGGTTAGATTATATTACGTTATAGACGTGTATAATGTCCACAAAAGAAGTAGGGGCCGACCCGCCAGGAATGTTGGAAAATACTACATCCGAGAAGTTAGGTTGCATTATGTTAGGATACATAACGGTATAGACGTATATAAATTCTCCACCGCGACGTCCGGGCCGACAGGAACGGGATTCTGAAAAACATTACCAGCGAGGAGCTAGAAGGGTTAGGTTAGGTTATATTACGTTATAGACGTGTATAATGTTCCCACAAAGAAGTAGGGGCCGACCCGCCAGGAATGTTGTAAAATACTACATCCGAGATGTTAGGCTGCCTTAGGTTAGGATATGTAACGCTATAGACGTACATAATGTCACAACTGAGACGTACGGGACGACACGAACGGGATTCTGTAAAACATTACCAGCGAGGGGCTAGATGGCTTAGGTTAGGTTATATTACGTTATAGACGTGTATAATGTTCCCACAAAGAAGTAGGGGCCGACCCGCCATGAATGTTGTAAAATACTACATCCGAGTTGTCAGGCTGCCTTAGGTTAGGATATGTAACGCTATAGACGTATATAACGTCACAACCGAGACGTACGGGACGACACGAACGGGATTCTGTAAAACATTTCCAACGAGGGGCTAGATGGGTTAGGTTAGGTTATATTACGTTATGGACGTGTATAATGTTCCCACAAAGATATAGGGGCCGACACGCCAGGAATGTTTTAAAATACTACATCCGAGATGTCAAGCTGCCTTAGGTTAGGATATATAACGCTATAGAAGTATATAGTGTCCCCACCGAGATGTACGGGACGACACGAACGGGATTCTGTAAAACATTACCAGCGAGGGGCAAGATGGGTTAGGTTAGGTTATATTACGTTATAGACGTGTATAATGTTACCACACAGAAGTAGGGGCCGACCCGCCAGGAATGTTGTAAAATACTACATCCGAGATGTCAGGCTGCCTTAGGTTAGGATATGTAACGCTATACACGTATATAATGTCACAACCAAGACGTACGGGACGACACGAACGGGATTCTGCAAAACATTACCAGCGAGGGGCAAGATGTATAAGGTTAGATTATATTACGTTATAGACGTGTATAATGTCCACAAAAGAAGTAGGGGCCGACCCGCCAGGAATGTTGGAAAATAATACATCCGAGAAGTTAGGTTGCATTATGTTAGGATACATAACGGTATAGACGTATATAAATTCTCCACCGCGACGTCCGGGCCGACAGGAACGGGATTCTGAAAAACATTACCAGCGAGGAGCTAGAAGGGTTAGGTTAGGTTATATTACGTTATAGACGTGTATAATGTTCCCACAAAGAAGTAGGGGCCGACCCGCCAGGAATGTTGTAAAATACTACATCCGAGATGTTAGGCTGCCTTAGGTTAGGATATATAACGCTATAGAAGTATATAGTGTCCCCACCGAGATGTACGGGACGACACGATCGGGATTCTGCAAAACATTACCAGCGAGGGGCTAGATGTGTTAGGTTAGGTTATATTACGTTATAGACGTGTATAATGTTCCCACAAAGAAGTAGGGGCCGACCCGCCAGGAATGTTGTAAAATACTACATCCGAAATGTCAGGCTGCCTTGGTTAGGATATATAACGCTACAGGCGTATATAATGTCCCAACCGAGACGTACTGGACGACACGAACGGGATTCTGTAAAGCATTACCAGCGAAGGGCTAGATGGGTTAGGTTTGCTTATGTTACGTTATGGACGTGTATAATGTTCCCACAAAGATGTATGGGCCGACCCGCCAGGAATGTTGTAAAATACCACATCCGAGATGTCAGACTGCCTTAGGTTAGGATATGTAACGCTATAGACGTATATAATGTCACAACCGAGACGTACGGGACGACACGAACGGGATTCTGTAAAACATTACCAGCGAGGGGCTGGATGGGTTAGGTTAGGTTATATTACGTTATAGACGTGTATAATGTTCCCACAAAGCAATACGGGCCGACCCGCCAGGAATGTTGTAAAATACTACATCCGAGACGTTAGGCTGCCTTATGTCAGGATAAAACGCTATAGACGTATATAATGTCCCTACCGAGAAGTACGGGCCGACACGAACGGGATTCTGTAAAACATTACCAGCGTGGAGCTAGAAGGGTTAGGTTTGGTTATATTACGTTATAGACGTATATAATGTTCCCACTGAGAAGTAGGGGCCGACCCGCCAGGAATGTTGTAAAATACTACATTCGAGACTTTAGGCTGCCTTAGGTTAGGATATATAACGCTACGGACGTATATAATGTCCCAACCGAGACGTACTGGACGACACGAACGGGATTCTGCAAAACATTACCAGCGAGGAGCTAGATGTGTTAGGCTAGGTTATGTTACGTTATGGACGTGTATAATGTTCCCACAAAGAAGTAGGGGCCGACCCGCCAGGAATGTTGTAAAATACTACATCCGAGATGTCAGGCTGCCTTAGGTTAGGATATGTAACGCTATACACGTATATAATGTCACAACCGAGACGTACGGGACGACACGAACGGGATTCTGTAAAACATTACCAGCGAGGGGCAAGATGGGTTAGGTAAGGATATATTACGTTATAGACGTGTATAATGTTACCACAAAGAAGTAGGGGCCGACCCGCCAGGAATGTTGTAAAATACTACATCCGAGATGTCAGGCTGCCTTAGGTTAGGATATGTAACGCTATAGACGTACATAATGTCACAACCGAGACGTACGGGACGACACGAACGGGATTCTGTAAAACATTCCCAGCGTGGAGCTAGATGTATTAGGTTAGGTTACGTTACGTGATGGACGTGTATAATGTTCCCACAAAGCAGTAGGGGCCGACCCGCCAGGAATGTTGTAAAATACTACATCTGAGACGTTAGGCTGCCTTATGTCAGGATAAAACGCTATAGACGTATATAATGTCCCTACCGAGAAGTACGGGCCGACACGAACGGGATTCTGTAAAACATTACCAGCGAGGGGCTAGATGGGTTAGGTTAGGTTATGTTACGTTATGGACGTGTATAATGTTCCCACCGAGTAGTAGGCGCTGACCCGCGAGGAATGTTGGAAAATACTACATCCAAGATGTTAGGTTGCGTTAGGTTAGGATGTATAACGTTATAGACGTATATAATGTCCCCACCGCAACGTACGGGCCGACACGACCGGGATTCTGAAGAACATTACCAGCGAGGGGCTAGATGGGTTAGGTTAGGTTATACTGCGTTATAGACGAGTATAATATTCCCACAAAGATGTAGGCGCCGACCCGCCAGGAATGTTGTAAAATACTACATCCGAGATGTCAGGCTGCCTTAGGTTAGGATATGTAACGCTATAGACGTATATAATGTCACAACCGAGACGTACGGGACGACACGAACGGGATTCTGAAAAACATTACCAGCGTGGAGCTAGAAGGGTTAGGTTTGGTTATATTACGTTATAGACGTATATAATGTTCCCACCGAGATGTAGGGTCCGACCCGCCAGGAATGTTGGAAAATACTGCATCCGAGATGTTAGCCTGCCTTAGGTTAGGATATGTAACGCTATAGACGTATATAATGTCACAACCGAGACGTACGGTACGACACGAATGGGATTCTGAAAAACATTACCAGCGTGGAGCTAGAAGGGTTAGGTTTGGTTATATTACGTTATGGACGTATATAATGTTCCCACTGAGAAGTAGGGGCCGACCCGCCAGGAATGTTGTAAAATACTACATCCGAGACTTTAGGCTGCCTTAGGTTAGGATATATAACGCTACGGACGTATATAATGTCCCAACCGAGACGTACTGGACGACACGAACGGGATTCTGCAAAACATTACCAGCGTGGAGCTAGATGTATTAGGTTTGCTTATGTTACGTTATGGACGTGTATAATGTTCCCACAAAGATGTATGGGCCGACCCGCCAGGAATGTTGTAAAATACCACATCCGAGATGTCAGACTGCCTTAGGTTAGGATATGTAACGCTATAGACGTATATAATGTCACAACCGAGACGTACGGGACGACACGAACGGGATTCTGTAAAACATTACCAGCGAGGGGCAAGATGGGTTAGGTAAGGTTATATTACGTTATAGACGTGTATAATGTTACCACAAAGAAGTAGGGGCCGACCCGCCAGGAATGTTGTAAAATACTACATCCGAGATGTCAGGCTGCCTTAGGTTAGGATATGTAACGCTATACACGTATATAATGTCACAACCAAGACGTACGGGACGACACGAACGGGATTCTGCAAAACATTACCAGCGAGGGGCAAGATGTATAAGGTTAGATTATATTACGTTATAGACGTGTATAATGTCCACAAAAGAAGTAGGGGCCGACCCGCCAGGAATGTTGGAAAATAATACATCCGAGAAGTTAGGTTGCATTATGTTAGGATACATAACGGTATAGACGTATATAAATTCTCCACCGCGACGTCCGGGCCGACAGGAACGGGATTCTGAAAAACATTACCAGCGAGGAGCTAGAAGGGTTAGGTTAGGTTATATTACGTTATAGACGTGTATAATGTTCCCACAAAGAAGTAGGGGCCGACCCGCCAGGAATGTTGTAAAATACTACATCCGAGATGTTAGGCTGCCTTAGGTTAGGATATATAACGCTATAGAAGTATATAGTGTCCCCACCGAGATGTACGGGACGACACGATCGGGATTCTGCAAAACATTACCAGCGAGGGGCTAGATGTGTTAGGTTAGGTTATATTACGTTATAGACGTGTATAATGTTCCCACAAAGAAGTAGGGGCCGACCCGCCAGGAATGTTGTAAAATACTACATCCGAAATGTCAGGCTGCCTTGGTTAGGATATATAACGCTACAGGCGTATATAATGTCCCAACCGAGACGTACTGGACGACACGAACGGGATTCTGTAAAGCATTACCAGCGAGGGGCTAGATGGGTTAGGTTTGCTTATGTTACGTTATGGACGTGTATAATGTTCCCACAAAGATGTATGGGCCGACCCGCCAGGAATGTTGTAAAATACCACATCCGAGATGTCAGACTGCCTTAGGTTAGGATATGTAACGCTATAGACGTATATAATGTCACAACCGAGACGTACGGGACGACACGAACGGGATTCTGTAAAACATTACCAGCGAGGGGCTGGATGGGTTAGGTTAGGTTATATTACGTTATAGACGTGTATAATGTTCCCACAAAGCAATACGGGCCGACCCGCCAGGAATGTTGTAAAATACTACATCCGAGACGTTAGGCTGCCTTATGTCAGGATAAAACGCTATAGACGTATATAATGTCCCTACCGAGAAGTACGGGCCGACACGAACGGGATTCTGTAAAACATTACCAGCGTGGAGCTAGAAGGGTTAGGTTTGGTTATATTACGTTATAGACGTATATAATGTTCCCACTGAGAAGTAGGGGCCGACCCGCCAGGAATGTTGTAAAATACTACATCCGAGACTTTAGGCTGCCTTAGGTTAGGATATATAACGCTACGGACGTATATAATGTCCCAACCGAGACGTACTGGACGACACGAACGGGATTCTGCAAAACATTACCAGCGAGGAGCTAGATGGGTTAGGCTAGGTTATGTTACGTTATGGACGTGTATAATGTTCCCACAAAGAAGTAGGGGCCGACCCGCCAGGAATGTTGTAAAATACTACATCCGAGATGTCAGGCTGCCTTAGGTTAGGATATGTAACGCTATACACGTATATAATGTCACAACCGAGACGTACGGGACGACACGAACGGGATTCTGTAAAACATTACCAGCGAGGGGCAAGATGGGTTAGGTAAGGATATATTACGTTATAGACGTGTATAATGTTACCACAAAGAAGTTGGGGCCGACCCGCCAGGAATGTTGTAAAATACTACATCCGAGATGTCAGGCTGCCTTAGGTTAGGATATGTAACGCTATAGACGTACATAATGTCACAACCGAGACGTACGGGACGACACGAACGGGATTCTGTAAAACATTCCCAGCGTGGAGCTAGATGTATTAGGTTAGGTTACGTTACGTGATGGACGTGTATAATGTTCCCACAAAGCAGTAGGGGCCGACCCGCCAGGAATGTTGTAAAATACTACATCTGAGACGTTAGGCTGCCTTATGTCAGGATAAAACGCTATAGACGTATATAATGTCCCTACCGAGAAGTACGGGCCGACACGAACGGGATTCTGTAAAACATTACCAGCGAGGGGCTAGATGGGTTAGGTTAGGTTATGTTACGTTATGGACGTGTATAATGTTCCCACCGAGTAGTAGGCGCTGACCCGCGAGGAATGTTGGAAAATACTACATCCAAGATGTTAGGTTGCGTTAGGTTAGGATGTATAACGTTATAGACGTATATAATGTCCCCACCGCAACGTACGGGCCGACACGACCGGGATTCTGAAGAACATTACCAGCGAGGGGCTAGATGGGTTAGGTTAGGTTATACTGCGTTATAGACGAGTATAATATTCCCACAAAGATGTAGGCGCCGACCTGCCAGGAATGTTGTAAAATACTACATCCGAGATGTCAGGCTGCCTTAGGTTAGGATATGTAACGCTATAGACGTATATAATGTCACAACCGAGACGTACGGGACGACACGAACGGGATTCTGAAAAACATTACCAGCGTGGAGCTAGAAGGGTTAGGTTTGGTTATATTACGTTATAGACGTATATAATGTTCCCACCGAGATGTAGGGTCCGACCCGCCAGGAATGTTGGAAAATACTGAATCCGAGATGTTAGCCTGCCTTAGGTTAGGATATGTAACGCTATAGACGTATATAATGTCACAACCGAGACGTACGGTACGACACGAATGGGATTCTGAAAAACATTACCAGCGTGGAGCTAGAAGGGTTAGGTTTGGTTATATTACGTTATGGACGTATATAATGTTCCCACTGAGAAGTAGGGGCCGACCCGCCAGGAATGTTGTAAAATACTACATCCGAGACTTTAGGCTGCCTTAGGTTAGGATATATAACGCTACGGACGTATATAATGTCCCAACCGAGACGTACTGGACGACACGAACGGGATTCTGCAAAACATTACCAGCGTGGAGCTAGATGTATTAGGTTTGCTTATGTTACGTTATGGACGTGTATAATGTTCCCACAAAGATGTATGGGCCGACCCGCCAGGAATGTTGTAAAATACCACATCCGAGATGTCAGACTGCCTTAGGTTAGGATATGTAACGCTATAGACGTATATAATGTCACAACCGAGACGTACGGGACGACACGAACGGGATTCTGTAAAACATTACCAGCGAGGGGCAAGATGGGTTAGGTAAGGTTATATTACGTTATAGACGTGTATAATGTTACCACAAAGAAGTAGGGGCCGACCCGCCAGGAATGTTGTAAAATACTACATCCGAGATGTCAGGCTGCCTTAGGTTAGGATATGTAACGCTATAGACGTACATAATGTCACAACCGAGACGTACGGGACGACACGAACGGGATTCTGTAAAACATTACCAGCGTGGAGCTAGATGTATTAGGTTAGGTTACGTTACGTGATGGACGTGTATAATGTTCCCACAAAGATGTAGGGGCCGACCCGCCAGGAATGTTTAAAAATACTACATCCGGGATGTTAGGATGCCTTAGGTTAGGATATATAACGCTACAGGCGTATATAATGTCCCAACCGAGACGTACTGGACGACACGAACGGGATTCTGTAAAGCATTACCAGCGAGGGGCTAGATGGGTTAGGTTAGGTTATGTTACGTTATGGACGTGTATAATGTTCCCACCGAGTAGTAGGCGCTGACCCGCGAGGAATGTTGGAAAATACTACATCCAAGATGTTAGGTTGCGTTAGGTTAGGATGTATAACGTTATAGACGTATATAATGTCCCCACCGCAACGTACGGGCCGACACGACCGGGATTCTGAAGAACATTACCAGCGAGGGGCTAGATGGGTTAGGTTAGGTTATACTGCGTTATAGACGAGTATAATATTCCCACAAAGATGTAGGCGCCGACCCGCCAGGAATGTTGTAAAATACTACATCCGAGATGTCAGGCTGCCTTAGGTTAGGATATGTAACGCTATAGACGTATATAATGTCACAACCGAGACGTACGGGACGACACGAACGGGATTCTGAAAAACATTACCAGCGTGGAGCTAGAAGGGTTAGGTTTGGTTATATTACGTTATAGACGTATATAATGTTCCCACCGAGATGTAGGGTCCGACCCGCCAGGAATGTTGGAAAATACTGCATCCGAGATGTTAGCCTGCCTTAGGTTAGGATATGTAACGCTATAGACGTATATAATGTCACAACCGAGACGTACGGGACGACACGAATGGGATTCTGAAAAACATACCAGCGTGGAGCTAGAAGGGTTAGGTTTGGTTATATTACGTTATGGACGTATATAATGTTCCCACTGAGAAGTAGGGGCCGACCCGCCAGGAATGTTGTAAAATACTACATCCGAGACTTTAGGCTGCCTTAGGTTAGGATATATAACGCTACGGACGTATATAATGTCCCAACCGAGACGTACTGGACGACACGAACGGGATTCTGTAAAGCATTACCAGCGAGGGGCTAGATGGGTTAGGTTTGCTTATGTTACGTTATGGACGTGTATAATGTTCCCACAAAGATGTATGGGCCGACCCGCCAGGAATGTTGTAAAATACCACATCCGAGATGTCAGACTGCCTTAGGTTAGTATATGTAACGCTATAGACGTATATAATGTCACAACCGAGACGTACGGGACGACACGAACGGGATTCTGTAAAACATTACCAGCGAGGGGCTGGATGGGTTAGGTTAGGTTATATTACGTTATAGACGTGTATAATGTTCCCACAAAGCAGTAGGGGCCGACCCGCCAGGAATGTTGTAAAATACTACATCCGAGACGTTAGGCTGCCTTATGTCAGGATAAAACGCTATAGACGTATATAATGTCCCTACCGAGAAGTACGGGCCGACACGAACGGGATTCTGTAAAACATTACCAGCGTGGAGCTAGAAGGGTTAGGTTTGGTTATATTACGTTATAGACGTATATAATGTTCCCACTGAGAAGTAGGGGCCGACCCGCCAGGAATGTTGTAAAATACTACATCCGAGACTTTAGGCTGCCTTAGGTTAGGATATATAACGCTACGGACGTATATAATGTCCCAACCGAGACGTACTGGACGACACGAACGGGATTCTACAAAACATTACCAGCGAGGAGCTAGATGGGTTAGGCTAGGTTATGTTACGTTATGGACGTGTATAATGTTCCCACAAAGAAGTAGGGGCCGACCCGCCAGGAATGTTGTAAAATACTACATCCGAGATGTCAGGCTGCCTTAGGTTAGGATATGTAACGCTATACACGTATATAATGTCACAACCGAGACGTACGGGACGACACGAACGGGATTCTGTAAAACATTACCAGCGAGGGGCAGGATGGGTTAGGTAAGGATATATTACGTTATAGACGTGTATAATGTTACCACAAAGAAGTAGGGGCCGACCCGCCAGGAATGTTGTAAAATACTACATCCGAGATGTCAGGCTGCCTTAGGTTAGGATATGTAACGCTATAGACGTACATAATGTCACAACCGAGACGTACGGGACGACACGAACGGGATTCTGTAAAACATTCCCAGCGTGGAGCTAGATGTATTAGGTTAGGTTACGTTACGTGATGGACGTGTATAATGTTCCCACAAAGCAGTAGGGGCCGACCCGCCAGGAATGTTGTAAAATACTACATCTGAGACGTTAGGCTGCCTTATGTCAGGATAAAACGCTATAGACGTATATAATGTCCCTACCGAGAAGTACGGGCCGACACGAACGGGATTCTGTAAAACATTACCAGCGAGGGGCTAGATGGGTTAGGTTAGGTTATGTTACGTTATGGACGTGTATAATGTTCCCACCGAGTAGTAGGCGCTGACCCGCGAGGAATGTTGGAAAATACTACATCCAAGATGTTAGGTTGCGTTAGGTTAGGATGTATAACGTTATAGACGTATATAATGTCCCCACCGCAACGTACGGGCCGACACGACCGGGATTCTGAAGAACATTACCAGCGAGGGGCTAGATGGGTTAGGTTAGGTTATACTGCGTTATAGACGAGTTTAATATTCCCACAAAGATGTAGGCGCCGCCCCGCCAGGAATGTTGTAAAATACTACATCCGAGATGTCAGGCTGCCTTAGGTTAGGATATGTAACGCTATAGACGTATATAATGTCACAACCGAGACGTACGGGACGACACGAACGGGATTCTGAAAAACATTACCAGCGTGGAGCTAGAAGGGTTAGGTTTGGTTATATTACGTTATAGACGTATATAATGTTCCCACCGAGATGTAGGGTCCGACCCGCCAGGAATGTTGGAAAATACTGCATCCGAGATGTTAGCCTGCCTTAGGTTAGGATATGTAACGCTATAGACGTATATAATGTCACAACCGAGACGTACGGTACGACACGAATGGGATTCTGAAAAACATTACCAGCGTGGAGCTAGAAGGGTTAGGTTTGGTTATATTACGTTATGGACGTATATAATGTTCCCACTGAGAAGTAGGGGCCGACCCGCCAGGAATGTTGTAAAATACTACATCCGAGACTTTAGGCTGCCTTAGGTTAGGATATATAACGCTACGGACGTATATAATGTCCCAACCGAGACGTACTGGACGACACGAACGGGATTCTGCAAAACATTACCAGCGAGGAGCTAGATGGGTTAGGCTAGGTTATGTTACGTTATGGACGTGTATAATGTTCCCACAAAGAAGTAGGGGCCGACCCGCCAGGAATGTTGTAAAATACTACATCCGAGATGTCAGGCTGCCTTAGGTTAGGATATGTAAAGCTATACACGTATATAATGTCACAACCGAGACGTACGGGACAACACGAACGGGATTCTGTAAAACATTACCAGCGTGGAGCTAGATGTATTAGGTTAGGTTACGTTACGTGATGGACGTGTATAATGTTCCCACAAAGATGTAGGGGCCGACCCGCCAGGAATGTTTAAAAATACTACATCCGGGATGTTAGGATGCCTTAGGTTAGGATATATAACGCTACAGGCGTATATAATGTCCCAACGGAGACGTACTGGACGACACGAACGGGATTCTGTAAAGCATTACCAGCGAGGGGCTAGATGGGTTAGGCTTGCTTATGTTACGTTATGGACGTGTATAATGTTCCCACAAAGATGTATGGGCCGACCCGCCAGGAATGTTGTAAAATACCACATCCGAGATGTCAGACTGCCTTAGGTTAGGATATGTAACGCTATAGACGTATATAATGTCACAACCGAGACGTACGGGACGACACGAACGGGATTCTGTAAAACATTACCAGCGAGGGGCTGGATGGGTTAGGTTAGGTTATATTACGTTATAGACGTGTATAATGTTCCCACAAAGCAGTAGGGGCCGACCCGCCAGGAATGTTGTAAAATACTACATCCGAGACGTTAGGCTGCCTTATGTCAGGATAAAACGCTATAGACGTATATAATGTCCCTACCGAGAAGTACGGGCCGACACGAACGGGATTCTGTAAAACATTACCAGCGAGGGGCTAGATGGGTTAGGTTAGGTTATGTTACGTTATGGACGTGTATAATGTTCCCACCGAGTAGTAGGCGCTGACCCGCGAGGAATGTTGGAAAATACTACATCCAAGATGTTAGGTTGCGTTAGGTTAGGATGTATAACGTTATAGACGTATATAATGTCCCCACCGCAACGTACGGGCCGACACGACCGGGATTCTGAAGAACATTACCAGCGAGGGGCTAGATGGGTTAGGTTAGGTTATACTGCGTTATAGACGAGTATAATATTCCCACAAAGATGTAGGCGCCGCCCCGCCAGGAATGTTGTAAAATACTACATCCGAGATGTCAGGCTGCCTTAGGTTAGGATATGTAACGCTATAGACGTATATAATGTCACAACCGAGACGTACGGTACGACACGAATGGGATTCTGAAAAACATTACCAGCGTGGAGCTAGAAGGGTTAGGTTTGGTTATATTACGTTATGGACGTATATAATGTTCCCACTGAGAAGTAGGGGCCGACCCGCCAGGAATGTTGTAAAATACTACATCCGAGACTTTAGGCTGCCTTAGGTTAGGATATATAACGCTACGGACGTATATAATGTCCCAACCGAGACGTACTGGACGACACGAACGGGATTCTGCAAAACATTACCAGCGAGGAGCTAGATGGGTTAGGCTAGGTTATGTTACGTTATGGACGTGTATAATGTTCCCACAAAGAAGTAGGGGCCGACCCGCCAGGAATGTTGTAAAATACTACATCCGAGATGTCAGGCTGCCTTAGGTTAGGATATGTAACGCTATACACGTATATAATGTCACAACCGAGACGTACGGGACAACACGAACGGGATTCTGTAAAACATGACCAGCGTGGAGCTAGATGTATTAGGTTTGCTTATGTTACGTTATGGACGTGTATAATGTTCCCACAAAGATGTATGGGCCGACCCGCCAGGAATGTTGTAAAATACCACATCCGAGATGTCAGACTGCCTTAGGTTAGGATATGTAACGCTATAGACGTATATAATGTCACAACCGAGACGTACGGGACGACACGAACGGGATTCTGTAAATCATTACCAGCGAGGGGCAAGATGGGTTAGGTAAGGTTATATTACGTTATAGACGTGTATAATGTTACCACAAAGAAGTAGGGGCCGACCCGCCAGGAATGTTGTAAAATACTACATCCGAGATGTCAGGCTGCCTTAGGTTAGGATATGTAACGCTATAGACGTACATAATGTCACAACCGAGACGTACGGGACGACACGAACGGGATTCTGTAAAACATTACCAGCGTGGAGCTAGATGTATTAGGTTAGGTTACGTTACGTGATGGACGTGTATAATGTTCCCACAAAGATGTAGGGGCCGACCCCCCAGGAATGTTTAAAAATACTACATCCGGGATGTTAGGATGCCTTAGGTTAGGATATATAACGCTACAGGCGTATATAATGTCCCAACCGAGACGTACTGGACGACACGAACGGGATTCTGTAAAGCATTACCAGCGAGGGGCTAGATGGGTTAGGTTAGGTTATGTTACGTTATGGACGTGTATAATGTTCCCACCGAGTAGTAGGCGCTGACCCGCGAGGAATGTTGGAAAATACTGCATCCAAGATGTTAGGTTGCGTTAGGTTAGGATGTATAACGTTATAGACGTATATAATGTCCCCACCGCAACGTACGGGCCGACACGACCGGGATTCTGAAGAACATTACCAGCGAGGGGCTAGATGGGTTAGGTTAGGTTATACTGCGTTATAGACGAGTATAATATTCCCACAAAGATGTAGGCGCCGCCCCGCCAGGAATGTTGTAAAATACTACATCCGAGATGTCAGGCTGTCTTAGGTTAGGATATGTAACGCTATACACGTATATAATGTCACAACCGAGACGTACGGGACAACACGAACGGGATTCTGTGAAACATTACCAGCGTGGAGCTAGAAGGGTTAGGTTTGGTTATATTACGTTATAGACGTATATAATGTTCCCACCGAGATGTAGGGTCCGACCCGCCAGGAATGTTGGAAAATACTGCATCCGAGATGTTAGCCTGCCTTAGGTTAGGATATGTAACGCTATAGACGTATATAATGTCACAACCCAGACGTACGGGACGACACGAATGGGATTCTGAAAAACATACCAGCGTGGAGCTAGAAGGGTTAGGTTTGGTTATATTACGTTATGGACGTATATAATGTTCCCACTGAGAAGTAGGGGCCGACCCGCCAGGATTGTTGTAAAATACTACATCCGAGACTTTAGGCTGCCTTAGGTTAGGATATATAACGCTACGGACGTATATAATGTCCCAACCGAGACGTACTGGACGACACGAACGGGATTCTGCAAAACATTACCAGCGAGGAGCTAGATGGGTTAGGCTAGGTTATGTTACGTTATGGACGTGTATAATGTTCCCACAAAGAAGTAGGGGCCGACCCGCCAGGAATGTTGTAAAATACCACATCCGAGATGTCAGACTGCCTTAGGTTAGGATATGTAACGCTATAGACGTATATAATGTCACAACCGAGACGTACGGGACGACACGAACGGGATTCTGTAAAACATTACCAGCGAGGGGCAACATGGGTTAGGTAAGGTTATATTACGTTATAAACGTGTATAATGTTACCACAAAGAAGTAGGGGCCGACCCGCCAGGAATGTTGTAAAATACTACATCCGAGATGTCAGGCTGCCTTAGGTTAGGATATGTAACGCTATAGACGTACATAATGTCACAACCGAGACGTACGGGACGACACGAACGGGATTCTGAAGAACATTACCAGCGTGGAGCTAGATGTATTAGGTTAGGTTACGTTACGTGATGGACGTGTATAATGTTCCCACAAAGATGTAGGGGCCGACCCGCCAGGAATGTTTAAAAATACTACATCCGGGATGTTAGGATGCCTTAGGTTAGGATATATAACGCTACAGGCGTATATAATGTCCCAACCGAGACGTACTGGACGACACGAACGGGATTCTGTAAAGCATTACCAGCGAGGGGCTAGATGGGTTAGGTTTGCTTATGTTACGTTATGGACGTGTATAATGTTCCCACAAAGATGTATGGGCCGACCCGCCAGGAATGTTGTAAAATACCACATCCGAGATGTCAGACTGCCTTAGGTTAGGATATGTAACGCTATAGACGTATATAATGTCACAACCAAGACGTACGGGACGACACGAACGGGATTCTGCAAAACATTACCAGCGTGGAGCTAGATGTATTAGGTTGGGTTACGTTACGTGATGAACGTGTATAATGTTCCCACAAAGATGTAGGGGCCGACCCGCCGGGAATGTTTAAAAATACTACATCCGGGATGTTAGGATGCCTTAGGTTAGGATATATAACGCTACAGGCGTGTATAATGTCCCAACCGAGACGTACTGGACGACACGAACGGGATTCTGTAAAACATTTCCAGCGAGGGGCTAGATGGGTTAGGTTTGCTTATGTTACGTTATGGACGTGTATAATGTTCCCACAAAGATGTATGGACCGACCCGCCAGGAATGTTGTAAAATACTACATCCGAGATGTCAGACTGCCTTAGGTTAGGATATATAACGCTATAGAAGTATATAGTGTCCCCACCGAGATGTACGGGACGACACGATCGGGATTCTGCAAAACATTACCAGCGAGGGGCTAGATGTGTTAGGATAGGTTATATTACGTTATAGACGTGTATAATGTTCGCACAAAGACGTAGGGGCCGACCAGCCAGGAATGTTGTAAAATACTACATCCGAGATGTTAGGCTGCCTTAGGTTAGGATATGTAACGCTATAGACGTATATAATGTCACAACCGAGACGTACGGGACGACACGAACGGGATTCTGTGAAACATTTCCAGCGAGGGGCTAGATGGGTTAGGTTAGGTTATATTACGTTATGGACGTGTATAATGTTCCCACAAAGATGTAGGGGCCGACCCGCCAGGAATGTTGTAAAATACTACATCCGAGATGTTAGGCTGCCTTAGGTTAGAATATATAACGCTATAGAAGTATATAGTGTACCCACCGAGATGTACGGGACGACACGATCGGGATTCTGCAAAACATTACCAGCGAGGGGCTAGATGTGTTAGGATAGGTTATATTACGTTATAGACGTGTATAATGTTCGCACAAAGACGTAGGGGCCGACCAGCCAGGAATGTTGTAAAATACTACATCCGAGATGTTAGGCTGCCTTAGGTTAGGATATATAACGCTATAGAAGTATATAGTATCCCCACCGAGATGTACGGGACGACACGATCGGGATTCTGCAAAACATTACCAGCGAGGGGCTAGATGTGTTAGGTTAGGTTATATTACGTTATAGACGTGTATAATGTTCGCACAAAGATGTAGGGGCCGACCAGCCAGGAATGTTGTAAAATACTACATCCGAGATGTTAGGCTGCCTTAGGTTAGGATATATAACGCTATAGACGTATATAATATCCGAACCGAGATGTACGGGACGACACGAACGGGATTCTGAAAAACATTACCAGCGTGGAGCTAGATGTATTAGGTTAGGTTACGTTACGTGATGGACGTGTATAATGTTCCCACAAAGATATAGGGGCCGACCCGCCAGGAATGTTTTAAAATACTACATCCGAGATGCCAGGCTGCCTTAGGTTAGGATATATAACGCTATAGAAGTATATAGTGTCCCCACCGAGATGTACGGGACGACACGAACAGGATCCTGGAAAACATTACCAGCGAGGGGCTAGATGTGTTAGGATAGGTTATATTACGTTATAGACGTGTATAATGTTCGCACAAAGACGTAGGGGCCGACCAGACAGGAATGTTGTAAAATACTACATCCGAGATGTTAGGCTGCCTTAGGTTAGGGTATGTAACGCTATAGACGTATATAATGTCACAACCGAGACGTACGGGACGACACGAACGGGATTCTGTAAAACATTTCCAGCGAGGAGCTAGATGGGTTAGGTTAGGTTATATTACGTTATGGACGTGTATAATGTTCCCACAAAGATGTAGGGGCCGACCCGCCAGGAATGTTGTAAAATACTACATCCGAGATGTCAGGCTGCCTTAGGTTAGGATATGTAACGCTATACACGTATATAATGTCACAACCGAGACGTACGGGACGACACGATCGGGATTCTGCAAAACATTACCAGCGAGGGGCTAGATGTGTTAGGATAGGTTATATTACGTTATAGACGTGTATAATGTTCGCACAAAGACGTAGGGGCCGACCAGCCAGGAATGTTGTAAAATACTACATCCGAGATGTTAGGCTGCCTTACGTTAGGATATGTAACGCTATAGACGTATATAATGTCACAACCGAGACGTACGGGACGACACGAACGGGATTCTGTGAAACATTTCCAGCGAGGGGCTAGATGGGTTAGGTTTGGTTATGTTACGTTATGGACGTGTATAATGTTCCCACAAAGATGTAGGGGCCGACCCGCCAGGAATGTTGTAAAATACTACATCCGAGATGTTAGGCTGTCTTAGGTTAGGATATATAACGCTACAGGCGTATATAATGTCCCAACCGAGACGTACTGGACGACACGAACGGGATTCTGTAAAGCATTACCAGCGAGGGGCTAGATGGGTTAGGTTTGCTTATGTTACGTTATGGACGTGTATAATGTTCCCACAAAGATGTATGGACCGACCCGCCAGGAATGTTGTAAAATACTACATCCGAGATGTCAGACTGCCTTAGGTTAGGATATATAACGCTATAGAAGTATATAGTGTCCCCACCGAGATGTACGGGACGACACGATCGGGATTCTGCAAAACATTACCAGCGAGGGGCTAGATGTGTTAGGATAGGTTATATTACGTTATAGACGTGTATAATGTTCGCAAAAAGACGTAGGGGCCGACCAGCCAGGAATGTTGTAAAATACTACATCCGAGATGTTAGGCTGCCTTAGGTTAGGATATGTAACGCTATAGACGTATATAATGTCACAACCGAGACGTACGGGACGACACGAACGGGATTCTGTGAAACATTTCCAGCGAGGGGCTAGATGGGTTAGGTTAGGTTATATTACGTTATGGACGTGTATAATGTTCCCACAAAGATGTAGGGGCCGACCCGCCAGGAATGTTGTAAAATACTACATCCGAGATGTTAGGCTGCCTTAGGTTAGGATATATAACGCTATAGAAGTATATAGTGTACCCACCGAGATGTACGGGACGACACGATCGGGATTCTGCAAAACATTACCAGCGAGGGGCTAGATGTGTTAGGTTAGGTTATATTACGTTATAGACGTGTATAATGTTCGCACAAAGATGTAGGGGCCGACCAGCCAGGAATGTTGTAAAATACTACATCCGAGATGTTAGGCTGCCTTAGGTTAGGATATATAACGCTATAGACGTATATAATATCCGAACCGAGATGTACGGGACGACACGAACGGGATTCTGAAAAACATTACCAGCGTGGAGCTAGATGTATTAGGTTAGGTTACGTTACGTGATGGACGTGTATAATGTTCCCACAAAGATATAGGGGCCGACCCGCCAGGAATGTTTTAAAATACTACATCCGAGATGTCAGGCTGCCTTAGGTTAGGATATATAACGCTATAGAAGTATATAGTGTCCCCACCGAGATGTACGGGACGACACGAACAGGATCCTGGAAAACATTACCAGCGGGGGCTAGATGTGTTAGGTTAGGTTAAATTACGTTATCGACGTGTATAATGTTCCCACAAAGATGTAGGGGCCGACCAGCCAGGAATGTTGTAAAATACTACATCCGAGACGTTAGGCTGCCTTAGGTTAGGATATATAACGCTATAGAAGTATATAGTGTCCCCACCGAGATGTACGGGACGACACGATCGGGATTCTGCAAAACATTACCAGCGAGGGGGTAGATGTGTTAGGATAGGTTATATTACGTTATAGACGTGTATAATGTTCGCACAAAGACGTAGGGGCCGACCAGACAGGAATGTTGTAAAATACTACATCCGAGATGTTAGGCTGCCTTAGGTTAGGATATGTAACGCTATAGACGTATATAATGTCACAACCTAGACGTACGGGACGACACGAACGGGATTCTGTAAAACATTTCCAGCGAGGAGCTAGATGGGTTAGGTTAGGTTATATTACGTTATGGACGTGTATAGTGTTCCCACAAAGATGTAGGGGCCGACCCGCCAGGAATGTTGTAAAATACTACATCCGAGATGTCAGGCTGCCTTAGGTTAGGATATGTAACGCTATACACGTATATAATGTCACAACCGAGACGTACGGGACGACACGAACGGGATTCTGTAAAACATTACCAGCGTGGAGCTAGATGTATTAGGTTAGGTTACGTTACGTGATGTACGTGTATAATGTTCCCACAAAGATGTAGGGGCCGACCCGCCAGGAATGTTTAAAAATACTACATCCGGGATGTTAGGATGCCTTAGGATAGGATATATAACGCTACAGGCGTATATAATGTCCCAACCGAGACGTACTGGACGACACGAACGGGATTCTGTAAAGCATTACCAGCGAGGGGCTAGATGGGTTAGGTTTGCTTATGTTACGTTATGGACGTGTATAATGTTCCCACAAAGATGTATGGGCCGACCCGCCAGGAATGTTGTAAAATACCACATCCGAGATGTCAGACTGCCTTAGGTTAGGATATGTAACGCTATAGACGTATATAATGTCACAACCGAGACGTACGGGACGACACGAACGGCATTCTGTAAAACATTACCAGCGAGGGGCAAGATGGGTTAGGTTAGGTTATATTACGTTATAGACGTGTATAATGTTACCACAAAGAAGTAGGGGCCGACCCGCCAGGAATGTTGTAAAATACTACATCCGAGATGTCAGGCTGCCTTAGGTTAGGATATGTAACGCTATACACGTATATAATGTCACAACCAAGACGTACGGGACGACACGAACGGGATCCTGCAAAACATTACCAGCGGGGGGCTAGATGTATTAGGTTAGGTTAAATTACGTTATAGACGTGTATAATGTTCCCACAAAGATGTAGGGGCCGACCAGCCAGGAATGTTGTAAAATACTACATCCGAGATGTTAGGCTGCCTTAGGTTAGGATATGTAACGCTATAGACGTATATAATGTCACAACCGAGACGTACGGGACGACACGAACGGGATTCTGTAAAACATTTCCAGCGAGGGGCTAGATGGGTTAGGTTAGGTTATATTACGTTATGGACGTGTTTAATGTTCCCACAAAGATGTATGGGCCGAGCCGCCAGGAATGTTGTAAAATACCACATCCGAGATGTCAGACTGCCTTAGGTTAGGATATGTAACGCTATAGACGTATATAATGTCACAACCGAGACGTACGGGACGACACGAACGGGATTCTGTAAAACATTACCAGCGAGGGGCAAGATGGGTTAGGTTAGGTTATATTACGTTATAGACGTGTATAATGTTACCACAAAGAAGTAGGGGCCGACCCGCCAGGAATGTTGTAAAATACTACATCCGAGATGTCAGGCTGCCTTAGGTTAGGATATGTAACGCTATACACGTATATAATGTCACAACCAAGACGTACGGGACGACACGAACGGGATTCTGCAAAACATTACCAGCGAGGGGCAAGATGTATAAGGTTAGACTATATTACGTTATAGACGTGTATAATGTCCACAAAAGAAGTAGGGGCCGACCCGCCAGGAATGTGGTAAAATACTACATCCGAGATGTCAGGCTGCCTTAGGTTAGGATATGTAACGCTATAGACGTACATAATGTCACAACTGAGACGTACGGGACGACACGAACGGGATTCTGTAAAACATTACCAGCGAGGGGCTAGATGGGTTAGATTAGGTTATATTACGTTATAGACGTGTATAATGTTCCCACAAAGAAGTAGGGGCCGACCCGCCAGGAATGTTGTAAAATACTACATCCGAGATGTCAGGCTGACTTAGGTTAGGATATGTAACGCTATAGACGTATATAACGTCACAACCGAGACGTACTGGACGACACGAACGGGATTCTGTAAAGCATTGCCAGCGAGGGGCTAGATGGGTTAGGTTTGGTTATGTTACGTTATGGACGTGTATAATGTTCCCACAAAGATGTATGGGCCGACCCGCCAGGAATGTTGTAAAATACCACATCCGAGATGTCAGACTGCCTTAGGTTAGGATATGTAAAGCTATAGACGTATATAATGGCACAACCGAGACGTACGGGAGGACACGAACAGGATTCTGTAAAGCATTACCAGCGGTGGGCTAGATGGGTTAGGTTTGGTTATGTTACGTTATGGACGTGTATAATGTTCCCACAAAGATGTAGGGGCCGACCCGCCAGGAATGTTGTAAAATACTACATCCGAGATGTTAGGCTGTCTTAGGTTAGGATATATAACGCTACAGGCGTATATAATGTCCCAACCGAGACGTACTGGACGACACGAACGGGATTCTGTAAAGCATTACCAGCGAGGTGCTAGATGGGTTAGGTTTGCTTATGTTACGTTATGGACGTGTATAATGTTCCCACAAAGATGTATGGGCCGACCCGCCAAGAATGTTGTAAAATACCACATCCGAGATGTCAGACTGCCTTAGGTTAGGATATGTAACGCTATAGACGTATATAATGTCACAACCAAGACGTACGGGACGACACGAACGGGATTCTGCAAAACATTACCAGCGTGGAGCTAGATGTATTAGGTTGGGTTACGTTACGTGATGAACGTGTATAATGTTCCCACAAAGATGTAGGGGCCGACCCGCCGGGAATGTTTAAAAATACTACATCCGGGATGTTAGGATGCCTTAGGTTAGGATATATAACGCTACAGGCGTGTATAATGTCCCAACCGAGACGTACTGGACGACACGAACGGGATTCTGTAAAACATTACCAGCGTGGAGCTAGATGTATTAGGTTGGGTTACGTTACGTGATGAACGTGTATAATGTTCCCACAAAGATGTAGGGGCCGACCCGCCAGGAATGCTTAAAAATACTACATCCGGGATGTTAGGATGCCTTAGGTTAGGATATATAACGCTACAGGCGTGTATAATGTCCCAACCGAGACGTACTGGACGACACGAACGGGATTCTGTAAAGCATTACCAGCGAGGGGCTAGATGGGTCAGGTTTGCTTATGTTACGTTATGGACGTGTATAGTGTTCCCACAAAGATGTATGGGCCGACCCGCCAGGAATGTTGTAAAATACTACATCCGAGATGTCAGACTGCCTTAGGTTAGGATATGTAACGCTATAGACGTATATAATGTCACAACCGAGACGTACTGGACGACACGAACGGGATTCTGTAAAGCATTACCAGCGAGGGGCTAGATGGGTTAGGTTTGGTTATGTTACGTTATGGACGTGTATAATGTTCCCACAAAGATGTAGGGGCCGACCCGCCAGGAATGTTGGAAAATACTACATCCGATATGTTAGGCTGCCTCAGGTTAGGATATATAACGCTATAGAAGTATATAGTGTCCCCACCGAGATGTACGGGCCGACACGATCGGGATTCTGCAAAACATTACCAGCGAGGGGCTAGATGTGTTAGGATAGGTTATATTACGTTATAGACGTGTATAATGTTCGCACAAAGACGTAGGGGCCGACCAGCCAGGAATGTTGTAAAATACTACATCCGAGATGTTAGGCTGCCTTAGGTTAGGATATATAACGCTATAGAAGTATATAGTGTCCCCACCGAGATGTACGGGACGACACGATCGGGATTCTGTATAGCATTACCAGCGAGGGGCTAGATGTGTTATGTTAGGTTATATTACGTTATAGACGTGTATAATGTTCCCACAAAGATGTAGGGGCCGACCAGCCAGGAATGTTGTAAAATACTACATCCGAGATGTTAGGCTGCCTTAGGGTTAGGATATGTAACGCTATAGACGTATATAATGTCACAACCGAGACGTACGGGACGACACGAACGGGATTCTGTAAAACATTTCCAGCGAGGGGCTAGATGGGTTAGGTTAGGTTATATTACGTTATGGACGTGTATAATGTTCCCACAAAGATGTAGGGGCCGACCCGCCAGGAATGTTGTAAAATACTACATCCGAGATGTCAGGCTCCCTTAGGTTAGGATATGTAACGCTATAGACGTACATAATGTCACAACCGAGACGTACGGAACGACACGAACGGGATTCTGTAAAACATTACCAGCGTGGAGCTAGATGGGTTAGGTTTGGTTATGTTACGTTATGGACGTGTATAATGTTCCCACAAAGATGTAGGGGCCGACCCGCCAGGAATGTTGGAAAATACTACATCCGATATGTTAGGCTGCCTCAGGTTAGGATATATAACGCTATAGAAGTATATAGTGTCCCCACCGAGATGTACGGGCCGACACGATCGGGATTCTGCAAAACATTACCAGCGAGGGGCTAGATGTGTTAGGATAGGTTATATTACGTTATAGACGTGTATAATGTTCGCACAAAGACGTAGGGGCCGACCAGCCAGGAATGTTGTAAAATACTACATCCGAGATGTTAGGCTGCCTTAGGTTAGGATATATAACGCTATAGAAGTATATAGTGTCCCCACCGAGATGTACGGGACGACACGATCGGGATTCTGTATAGCATTACCAGCGAGGGGCTAGATGTGTTATGTTAGGTTATATTACGTTATAGACGTGTATAATGTTCCCACAAAGATGTAGGGGCCGACCAGCCAGGAATGTTGTAAAATACTACATCCGAGATGTTAGGCTGCCTTAGGGTTAGGATATGTAACGCTATAGACGTATATAATGTCACAACCGAGACGTACGGGACGACACGAACGGGATTCTGTAAAACATTTCCAGCGAGGGGCTAGATGGGTTAGGTTAGGTTATATTACGTTATGGACGTGTATAATGTTCCCACAAAGATGTAGGGGCCGACCCGCCAGGAATGTTGTAAAATACTACATCCGAGATGTCAGGCTCCCTTAGGTTAGGATATGTAACGCTATAGACGTACATAATGTCACAACCGAGACGTACGGAACGACACGAACTGGATTCTGTAAAACATTACCAGCGTGGTGCTAGATGTATTAGGTTGGGTTACGTTACGTGATGAACGTGTATAATGTTCCCACAAAGATGTATGGGCCGACCCGCCAAGAATATTGTAAAATACCACATCCGAGATGTCAGACTGCCTTAGGTTAGGATATGTAACGCTATAGACGTATATAATGTCACAACCAAGACGTACGGGACGACACGAACGGGATTCTGCAAAACATTACCAGCGTGGAGCTAGATGTATTAGGTTGGGTTACGTTACGTGATGAACGTGTATAATGTTCCCACAAAGATGTAGGGGCCGACCCGCCGGGAATGTTTAAAAATACTACATCCGGGATGTTAGGATGCCTTAGGTTAGGATATATAACGCTACAGGCGTGTATAATGTCCCAACCGAGACGTACTGGACGACACGAACGGGATTCTGTAAAACATTTCCAGCGAGGGGCTAGATGGGTTAGGTTTGCTTATGTTACGTTATGGACGTGTATAATGTTCCCACAAAGATGTATGGACCGACCCGCCAGGAATGTTGTAAAATACTACATCCGAGATGTCAGACTGCCTTAGGTTAGGATATATAACGCTATAGAAGTATATAGTGTCCCCACCGAGATGTACGGGACGACACGATCGGGATTCTGCAAAACATTACCAGCGAGGGGCTAGATGTGTTAGGATAGGTTATATTACGTTATAGACGTGTATAATGTTCGCACAAAGACGTAGGGGCCGACCAGCCAGGAATGTTGTAAAATACTACATCCGAGATGTTAGGCTGCCTTAGGTTAGGATATATAACGCTATAGAAGTATATAGTGTCCCCACCGAGATGTACGGGACGACACGATCGGGATTCTGTATAGCATTACCAGCGAGGGGCTAGATGTGTTATGTTAGGTTATATTACGTTATAGACGTGTATAATGTTCCCACAAAGATGTAGGGGCCGACCAGCCAGGAATGTTGTAAAATACTACATCCGAGATGTTAGGCTGCCTTAGGGTTAGGATATGTAACGCTATAGACGTATATAATGTCACAACCGAGACGTACGGGACGACACGAACGGGATTCTGTAAAACATTTCCAGCGAGGGGCTAGAAGGGTTAGGTTAGGTTATATTACGTTATGGACGTGTATAATGTTCCCACAAAGATGTAGGGGCCGACCCGCCAGGAATGTTGTAAAATACTACATCCGAGATGTCAGGCTCCCTTAGGTTAGGATATGTAACGCTATAGACGTACATAATGTCACAACCGAGACGTACGGAACGAAACGAACGGGATTCTGTAAAACATTACCAGCGTGGAGCTAGATGTATTAGGTTGGGTTACGTTACGTGATGAACGTGTATAATGTTCCCACAAAGATGTATGGGCCGACCCGCCAGGAATGTTGTGAAATACTACATCCGAGATGTCAGACTGCCTTAGGTTAGGATATGTAACGCTATAGACGTATATAATGTCACAACCGAGACGTACTGGACGACACGAACGGGATTCTGTAAAGCATTACTAGCGAGGGGCTAGATGGGTTAGGTTTGCTTATGTTACGTTATGGACGTGTATAATGTTCCCACAAAGATGTATGGGCCGACCCGCCAAGAATGTTGTAAAATACCACATCCGAGATGTCAGACTGCCTTAGGTTAGGATATGTAACGCTATAGACGTATATAATGTCACAACCAAGACGTACGGGACGACACGAACGGGATTCTGCAAAACATTACCAGCGTGGAGCTAGATGTATTAGGTTGGGTTACGTTACGTGATGAACGTGTATAATGTTCCCACAAAGATGTAGGGGCCGACCCGCCGGGAATGTTTAAAAATACTACATCCGGGATGTTAGGATGCCTTAGGTTAGGATATATAACGCTACAGGCGTGTATAATGTCCCAAACGAGACGTACTGGACGACACGAACGGGATTCTGTAAAACATTTCCAGCGAGGGGCTAGATGGGTTAGGTTTGCTTATGTTACGTTATGGACGTGTATAATGTTCCCACAAAGATGTATGGACCGACCCGCCAGGAATGTTGTAAAATACTACATCCGAGATGTCAGACTGCCTTAGGTTAGGATATATAACGCTATAGAAGTATATAGTGTCCCCACCGAGATGTACGGGACGACACGATCGGGATTCTGCAAAACATTACCAGCGAGGGGCTAGATGTGTTAGGATAGGTTATATTACGTTATAGACGTGTATAATGTTCGCACAAAGACGTAGGGGCCGACCAGCCAGGAATGTTGTAAAATACTACATCCGAGATGTTAGGCTGCCTTAGGTTAGGATATATAACGCTATAGAAGTATATAGTGTCCCCACCGAGATGTACGGGACGACACGATCGGGATTCCGTATAGCATTACCAGCGAGGGGCTAGATGTGTTATGTTAGGTTATATTACGTTATAGACGTGTATAATGTTCCCACAAAGATGTAGGGGCCGACCAGCCAGGAATGTTGTAAAATACTACATCCGAGATGTTAGGCTGCCTTAGGGTTAGGATATGTAACGCTATAGACGTATATAATGTCACAACCGAGACGTACGGGACGACACGAACGGGATTCTGTAAAACATTTCCAGCGAGGGGCTAGATGGGTTAGGTTAGGTTATATTACGTTATGGACGTGTATAATGTTCCCACAAAGATGTAGGGGCCGACCCGCCAGGAATGTTGTAAAATACCACATCCGAGATGTCAGACTGCCTTAGGTTAGGATATGTAACGCTATAGACGTATATAATGTCACAACCAAGACGTACGGGACGACACGAACGGGATTCTGCAAAACATTACCAGCGTGGAGCTAGATGTATTAGGTTGGGTTACGTTACGTGATGAACGTGTATAATGTTCCCACAAAGATGTAGGGGCCGACCCGCCGGGAATGTTTAAAAATACTACATCCGGGATGTTAGGATGCCTTAGGTTAGGATATATAACGCTACAGGCGTGTATAATGTCCCAAACGAGACGTACTGGACGACACGAACGGGATTCTGTAAAACATTTCCAGCGAGGGGCTAGATGGGTTAGGTTTGCTTATGTTACGTTATGGACGTGTATAATGTTCCCACAAAGATGTATGGACCGACCCGCCAGGAATGTTGTAAAATACTACATCCGAGATGTCAGACTGCCTTAGGTTAGGATATATAACGCTATAGAAGTATATAGTGTCCCCACCGAGATGTACGGGACGACACGATCGGGATTCTGCAAAACATTACCAGCGAGGGGCTAGATGTGTTAGGATAGGTTATATTACGTTATAGACGTGTATAATGTTCGCACAAAGACGTAGGGGCCGACCAGCCAGGAATGTTGTAAAATACTACATCCGAGATGTTAGGCTGCCTTAGGTTAGGATATATAACGCTATAGAAGTATATAGTGTCCCCACCGAGATGTACGGGACGACACGATCGGGATTCCGTATAGCATTACCAGCGAGGGGCTAGATGTGTTATGTTAGGTTATATTACGTTATAGACGTGTATAATGTTCCCACAAAGATGTAGGGGCCGACCAGCCAGGAATGTTGTAAAATACTACATCCGAGATGTTAGGCTGCCTTAGGGTTAGGATATGTAACGCTATAGACGTATATAATGTCACAACCGAGACGTACGGGACGACACGAACGGGATTCTGTAAAACATTTCCAGCGAGGGGCTAGATGGGTTAGGTTAGGTTATATTACGTTATGGACGTGTATAATGTTCCCACAAAGATGTAGGGGCCGACCCGCCAGGAATGTTGTAAAATACTACATCCGAGATGTCAGGCTCCCTTAGGTTAGGATATGTAACGCTATAGACGTATATAATGTCACAACCGAGCCGTACGGGACGACACGAACAGGATTCTGTAAAGCATTACCAGCGGTGGGCTAGATGGGTTAGGTTTGGTTATGTTACGTTATGGACGTGTATAATGTTCCCACAAAGATGTAGGGGCCGACCCGCCAGGAATGTTGGAAAATACTACATCCGATATGTTAGGCTGCCTCAGGTTAGGATATATAACGCTATAGAAGTATATAGTGTCCCCAACGAGATGTACGGGACGACACGATCGGGATTCTGCAAAACATTACCAGCGAGGGGCTAGATGTGTTAGGATAGGTTATATTACGTTATAGACGTGTATAATGTTCGCACAAAGACGTAGGGGCCGACCAGCCAGGAATGTTGTAAAATACTACATCCGAGATGTTAGGCTGCCTTAGGTTAGGATATATAACGCTATAGAAGTATATAGTGTCCCCACGGAGATGTACGGGACGACACGATCGGGATTCTGCAAAACATTCCCAGCGAGGGGCTAGATGTGTTAGGTTAGGTTATATTACGTTATAGACGTGTATAATGTTCGCACAAAGATGTAGGGGCCGACCAGCCAGGAATGTTGTAAAATACTACATCCGAGATGTTAGGCTGCCTTAGGTTAGGATATATAACGCTATAGAAGTATATAATGTCCCAACCGAGACGTACTGGACGACACGAACGGGATTCTGTAAAGCATTACCAGCGAGGGGCTAGATGGGTTAGGTTTGCTTATGTTACGTTATGGACGTGTATAATGTTCCCACAAAGATGTATGGGCCGACCCGCCAGGAATGTTGTAAAATACCACATCCGAGATGTCAGACTGCCTTAGGTTAGGATATGTAACGCTATAGACGTATATAATGTCACAACCGAGACGTACGGGACGACACGAACGGGATTCTGTAAAACATTTCCAGCGAGGGGCTAGATGGGTTAGGTTAGGTTATATTACGTTATGGACGTGTATAATGTTCCCACAAGGATGTAGGGGCCGACCCGCCAGGAATGTTGTAAAATACCACATCCGAGATGTCAGACTGCCTTAGGTTAGGATATGTAACGCTATAGACGTATATAATGTCACAACCGAGACGTACGGGACGACACGAACGGGATTCTGTAAAACATTACCAGCGAGGGGCAAGATGGGTTAGGTAAGGTTATATTACGTTATAGACGTGTATAATGTTACCACAAAGAAGTAGGGGCCGACCCGCCAGGAATGTTGTAAAATACTACATCCGAGATGTCAGGCTGCCTTAGGTTAGGATATGTAACGCTATAGACGTACATAATGTCACAACCGAGACGTACGGGACGACACGAACGGGATTCTGTAAAACATTACCAGCGTGGAGCTAGATGTATTAGGTTAGGTTACGTTACGTGATGGACTTGTATAATGTTCCCACAAAGATGTAGGGGCCGACCCGCCAGGAATGTTTAAAAATACTACATCCGGGATGTTAGGATGCCTTAGGTTAGGATATATAACGCTACAGGCGTATATAATGTCCCAACCGAGACGTACTGGACGACACGAACGGGATTCTGTAAAGCATTACCAGCGAGGGGCTAGATGGGTAAGGTTAGGTTATGTTACGTTATGGACGTGTATAATGTTCCCACAAAGATGTATGGGCCGACCCGCCAGGAATGTTGTAAAATACCACATCCGAGATGTCAGACTGCCTTAGGTTAGGATATGTAACGCTATAGACGTATATAATGTCACAACCGAGACGTACGAGACGACACGAACGGGATTCTGTAAAACATTACCAGCGAGGGGCAAGATGGGTTAGGTTAGGTTATATTACGTTATAGACGTGTATAATGTTACCACAAAGAAGTAGGTGCCGACCCGCCAGGAATGTTGTAAAATACTACATCCGAGATGTCAGGCTGCCTTAGGTTAGGATATATAACGCTATAGAAGTATATAGTGTCCCCACCGAGATGTACGGGACGACACGATCGGGATTCTGTATAGCATTACCAGCGAGGGGCTAGATGTGTTATGTTAGGTTATATTACGTTATAGACGTGTATAATGTTCCCACAAAGATGTAGGGGCCGACCAGCCAGGAATGTTGTAAAATACTACATCCGAGATGTTAGGCTGCCTTAGGGTTAGGATATGTAACGCTATAGACGTATATAATGTCACAACCGAGACGTACGGGACGACACGAACGGGATTCTGTAAAACATTTCCAGCGAGGGGCTAGATGGGTTAGGTTAGGTTATATTACGTTATGGACGTGTATAATGTTCCCACAAAGATGTAGGGGCCGACCCGCCAGGAATGTTGTAAAATACTACATCCGAGATGTCAGGCTCCCTTAGGTTAGGATATGTAACGCTATAGACGTACATAATGTCACAACCGAGACGTACGGAACGACACGAACGGGATTCTGTAAAACATTACCAGCGTGGAGCTAGATGGGTTAGGTTGGGTTACGTTACGTGATGAACGTGTATAATGTTCCCACAAAGATGTAGGGGCCGACCCGCCGGGAATGTTTAAAAATACTACATCCGGGATGTTAGGATGCCTTAGGTTAGGATATATAACGCTACAGGCGTGTATAATGTCCCAAACGAGACGTACTGGACGACACGAACGGGATTCTGTAAAACATTTCCAGCGAGGGGCTAGATGGGTTAGGTTTGCTTATGTTACGTTATGGACGTGTATAATGTTCCCACAAAGATGTATGGACCGACCCGCCAGGAATGTTGTAAAATACTACATCCGAGATGTCAGACTGCCTTAGGTTAGGATATATAACGCTATAGAAGTATATAGTGTCCCCACCGAGATGTACGGGACGACACGATCGGGATTCTGCAAAACATTACCAGCGAGGGGCTAGATGTGTTAGGATAGGTTATATTACGTTATAGACGTGTATAATGTTCGCACAAAGACGTAGGGGCCGACCAGCCAGGAATGTTGTAAAATACTACATCCGAGATGTTAGGCTGCCTTAGGTTAGGATATATAACGCTATAGAAGTATATAGTGTCCCCACCGAGATGTACGGGACGACACGATCGGGATTCCGTATAGCATTACCAGCGAGGGGCTAGATGTGTTATGTTAGGTTATATTACGTTATAGACGTGTATAATGTTCCCACAAAGATGTAGGGGCCGACCAGCCAGGAATGTTGTAAAATACTACATCCGAGATGTTAGGCTGCCTTAGGGTTAGGATATGTAACGCTATAGACGTATATAATGTCACAACCGAGACGTACGGGACGACACGAACGGGATTCTGTAAAACATTTCCAGCGAGGGGCTAGATGGGTTAGGTTAGGTTATATTACGTTATGGACGTGTATAATGTTCCCACAAAGATGTAGGGGCCGACCCGCCAGGAATGTTGTAAAATACCACATCCGAGATGTCAGACTGCCTTAGGTTAGGATATGTAACGCTATAGACGTATATAATGTCACAACCAAGACGTACGGGACGACACGAACGGGATTCTGCAAAACATTACCAGCGTGGAGCTAGATGTATTAGGTTGGGTTACGTTACGTGATGAACGTGTATAATGTTCCCACAAAGATGTAGGGGCCGACCCGCCGGGAATGTTTAAAAATACTACATCCGGGATGTTAGGATGCCTTAGGTTAGGATATATAACGCTACAGGCGTGTATAATGTCCCAAACGAGACGTACTGGACGACACGAACGGGATTCTGTAAAACATTTCCAGCGAGGGGCTAGATGGGTTAGGTTTGCTTATGTTACGTTATGGACGTGTATAATGTTCCCACAAAGATGTATGGACCGACCCGCCAGGAATGTTGTAAAATACTACATCCGAGATGTCAGACTGCCTTAGGTTAGGATATATAACGCTATAGAAGTATATAGTGTCCCCACCGAGATGTACGGGACGACACGATCGGGATTCTGCAAAACATTACCAGCGAGGGGCTAGATGTGTTAGGATAGGTTATATTACGTTATAGACGTGTATAATGTTCGCACAAAGACGTAGGGGCCGACCAGCCAGGAATGTTGTAAAATACTACATCCGAGATGTTAGGCTGCCTTAGGTTAGGATATATAACGCTATAGAAGTATATAGTGTCCCCACCGAGATGTACGGGACGACACGATCGGGATTCCGTATAGCATTACCAGCGAGGGGCTAGATGTGTTATGTTAGGTTATATTACGTTATAGACGTGTATAATGTTCCCACAAAGATGTAGGGGCCGACCAGCCAGGAATGTTGTAAAATACTACATCCGAGATGTTAGGCTGCCTTAGGGTTAGGATATGTAACGCTATAGACGTATATAATGTCACAACCGAGACGTACGGGACGACACGAACGGGATTCTGTAAAACATTTCCAGCGAGGGGCTAGATGGGTTAGGTTAGGTTATATTACGTTATGGACGTGTATAATGTTCCCACAAAGATGTAGGGGCCGACCCGCCAGGAATGTTGTAAAATACTACATCCGAGATGTCAGGCTCCCTTAGGTTAGGATATGTAACGCTATAGACGTATATAATGTCACAACCGAGCCGTACGGGACGACACGAACAGGATTCTGTAAAGCATTACCAGCGGTGGGCTAGATGGGTTAGGTTTGGTTATGTTACGTTATGGACGTGTATAATGTTCCCACAAAGATGTAGGGGCCGACCCGCCAGGAATGTTGGAAAATACTACATCCGATATGTTAGGCTGCCTCAGGTTAGGATATATAACGCTATAGAAGTATATAGTGTCCCCAACGAGATGTACGGGACGACACGATCGGGATTCTGCAAAACATTACCAGCGAGGGGCTAGATGTGTTAGGATAGGTTATATTACGTTATAGACGTGTATAATGTTCGCACAAAGACGTAGGGGCCGACCAGCCAGGAATGTTGTAAAATACTACATCCGAGATGTTAGGCTGCCTTAGGTTAGGATATATAACGCTATAGAAGTATATAGTGTCCCCACGGAGATGTACGGGACGACACGATCGGGATTCTGCAAAACATTCCCAGCGAGGGGCTAGATGTGTTAGGTTAGGTTATATTACGTTATAGACGTGTATAATGTTCGCACAAAGATGTAGGGGCCGACCAGCCAGGAATGTTGTAAAATACTACATCCGAGATGTTAGGCTGCCTTAGGTTAGGATATATAACGCTATAGAAGTATATAATGTCCCAACCGAGACGTACTGGACGACACGAACGGGATTCTGTAAAGCATTACCAGCGAGGGGCTAGATGGGTTAGGTTTGCTTATGTTACGTTATGGACGTGTATAATGTTCCCACAAAGATGTATGGGCCGACCCGCCAGGAATGTTGTAAAATACCACATCCGAGATGTCAGACTGCCTTAGGTTAGGATATGTAACGCTATAGACGTATATAATGTCACAACCGAGACGTACGGGACGACACGAACGGGATTCTGTAAAACATTTCCAGCGAGGGGCTAGATGGGTTAGGTTAGGTTATATTACGTTATGGACGTGTATAATGTTCCCACAAGGATGTAGGGGCCGACCCGCCAGGAATGTTGTAAAATACTACATCCGAGATGTTAGGCTGCCTTAGGTTAGGATATATAACGCTATAGAAGTATATAGTGTCCCCACCGAGATGTACGGGACGACACGATCGGGATTCTGCAAAACATTACCAGCGAGGGGCTAGATGTGTTAGGATAGGTTATATTACGTTATAGACGTGTATAATGTTCGCACAAAGACGTAGGGGCCGACCAGCCAGGAATGTTGTAAAATACTACATCCGAGATGTTAGGCTGCCTTAGGTTAGGATATATAACGCTATAGAAGTATATAGTGTCCCCACCGAGATGTACGGGACGACACGAACGGGATTCTGCAAAACATTACCAGCGAGGAGCTAGATGGGTTAGGCTAGGTTATGTTACGTTATGGACGTGTATAATGTTCCCACAAAGATGTATGGGCCGACCCGCCAGGAATGTTGTAAAATACCACATCCGAGATGTCAGACTGCCTTAGGTTAGGATATGTAACGCTATAGACGTATATAATGTCACAACCGAGACGTACGGGACGACACGAACGGGATTCTGTAAAACATTACCAGCGAGGGGCAAGATGGGTTAGGTAAGGTTATATTACGTTATAGACGTGTATAATGTTACCACAAAGAAGTAGGGGCCGACCCGCCAGGAATGTTGTAAAATACTACATCCGAGATGTCAGGCTGCCTTAGGTTAGGATATGTAACGCTATAGACGTACATAATGTCACAACCGAGACGTACGGGACGACACGAACGGGATTCTGTAAAACATTACCAGCGTGGAGCTAGATGTATTAGGTTAGGTTACGTTACGTGATGGACTTGTATAATGTTCCCACAAAGATGTAGGGGCCGACCCGCCAGGAATGTTTAAAAATACTACATCCGGGATGTTAGGATGCCTTAGGTTAGGATATATAACGCTACAGGCGTATATAATGTCCCAACCGAGACGTACTGGACGACACGAACGGGATTCTGTAAAGCATTACCAGCGAGGGGCTAGATGGGTAAGGTTAGGTTATGTTACGTTATGGACGTGTATAATGTTCCCACAAAGATGTATGGGCCGACCCGCCAGGAATGTTGTAAAATACCACATCCGAGATGTCAGACTGCCTTAGGTTAGGATATGTAACGCTATAGACGTATATAATGTCACAACCGAGACGTACGAGACGACACGAACGGGATTCTGTAAAACATTACCAGCGAGGGGCAAGATGGGTTAGGTTAGGTTATATTACGTTATAGACGTGTATAATGTTACCACAAAGAAGTAGGTGCCGACCCGCCAGGAATGTTGTAAAATACTACATCCGAGATGTCAGGCTGCCTTAGGTTAGGATATATAACGCTATAGAAGTATATAGTGTCCCCACCGAGATGTACGGGACGACACGATCGGGATTCTGTATAGCATTACCAGCGAGGGGCTAGATGTGTTATGTTAGGTTATATTACGTTATAGACGTGTATAATGTTCCCACAAAGATGTAGGGGCCGACCAGCCAGGAATGTTGTAAAATACTACATCCGAGATGTTAGGCTGCCTTAGGGTTAGGATGTGTAACGCTATAGACGTATATAATGTCACAACCGAGACGTACGGGACGACACGAACGGGATTCTGTAAAACATTTCCAGCGAGGGGCTAGATGGGTTAGGTTAGGTTATATTACGTTATGGACGTGTATAATGTTCCCACAAAGATGTAGGGGCCGACCCGCCAGGAATGTTGTAAAATACTACATCCGAGATGTCAGGCTCCCTTAGGTTAGGATATGTAACGCTATAGACGTACATAATGTCACAACCGAGACGTACGGAACGACACGAACGGGATTCTGTAAAACATTACCAGCGTGGAGCTAGATGGGTTAGGTTTGGTTATGTTACGTTATGGACGTGTATAATGTTCCCACAAAGATGTAGGGGCCGACCCGCCAGGAATGTTGGAAAATACTACATCCGATATGTTAGGCTGCCTCAGGTTAGGATATATAACGCTATAGAAGTATATAGTGTCCCCACCGAGATGTACGGGCCGACACGATCGGGATTCTGCAAAACATTACCAGCGAGGGGCTAGATGTGTTAGGATAGGTTATATTACGTTATAGACGTGTATAATGTTCGCACAAAGACGTAGGGGCCGACCAGCCAGGAATGTTGTAAAATACTACATCCGAGATGTTAGGCTGCCTTAGGTTAGGATATATAACGCTATAGAAGTATATAGTGTCCCCACCGAGATGTACGGGACGACACGATCGGGATTCTGTATAGCATTACCAGCGAGGGGCTAGATGTGTTATGTTAGGTTATATTACGTTATAGACGTGTATAATGTTCCCACAAAGATGTAGGGGCCGACCAGCCAGGAATGTTGTAAAATACTACATCCGAGATGTTAGGCTGCCTTAGGGTTAGGATATGTAACGCTATAGAAGTATATAGTGTCCCCACCGAGACGTACGGGACGACACGAACGGGATTCTGTAAAACATTTCCAGCGAGGGGCTAGATGGGTTAGGTTAGGTTATATTACGTTATGGACGTGTATAATGTTCCCACAAAGATGTAGGGGCCGACCCGCCAGGAATGTTGTAAAATACTACATCCGAGATGTCAGGCTCCCTTAGGTTAGGATATGTAACGCTATAGACGTACATAATGTCACAACCGAGACGTACGGAACGACACGAACGGGATTCTGTAAAACATTACCAGCGTGGAGCTAGATGTATTAGGTTGGGTTACGTTACGTGATGAACGTGTATAATGTTCCCACAAAGATGTATGGGCCGACCCGCCAAGAATATTGTAAAATACCACATCCGAGATGTCAGACTGCCTTAGGTTAGGATATGTAACGCTATAGACGTATATAATGTCACAACCAAGACGTACGGGACGACACGAACGGGAATCTGCAAAACATTACCAGCGTGGAGCTAGATGTATTAGGTTGGGTTACGTTACGTGATGAACGTGTATAATGTTCCCACAAAGATGTAGGGGCCGACCCGCCGGGAATGTTTAAAAATACTACATCCGGGATGTTAGGATGCCTTAGGTTAGGATATATAACGCTACAGGCGTGTATAATGTCCCAACCGAGACGTACTGGACGACACGAACGGGATTCTGTAAAACATTTCCAGCGAGGGGCTAGATGGGTTAGGTTTGCTTATGTTACGTTATGGACGTGTATAATGTTCCCACAAAGATGTATGGACCGACCCGCCAGGAATGTTGTAAAATACTACATCCGAGATGTCAGACTGCCTTAGGTTAGGATATATAACGCTATAGAAGTATATAGTGTCCCCACCGAGATGTACGGGACGACACGATCGGGATTCTGCAAAACATTACCAGCGAGGGGCTAGATGTGTTAGGATAGGTTATATTACGTTATAGACGTGTATAATGTTCGCACAAAGACGTAGGGGCCGACCAGCCAGGAATGTTGTAAAATACTACATCCGAGATGTTAGGCTGCCTTAGGTTAGGATATATAACGCTATAGAAGTATATAGTGTCCCCACCGAGATGTACGGGACGACACGATCGGGATTCTGTATAGCATTACCAGCGAGGGGCTAGATGTGTTATGTTAGGTTATATTACGTTATAGACGTGTATAATGTTCCCACAAAGATGTAGGGGCCGACCAGCCAGGAATGTTGTAAAATACTACATCCGAGATGTTAGGCTGCCTTAGGGTTAGGATATGTAACGCTATAGACGTATATAATGTCACAACCGAGACGTACGGGACGACACGAACGGGATTCTGTAAAACATTTCCAGCGAGGGGCTAGATGGGTTAGGTTAGGTTATATTACGTTATGGACGTGTATAATGTTCCCACAAAGATGTAGGGGCCGACCCGCCAGGAATGTTGTAAAATACTACATCCGAGATGTCAGGCTCCCTTAGGTTAGGATATGTAACGCTATAGACGTACATAATGTCACAACCGAGACGTACGGAACGACACGAACGGGATTCTGTAAAACATTACCAGCGTGGAGCTAGATGTATTAGGTTGGGTTACGTTACGTGATGAACGTGTATAATGTTCCCACAAAGATGTATGGGCCGACCCGCCAGGAATGTTGTGAAATACTACATCCGAGATGTCAGACTGCCTTAGGTTAGGATATGTAACGCTATAGACGTATATAATGTCACAACCGAGACGTACTGGACGACACGAACGGGATTCTGTAAAGCATTACCAGCGAGGGGCTAGATGGGTTAGGTTTGCTTATGTTACGTTATGGACGTGTATAATGTTCCCACAAAGATGTATGGGCCGACCCGCCAAGAATGTTGTAAAATACCACATCCGAGATGTCAGACTGCCTTAGGTTAGGATATGTAACGCTATAGACGTATATAATGTCACAACCAAGACGTACGGGACGACACGAACGGGATTCTGCAAAACATTACCAGCGTGGAGCTAGATGTATTAGGTTGGGTTACGTTACGTGATGAACGTGTATAATGTTCCCACAAAGATGTAGGGGCCGACCCGCCGGGAATGTTTAAAAATACTACATCCGGGATGTTAGGATGCCTTAGGTTAGGATATATAACGCTACAGGCGTGTATAATGTCCCAACCGAGACGTACTGGACGACACGAACGGGATTCTGTAAAACATTTCCAGCGAGGGGCTAGATGGGTTAGGTTTGCTTATGTTACGTTATGGACGTGTATAATGTTCCCACAAAGATGTATGGACCGACCCGCCAGGAATGTTGTAAAATACTACATCCGAGATGTCAGACTGCCTTAGGTTAGGATATATAACGCTATAGAAGTATATAGTGTCCCCACCGAGATGTACGGGACGACACGATCGGGATTCTGCAAAACATTACCAGCGAGGGGCTAGATGTGTTAGGATAGGTTATATTACGTTATAGACGTGTATAATGTTCGCACAAAGACGTAGGGGCCGACCAGCCAGGAATGTTGTAAAATACTACATCCGAGATGTTAGGCTGCCTTAGGTTAGGATATATAACGCTATAGAAGTATATAGTGTCCCCACCGAGATGTACGGGACGACACGATCGGGATTCCGTATAGCATTACCAGCGAGGGGCTAGATGTGTTATGTTAGGTTATATTACGTTATAGACGTGTATAATGTTCCCACAAAGATGTAGGGGCCGACCAGCCAGGAATGTTGTAAAATACTACATCCGAGATGTTAGGCTGCCTTAGGGTTAGGATATGTAACGCTATAGACGTATATAATGTCACAACCGAGACGTACGGGACGACACGAACGGGATTCTGTAAAACATTTCCAGCGAGGGGCTAGATGGGTTAGGTTAGGTTATATTACGTTATGGACGTGTATAATGTTCCCACAAAGATGTAGGGGCCGACCCGCCAGGAATGTTGTAAAATACTACATCCGAGATATCAGGCTCCCTTAGGTTAGGATATGTAACGCTATAGACGTACATAATGTCACAACCGAGACGTACGGAACGACACGAACGGGATTCTGTAAAGCATTACCAGCGAGGGGCTAGATGGGTCAGGTTTGCTTATGTTACGTTATGGACGTGTATAATGTTCCCACAAAGATGTATGGGCCGACCCGCCAGGAATGTTGTAAAATACTACATCCGAGATGTCAGACTGCCTTAGGTTAGGATATGTAACGCTATAGACGTATATAATGTCACAACCGAGACGTACTGGACGACACGAACGGGATTCTGTAAAGCATTACCAGCGAGGGGCTAGATGGGTTAGGTTTGCTTATGTTACGTTATGGACGTGTATAATGTTCCCACAAAGATGTATGGGCCGACCCGCCAGGAATGTTGTAAAATACCACATCCGAGATGTCAGACTGCCTTAGGTTAGGATATGTAACGCTATAGACGTATATAATGTCACAACCGAGCCGTACGGGACGACACGAACAGGATTCTGTAAAGCATTACCAGCGGTGGGCTAGATGGGTTAGGTTTGGTTATGTTACGTTATGGACGTGTATAATGTTCCCACAAAGATGTAGGGGCCGACCCGCCAGGAATGTTGGAAAATACTACATCCGATATGTTAGGCTGCCTCAGGTTAGGATATATAACGCTATAGAAGTATATAGTGTCCCCACCGAGATGTACGGGACGACACGATCGGGATTCTGTATAGCATTACCAGCGAGGGGCTAGATGTGTTATGTTAGGTTATATTACGTTATAGACGTGTATAATGTTCCCACAAAGATGTAGGGGCCGACCAGCCAGGAATGTTGTAAAATACTACATCCGAGATGTTAGGCTGCCTTAGGGTTAGGATATGTAACGCTATAGTCGTATATAATGTCACAACCGAGACGTACGGGACGACACGAACGGGATTCTGTAAAACATTTCCAGCGAGGGGCTAGATGGGTTAGGTTAGGTTATATTACGTTATAGACGTGTATAATGTTCGCACAAAGACGTAGGGGCCGACCAGCCAGGAATGTTGTAAAATACTACATCCGAGATGTCAGACTGCCTTAGGTTAGGATATGTAACGCTATAGACGTATATAATGTCACAACCGAGACGTACTGGACGACACGAACGGGATTCTGTAAAGCATTACCAGCGTGGAGCTAGATGTATTAGGTTGGGTTACGTTACGTGATGAACGTGTATAATGTTCCCACAAAGATGTAGGGGCCGACCCGCCAGGAATGCTTAAAAATACTACATCCGGGATGTTAGGATGCCTTAGGTTAGGATATATAACGCTACAATCGTGTATAATGTCCCAACCGAGACGTACTGGACGACACGAACGGGATTCTGTAAAGCATTACCAGCGAGGGGCTAGATGGGTCAGGTTTGCTTATGTTACGTTATGGACGTGTATAATGTTCCCACAAAGATGTATGGGCCGACCCGCCAGGAATGTTGTAAAATACTACATCCGAGATGTCAGACTGCCTTAGGTTAGGATATGTAACGCTATAGACGTATATAATGTCACAACCGAGACGTACTGGACGACACGAACGGGATTCTGTAAAGCATTACCAGCGAGGGGCTAGATGGGTTAGGTTTGCTTATGTTACGTTATGGACGTGTATAATGTTCCCACAAAGATGTATGGGCCGACCCGCCAGGAATGTTGTAAAATACCACATCCGAGATGTCAGACTGCCTTAGGTTAGGATATGTAACGCTATAGACGTATATAATGTCACAACCGAGCCGTACGGGACGACACGAACAGGATTCTGTAAAGCATTACCAGCGGTGGGCTAGATGGGTTAGGTTTGGTTATGTTACGTTATGGACGTGTATAATGTTCCCACAAAGATGTAGGGGCCGACCCGCCAGGAATGTTGGAAAATACTACATCCGATATGTTAGGCTGCCTCAGGTTAGGATATATAACGCTATAGAAGTATATAGTGTCCCCACCGAGATGTACGGGACGACACGATCGGGATTCTGTATAGCATTACCAGCGAGGGGCTAGATGTGTTATGTTAGGTTATATTACGTTATAGACGTGTATAATGTTCCCACAAAGATGTAGGGGCCGACCAGCCAGGAATGTTGTAAAATACTACATCCGAGATGTTAGGCTGCCTTAGGGTTAGGATATGTAACGCTATAGTCGTATATAATGTCACAACCGAGACGTACGGGACGACACGAACGGGATTCTGTAAAACATTTCCAGCGAGGGGCTAGATGGGTTAGGTTAGGTTATATTACGTTATAGACGTGTATAATGTTCGCACAAAGACGTAGGGGCCGACCAGCCAGGAATGTTGTAAAATACTACATCCGAGATGTCAGACTGCCTTAGGTTAGGATATGTAACGCTATAGACGTATATAATGTCACAACCGAGACGTACTGGACGACACGAACGGGATTCTGTAAAGCATTACCAGCGAGGGGCTAGATGGGTTAGGTTTGCTTATGTTACGTTATGGACGTGTATAATGTTCCCACAAAGATGTATGGGCCGACCCGCCAGGAATGTTGTAAAATACCACATCCGAGATGTCAGACTGCCTTAGGTTAGGATATGTAACGCTATAGACGTATATAATGTCACAACCGAGACGTACGAGACGACACGAACGGGATTCTGTAAAACATTACCAGCGAGGGGCAAGATGGGTTAGGTTAGGTTATATTACGTTATAGACGTGTATAATGTTACCACAAAGAAGTAGGTGCCGACCCGCCAGGAATGTTGTAAAATACTACATCCGAGATGTCAGGCTGCCTTAGGTTAGGATATATAACGCTATAGAAGTATATAGTGTCCCCACCGAGATGTACGGGACGACACGATCGGGATTCTGTATAGCATTACCAGCGAGGGGCTAGATGTGTTATGTTAGGTTATATTACGTTATAGACGTGTATAATGTTCCCACAAAGATGTAGGGGCCGACCAGCCAGGAATGTTGTAAAATACTACATCCGAGATGTTAGGCTGCCTTAGGGTTAGGATATGTAACGCTATAGACGTATATAATGTCACAACCGAGACGTACGGGACGACACGAACGGGATTCTGTAAAACATTTCCAGCGAGGGGCTAGATGGGTTAGGTTAGGTTATATTACGTTATGGACGTGTATAATGTTCCCACAAAGATGTAGGGGCCGACCCGCCAGGAATGTTGTAAAATACTACATCCGAGATGTCAGGCTCCCTTAGGTTAGGATATGTAACGCTATAGACGTACATAATGTCACAACCGAGACGTACGGAACGACACGAACGGGATTCTGTAAAACATTACCAGCGTGGAGCTAGATGGGTTAGGTTTGGTTATGTTACGTTATGGACGTGTATAATGTTCCCACAAAGATGTAGGGGCCGACCCGCCAGGAATGTTGGAAAATACTACATCCGATATGTTAGGCTGCCTCAGGTTAGGATATATAACGCTATAGAAGTATATAGTGTCCCCACCGAGATGTACGGGCCGACACGATCGGGATTCTGCAAAACATTACCAGCGAGGGGCTAGATGTGTTAGGATAGGTTATATTACGTTATAGACGTGTATAATGTTCGCACAAAGACGTAGGGGCCGACCAGCCAGGAATGTTGTAAAATACTACATCCGAGATGTTAGGCTGCCTTAGGTTAGGATATATAACGCTATAGAAGTATATAGTGTCCCCACCGAGATGTACGGGACGACACGATCGGGATTCTGTATAGCATTACCAGCGAGGGGCTAGATGTGTTATGTTAGGTTATATTACGTTATAGACGTGTATAATGTTCCCACAAAGATGTAGGGGCCGACCAGCCAGGAATGTTGTAAAATACTACATCCGAGATGTTAGGCTGCCTTAGGGTTAGGATATGTAACGCTATAGACGTATATAATGTCACAACCGAGACGTACGGGACGACACGAACGGGATTCTGTAAAACATTTCCAGCGAGGGGCTAGATGGGTTAGGTTAGGTTATATTACGTTATGGACGTGTATAATGTTCCCACAAAGATGTAGGGGCCGACCCGCCAGGAATGTTGTAAAATACTACATCCGAGATGTCAGGCTCCCTTAGGTTAGGATATGTAACGCTATAGACGTACATAATGTCACAACCGAGACGTACGGAACGACACGAACGGGATTCTGTAAAACATTACCAGCGTGGAGCTAGATGTATTAGGTTGGGTTACGTTACGTGATGAACGTGTATAATGTTCCCACAAAGATGTATGGGCCGACCCGCCAAGAATATTGTAAAATACCACATCCGAGATGTCAGACTGCCTTAGGTTAGGATATGTAACGCTATAGACGTATATAATGTCACAACCAAGACGTACGGGACGACACGAACGGGATTCTGCAAAACATTACCAGCGTGGAGCTAGATGTATTAGGTTAGGTTACGTTACGTGATGAACGTGTATAATGTTCCCACAAAGATGTAGGGGCCGACCCGCCGGGAATGTTTAAAAATACTACATCCGGGATGTTAGGATGCCTTAGGTTAGGATATATAACGCTACAGGCGTGTATAATGTCCCAACCGAGACGTACTGGACGACACGAACGGGATTCTGTAAAACATTTCCAGCGAGGGGCTAGATGGGTTAGGTTTGCTTATGTTACGTTATGGACGTGTATAATGTTCCCACAAAGATGTATGGACCGACCCGCCAGGAATGTTGTAAAATACTACATCCGAGATGTCAGACTGCCTTAGGTTAGGATATATAACGCTATAGAAGTATATAGTGTCCCCACCGAGATGTACGGGACGACACGATCGGGATTCTGCAAAACATTACCAGCGAGGGGCTAGATGTGTTAGGATAGGTTATATTACGTTATAGACGTGTATAATGTTCGCACAAAGACGTAGGGGCCGACCAGCCAGGAATGTTGTAAAATACTACATCCGAGATGTTAGGCTGCCTTAGGTTAGGATATATAACGCTATAGAAGTATATAGTGTCCCCACCGAGATGTACGGGACGACACGATCGGGATTCTGTATAGCATTACCAGCGAGGGGCTAGATGTGTTATGTTAGGTTATATTACGTTATAGACGTGTATAATGTTCCCACAAAGATGTAGGGGCCGACCAGCCAGGAATGTTGTAAAATACTACATCCGAGATGTTAGGCTGCCTTAGGGTTAGGATATGTAACGCTATAGACGTATATAATGTCACAACCGAGACGTACGGGACGACACGAACGGGATTCTGTAAAACATTTCCAGCGAGGGGCTAGATGGGTTAGGTTAGGTTATATTACGTTATGGACGTGTATAATGTTCCCACAAAGATGTAGGGGCCGACCCGCCAGGAATGTTGTAAAATACTACATCCGAGATGTCAGGCTCCCTTAGGTTAGGATATGTAACGCTATAGACGTACATAATGTCACAACCGAGACGTACGGAACGACACGAACGGGATTCTGTAAAACATTACCAGCGTGGAGCTAGATGTATTAGGTTGGGTTACGTTACGTGATGAACGTGTATAATGTTCCCACAAAGATGTATGGGCCGACCCGCCAGGAATGTTGTGAAATACTACATCCGAGATGTCAGACTGCCTTAGGTTAGGATATGTAACGCTATAGACGTATATAATGTCACAACCGAGACGTACTGGACGACACGAACGGGATTCTGTAAAGCATTACCAGCGAGGGGCTAGATGGGTTAGGTTTGCTTATGTTACGTTATGGACGTGTATAATGTTCCCACAAAGATGTATGGGCCGACCCGCCAAGAATGTTGTAAAATACCACATCCGAGATGTCAGACTGCCTTAGGTTAGGATATGTAATGCTATAGACGTATATAATGTCACAACCAAGACGTACGGGACGACACGAACGGGATTCTGCAAAACATTACCAGCGTGGAGCTAGATGTATTAGGTTGGGTTACGTTACGTGATGAACGTGTATAATGTTCCCACAAAGATGTAGGGGCCGACCCGCCGGGAATGTTTAAAAATACTACATCCGGGATGTTAGGATGCCTTAGGTTAGGATATATAACGCTACAGGCGTGTATAATGTCCCAACCGAGACGTACTGGACGACACGAACGGGATTCTGTAAAACATTTCCAGCGAGGGGCTAGATGGGTTAGGTTTGCTTATGTTACGTTATGGACGTGTATAATGTTCCCACAAAGATGTATGGACCGACCCGCCAGGAATGTTGTAAAATACTACATCCGAGATGTCAGACTGCCTTAGGTTAGGATATATAACGCTATAGAAGTATATAGTGTCCCCACCGAGATGTACGGGACGACACGATCGGGATTCTGCAAAACATTACCAGCGAGGGGCTAGATGTGTTAGGATAGGTTATATTACGTTATAGACGTGTATAATGTTCGCACAAAGACGTAGGGGCCGACCAGCCAGGAATGTTGTAAAATACTACATCCGAGATGTTAGGCTGCCTTAGGTTAGGATATATAACGCTATAGAAGTATATAGTGTCCCCACCGAGATGTACGGGACGACACGATCGGGATTCCGTATAGCATTACCAGCGAGGGGCTAGATGTGTTATGTTAGGTTATATTACGTTATAGACGTGTATAATGTTCCCACAAAGATGTAGGGGCCGACCAGCCAGGAATGTTGTAAAATACTACATCCGAGATGTTAGGCTGCCTTAGGGTTAGGATATGTAACGCTATAGACGTATATAATGTCACAACCGAGACGTACGGGACGACACGAACGGGATTCTGTAAAACATTTCCAGCGAGGGGCTAGATGGGTTAGGTTAGGTTATATTACGTTATGGACGTGTATAATGTTCCCACAAAGATGTAGGGGCCGACCCGCCAGGAATGTTGTAAAATACTACATCCGAGATGTCAGGCTCCCTTAGGTTAGGATATGTAACGCTATAGACGTACATAATGTCACAACCGAGACGTACGGAACGACACGAACGGGATTCTGTAAAACATTACCAGCGTGGAGCTAGATGTATTAGGTTGGGTTACGTTACGTGATGAACGTGTATAATGTTCCCACAAAGATGTAGGGGCCGACCCGCCAGGAATGCTTAAAAATACTACATCCGGGATGTTAGGATGCCTTAGGTTAGGATATATAACGCTACAATCGTGTATAATGTCCCAACCGAGACGTACTGGACGACACGAACGGGATTCTGTAAAGCATTACCAGCGAGGGGCTAGATGGGTCAGGTTTGCTTATGTTACGTTATGGACGTGTATAATGTTCCCACAAAGATGTATGGGCCGACCCGCCAGGAATGTTGTAAAATACTACATCCGAGATGTCAGACTGCCTTAGGTTAGGATATGTAACGCTATAGACGTATATAATGTCACAACCGAGACGTACTGGACGACACGAACGGGATTCTGTAAAGCATTACCAGCGAGGGGCTAGATGGGTTAGGTTTGCTTATGTTACGTTATGGACGTGTATAATGTTCCCACAAAGATGTATGGGCCGACCCGCCAGGAATGTTGTAAAATACCACATCCGAGATGTCAGACTGCCTTAGGTTAGGATATGTAACGCTATAGACGTATATAATGTCACAACCGAGCCGTACGGGACGACACGAACAGGATTCTGTAAAGCATTACCAGCGGTGGGCTAGATGGGTTAGGTTTGGTTATGTTACGTTATGGACGTGTATAATGTTCCCACAAAGATGTAGGGGCCGACCCGCCAGGAATGTTGGAAAATACTACATCCGATATGTTAGGCTGCCTCAGGTTAGGATATATAACGCTATAGAAGTATATAGTGTCCCCACCGAGATGTACGGGACGACACGATCGGGATTCTGTATAGCATTACCAGCGAGGGGCTAGATGTGTTATGTTAGGTTATATTACGTTATAGACGTGTATAATGTTCCCACAAAGATGTAGGGGCCGACCAGCCAGGAATGTTGTAAAATACTACATCCGAGATGTTAGGCTGCCTTAGGGTTAGGATATGTAACGCTATAGACGTATATAATGTCACAACCGAGACGTACGGGACGACACGAACGGGATTCTGTAAAACATTTCCAGCGAGGGGCTAGATGGGTTAGGTTAGGTTATATTACGTTATAGACGTGTATAATGTTCGCACAAAGACGTAGGGGCCGACCAGCCAGGAATGTTGTAAAATACTACATCCGAGATGTCAGACTGCCTTAGGTTAGGATATGTAACGCTATAGACGTATATAATGTCACAACCGAGACGTACTGGACGACACGAACGGGATTCTGTAAAGCATTACCAGCGAGGGGCTAGATGGGTTAGGTTTGCTTATGTTACGTTATGGACGTGTATAATGTTCCCACAAAGATGTATGGGCCGACCCGCCAGGAATGTTGTAAAATACCACATCCGAGATGTCAGACTGCCTTAGGTTAGGATATGTAACGCTATAGACGTATATAATGTCACAACCGAGCCGTACGGGACGACACGAACAGGATTCTGTAAAGCATTACCAGCGGTGGGCTAGATGGGTTAGGTTTGGTTATGTTACGTTATGGACGTGTATAATGTTCCCACAAAGATGTAGGGGCCGACCCGCCAGGAATGTTGGAAAATACTACATCCGATATGTTAGGCTGCCTCAGGTTAGGATATATAACGCTATAGAAGTATATAGTGTCCCCACCGAGATGTACGGGCCGACACGATCGGGATTCTGCAAAACATTACCAGCGAGGGGCTAGATGTGTTAGGATAGGTTATATTACGTTATAGACGTGTATAATGTTCGCACAAAGACGTAGGGGCCGACCAGCCAGGAATGTTGTAAAATACTACATCCGAGATGTTAGGCTGCCTTAGGTTAGGATATATAACGCTATAGAAGTATATAGTGTCCCCACCGAGATGTACGGGACGACACGATCGGGATTCTGTATAGCATTACCAGCGAGGGGCTAGATGTGTTATGTTAGGTTATATTACGTTATAGACGTGTATAATGTTCCCACAAAGATGTAGGGGCCGACCAGCCAGGAATGTTGTAAAATACTACATCCGAGATGTCAGACTGCCTTAGGTTAGGATATGTAACGCTATAGACGTATATAATGTCACAACCGAGACGTACTGGACGACACGAACGGGATTCTGTAAAGCATTACCAGCGAGGGGCTAGATGGGTTAGGTTTGCTTATGTTACGTTATGGACGTGTATAATGTTCCCACAAAGATGTATGGGCCGACCCGCCAGGAATGTTGTAAAATACCACATCCGAGATGTCAGACTGCCTTAGGTTAGGATATGTAACGCTATAGACGTATATAATGTCACAACCGAGCCGTACGGTACGACACGAACAGGATTCTGTAAAGCATTACCAGCGGTGGGCTAGATGGGTTAGGTTTGGTTATGTTACGTTATGGACGTGTATAATGTTCCCACAAAGATGTAGGGGCCGACCCGCCAGGAATGTTGGAAAATACTACATCCGATATGTTAGGCTGCCTCAGGTTAGGATATATAACGCTATAGAAGTATATAGTGTCCCCAACGAGATGTACGGGACGACACGATCGGGATTCTGCAAAACATTACCAGCGAGGGGCTAGATGTGTTAGGATAGGTTATATTACGTTATAGACGTGTATAATGTTTGCACAAAGACGTAGGGGCCGACCAGCCAGGAATGTTGTAAAATACCACATCCGAGATGTCAGACTGCCTTAGGTTAGGATATGTAACGCTATAGACGTATATAATGTCACAACCGAGACGTACGGGACGACACGAACGGGATTCTGTAAAACATTTCCAGCGAGGGGCTAGATGGGTTAGGTTAGGTTATATTACGTTATGGACGTGTATAATGTTCCCACAAGGATGTAGGGGCCGACCCGCCAGGAATGTTGTAAAATACTACATCCGAGATGTTAGGCTGCCTTAGGTTAGGATATATAACGCTATAGAAGTATATAGTGTCCCCACCGAGATGTACGGGACGACACGATCGGGATTCTGCAAAACATTACCAGCGAGGGGCTAGATGTGTTAGGATAGGTTATATTACGTTATAGACGTGTATAATGTTCGCACAAAGACGTAGGGGCCGACCAGCCAGGAATGTTGTAAAATACTACATCCGAGATGTTAGGCTGCCTTAGGTTAGGATATATAACGCTATAGAAGTATATAGTGTCCCCACCGAGATGTACGGGACGACACGAACGGGATTCTGCAAAACATTTCCAGCGAGGGGCTAGATGTGTTAGGTTAGGTTATATTACGTTATAGACGTGTATAATGTTCGCACAAAGATGTAGGGGCCGACCAGCCAGGAATGTTGTAAAATACTACATCCGAGATGTTAGGCTGCCTTAGGTTAGGATATATAACGCTATAGAAGTATATAATGTCCCAACCGAGACGTACTGGACGACACGAACGGGATTCTGTAAAGCATTACCAGCGAGGGGCAAGATGGGTTAGGTAAGGTTATATTACGTTATAGACGTGTATAATGTTACCACAAAGAAGTAGGGGCCGACCCGCCAGGAATGTTGTAAAATACTACATCCGAGATGTCAGGCTGCCTTAGGTTAGGATATGTAACGCTATAGACGTACATAATGTCACAACCGAGACGTACGGGACGACACGAACGGGATTCTGTAAAACATTACCAGCGTGGAGCTAGATGTATTAGGTTAGGTTACGTTACGTGATGGACTTGTATAATGTTCCCACAAAGATGTAGGGGCCGACCCGCCAGGAATGTTTAAAAATACTACATCCGGGATGTTAGGATGCCTTAGGTTAGGATATATAACGCTACAGGCGTATATAATGTCCCAACCGAGACGTACTGGACGACACGAACGGGATTCTGTAAAGCATTACCAGCGAGGGGCTAGATGGGTAAGGTTAGGTTATGTTACGTTATGGACGTGTATAATGTTCCCACAAAGATGTATGGGCCGACCCGCCAGGAATGTTGTAAAATACCACATCCGAGATGTCAGACTGCCTTAGGTTAGGATATGTAACGCTATAGACGTATATAATGTCACAACCGAGACGTACGAGACGACACGAACGGGATTCTGTAAAACATTACCAGCGAGGGGCAAGATGGGTTAGGTTAGGTTATATTACGTTATAGACGTGTATAATGTTACCACAAAGAAGTAGGTGCCGACCCGCCAGGAATGTTGTAAAATACTACATCCGAGATGTCAGGCTGCCTTAGGTTAGGATATATAACGCTATAGAAGTATATAGTGTCCCCACCGAGATGTACGGGACGACACGCACGGGATCCTGCAAAACATTACCAGCGGGGGGCTAGATGTATTAGGTTAGGTTAAATTACGTCATAGACGTGTATAATGTTCCCACAAAGATGTAGGGGCCGACCAGCCAGGAATGTTGTAAAATACTACATCTGAGATGTTAGGCTGCCTCAGGTTAGGATATATAACGCTATAGAAGTATATAGTGTCCCCACCGAGATGTACGGGACGACACGATCGGGATTCTGCAAAACATTACCAGCGAGGGGCTAGATGTGTTAGGATAGGTTATATTACGTTATAGACGTGTATAATGTTCGCACAAAGACGTAGGGGCCGACCAGCCAGGAATGTTGTAAAATACTACATCCGAGATGTTAGGCTGCCTTAGGTTAGGATATGTAACGCTATAGACGTATATAATGTCATAACCGAGACGTACGGGACGACACGAACGGGATTCTGTGAAACATTTCCAGCGAGGGGCTAGATGGGTCGGTTAGGTTATATTACGTTATGGACGTGTATAATGTTCCCACAAAGATGTAGGGGCCGACCCGCCAGGAATGTTGTAAAATACTACATCCGAGATGTTAGGCTGCCTTAGGTTAGGATATATAACGCTATAGAAGTATATAGTGTCCCCACCGAGATGTACGGGACGACACGCACGGGATCCTGCAAAACATTACCAGCGGGGGGCTAGATGTATTAGGTTAGGTTAAATTACGTTATAGACGTGTATAATGTTCCCACAAAGATGTAGGGGCCGACCCGCCAGGAATGTTGTAAAATACTACATCCGAGATGTCAGGCTCCCTTAGGTTAGGATATGTAACGCTATAGACGTACATAATGTCACAACCGAGACGTACGGAACGACACGAACGGGATTCTGTAAAACATTACCAGCGTGGAGCTAGATGTATTAGGTTGGGTTACGTTACGTGATGAACGTGTATAATGTTCCCACAAAGATGTAGGGGCCGACCCGCCAGGAATGCTTAAAAATACTACATCCGGGATGTTAGGATGCCTTAGGTTAGGATATATAACGCTACAGGCGTGTATAATGTCCCAACCGAGACGTACTGGACGACACGAACGGGATTCTGTAAAGCATTACCAGCGAGGGGCTAGATGGGTTAGGTTTGCTTATGTTACGTTATGGACGTGTATAATGTTCCCACAAAGATGTATGGGCCGACCCGCCAGGAATGTTGTAAAATACTACATCCGAGATGTCAGACTGCCTTAGGTTAGGATATATAACGCTACAGGCGTGTATAATGTCCCAACCGAGACGTACTGGACGACACGAACGGGATTCTGTAAAGCATTACCAGCGAGGGGCTAGATGGGTTAGGTTTGCTTATGTTACGTTATGGACGTGTATAATGTTCCCACAAAGATGTATGGGCCGACCCGCCAGGAATGTTGTGAAATACTACATCCGAGATGTCAGACTGCCTTAGGTTAGGATATGTAACGCTATAGACGTATATAATGTCACAACCGAGCCGTACGGGACGACACGAACAGGATTCTGTAAAGCATTACCAACGGTGGGCTAGATGGGTTAGGTTTGGTTATGTTACGTTATGGACGTGTATAATGTTCCCACAAAGATGTAGGGGCCGACCCGCCAGGAATGTTGGAAAATACTACATCCGATATGTTAGGCTGCCTCAGGTTAGGATATATAACGCTATAGAAGTATATAGTGTCCCCACCGAGATGTACGGGACGACACGATCGGGATTCTGCAAAACATTACCAGCGAGGGGCTAGATGTGTTAGGATAGGTTATATTACGTTATAGACGTGTATAATGTTCGCACAAAGACGTAGGGGCCGACCAGCCAGGAATGTTGTAAAATACTACATCCGAGATGTTAGGCTGCCTTAGGTTAGGATATATAACGCTATAGAAGTATATAGTGTCCCCACCGAGATGTACGGGACGACACGATCGGGATTCTGCAAAACATTTCCAGCGAGGGGCTAGATGTGTTAGGTTAGGTTATATTACGTTATAGACGTGTATAATGTTCGCACAAAGATGTAGGGGCCGACCAGCCAGGAATGTTGTAAAATACTACATCCGAGATGTTAGGCTGCCTTAGGTTAGGATATATAACGCTATAGAAGTATATAATGTCCCAACCGAGACGTACTGGACGACACGAACGGGATTCTGTAAAGCATTACCAGCGAGGGGCTAGATGGGTTAGGTTTGCTTATGTTACGTTATGGACGTGTATAATGTTCCCACAAAGATGTATGGGCCGACCCGCCAGGAATGTTGTAAAATACCACATCCGAGATGTCAGACTGCCTTAGGTTAGGATATGTAACGCTATAGACGTATATAATGTCACAACCAAGACGTACGGGACGACACGAACGGGATTCTGCAAAACATTACCAGCGTGGAGCTAGATGTATTAGGTTGGGTTACGTTACGTGATGAACGTGTATAATGTTCCCACAAAGATGTAGGGGCCGACCCGCCAGGAATGTTTAAAAATACTACATCCGGGATGTTAGGATGCCTTAGGTTAGGATATATAACGCTACAGGCGTGTATAATGTCCCAACCGAGACGTACTGGACGACACGAACGGGATTCTGTAAAGCATTACCAGCGAGGGCCTAGATGTGTTAGGATAGGTTATATTACGTTATGGACGTATATAATGTTCCCACTGAGAAGTAGGGGCCGACCCGCCAGGAATGTTGTAAAATACTACATCCGAGACTTTAGGCTGCCTTAGGTTAGGATATATAACGCTACGGACGTATATAATGTCCCAACCGAGACGTACTGGACGACACGAACGGGATTCTGCAAAACATTACCAGCGAGGAGCTAGATGGGTTAGGCTAGGTTATGTTACGTTATGGACGTGTATAATGTTCCCACAAAGATGTATGGGCCGACCCGCCAGGAATGTTGTAAAATACCACATCCGAGATGTCAGAATGCCTTAGGTTAGGATATGTAACGCTATAGACGTATATAATGTCACAACCGAGACGTACGGGACGACAGGAACGGGATTCTGTAAAACATTACCAGCGAGGGGCAAGATGGGTTAGGTAAGGTTATATTACGTTATAGACGTGTATAATGTTACCACAAAGAAGTAGGGGCCGACCCGCCAGGAATGTTGTAAAATACTACATCCGAGATGTCAGGCTGCCTTAGGTTAGGATATGTAACGCTATAGACGTACATAATGTCACAACCGAGACGTACGGGACGACACGAACGGGATTCTGTAAAACATTACCAGCGTGGAGCTAGATGTATTAGGTTAGGTTACGTTACGTGATGGACTTGTATAATGTTCCCACAAAGATGTAGGGGCCGACCCGCCAGGAATGTTTAAAAATACTACATCCGGGATGTTAGGATGCCTTAGGTTAGGATATATAACGCTACAGGCGTATATAATGTCCCAACCGAGACGTACTGGACGACACGAACGGGATTCTGTAAAGCATTACCAGCGAGGGGCTAGATGGGTAAGGTTAGGTTATGTTACGTTATGGACGTGTATAATGTTCCCACAAAGATGTATGGGCCGACCCGCCAGGAATGTTGTAAAATACCACATCCGAGATGTCAGACTGCCTTAGGTTAGGATATGTAACGCTATAGACGTATATAATGTCACAACCGAGACGTACGAGACGACACGAACGGGATTCTGTAAAACATTACCAGCGAGGGGCAAGATGGGTTAGGTTAGGTTATAATACGTTATAGACGTGTATAATGTTACCACAAAGATGTAGGGGCCGACCCGCCAGGAATGTTGTAAAATACTACATCCGAGATGTCAGGCTGCCTTAGGTTAGGATATGTAACGCTATACACGTATATAATGTCACAACCAAGACGTACGGGACGACACGAACGGGATTCTGCAAAACATTACCAGCGAGGGGCAAGATGTATAAGGTTAGACTATATTACGTTATAGACGTGTATAATGTCCACAAAAGAAGTAGGGGCCGACCCGCCAGGAATGTTGTAAAATACTACATCCGAGATGTCAGGCTGCCTTACGTTAGGATATGTAACGCTATAGACGTACATAATGTCACAACTGAGACGTACGGGACGACACGAACGGGATTCTGTAAAACATTACCAGCGAGGGGCTAGATGGGTTAGGTTAGGTTATATTACGTTATAGACGTGTATACTGTTCCCACAAAGAAGTAGGGGCCGACCCGCCAGGAATGTTGTAAAATACTACATCCGAGATGTCAGGCAGCCTTAGGTTAGGATATGTAACGCTATAGACGTATATAACGTCACAACCGAGACGTACGGGACGACAGGAACGGGATTCTGTAAAACATTTCCAACGAGGGGCTAGATGTGTTAGGTTAGGTTATATTACGTTATGGACGTGTATAATGTTCCCACAAAGATATAGGGGCCGAACCGCCAGGAATGTTTTAAAATACTACATCCGAGATGTCAGGCTGCCTTAGGTTAGGATATATAACGCTATAGAAGTATATAGTGTCCCCACCGAGATGTACGGGACGACACGCACGGGATCCTGCAAAACATTACCAGCGGGGGGCTAGATGTATTAGGTTAGGTTAAATTACGTTATAGACGTGTATAATGTTCCCACAAAGATGTAGGGGCCGACCAGCCAGGAATGTTGTAAAATACTACGTCTGAGATGTTAGGCTGCCTCAGGTTAGGATATATAACGCTATAGAAGTATATAGTGTCCCCACCGAGATGTACGGGACGACACGATCGGGATTCTGCAAAACATTACCAGCGAGGGGCTAGATGTGTTAGGATAGGTTATATTACGTTATAGACGTGTATAATGTTCGCACAAAGACGTAGGTGCCGACCAGCCAGGAATGTTGTAAAATACTACATCCGAGATGTTAGGCTGCCTTAGGTTAGGATATGTAACGCTATAGACGTATATAATGTCACAACCGAGACGTACGGGACGACACGAACGGGATTCTGTGAAACATTTCCAGCGAGGGGCTAGATGGGTTAGGTTAGGTTATATTACGTTATGGACGTGTATAATGTTCCCACAAAGATGTAGGGGCCGACCCGCCAGGAATGTTGTAAAATACTACATCCGAGATGTCAGGCTGCCTTAGGTTAGGATATGTAACGCTATAGACGTACATAATGTCACAACCGAGACGTACGGGACGACACGAACGGGATTCTGTAAAACATTACCAGCGTGGAGCTAGATGTATTAGGTTAGGTTACGTTACGTGATGGACTTGTATAATGTTCTCACAAAGATGTAGGGGCCGACCCGCCAGGAATGTTTAAAAATACTACATCCGGGATGTTAGGATGCCTTAGGTTAGGATATATAACGCTACAGGCGTATATAATGTCCCAACCGAGACGTACTGGACGACACGAACGGGATTCTGTAAAGCATTACCAGCGAGGGGCTAGATGGGTAAGGTTAGGTTATGTTACGTTATGGACGTGTATAATGTTCCCACAAAGATGTATGGGCCGACCCGCCAGGAATGTTGTAAAATACCACATCCGAGATGTCAGACTGCCTTAGGTTAGGATATGTAACGCTATAGACGTATATAATGTCACAACCGAGACGTACGAGACGACACGAACGGGATTCTGTAAAACATTACCAGCGAGGGGCAAGATGGGTTAGGTTAGGTTATAATACGTTATAGACGTGTATAATGTTACCACAAAGATATAGGGGCCGAACCGCCAGGAATGTTTTAAAATACTACATCCGAGATGTCAGGCTGCCTTAGGTTAGGATATATAACGCTATAGAAGTATATAGTGTCCCCACCGAGATGTACGGGACGACACGCACGGGATCCTGCAAAACATTACCAGCGGGGGGCTAGATGTATTAGGTTAGGTTAAATTACGTTATAGACGTGTATAATGTTCCCACAAAGATGTAGGGGCCGACCAGCCAGGAATGTTGTAAAATACTACGTCTGAGATGTTAGGCTGCCTCAGGTTAGGATATATAACGCTATAGAAGTATATAGTGTCCCCACCGAGATGTACGGGACGACACGATCGGGATTCTGCAAAACATTACCAGCGAGGGGCTAGATGTGTTAGGATAGGTTATATTACGTTATAGACGTGTATAATGTTCGCACAAAGACGTAGGTGCCGACCAGCCAGGAATGTTGTAAAATACTACATCCGAGATGTTAGGCTGCCTTAGGTTAGGATATGTAACGCTATAGACGTATATAATGTCACAACCGAGACGTACGGGACGACACGAACGGGATTCTGTGAAACATTTCCAGCGAGGGGCTAGATGGGTTAGGTTAGGTTATATTACGTTATGGACGTGTATAATGTTCCCACAAAGATGTAGGGGCCGACCCGCCAGGAATGTTGTAAAATACTACATCCGAGATGTCAGGCTGCCTTAGGTTAGGATATGTAACGCTATAGACGTACATAATGTCACAACCGAGACGTACGGGACGACACGAACGGGATTCTGTAAAACATTACCAGCGTGGAGCTAGATGTATTAGGTTAGGTTACGTTACGTGATGGACTTGTATAATGTTCCCACAAAGATGTAGGGGCCGACCCGCCAGGAATGTTTAAAAATACTACATCCGGGATGTTAGGATGCCTTAGGTTAGGATATATAACGCTACAGGCGTATATAATGTCCCAACCGAGACGTACTGGACGACACGAACGGGATTCTGTAAAGCATTACCAGCGAGGGGCTAGATGGGTAAGGTTAGGTTATGTTACGTTATGGACGTGTATAATGTTCCCACAAAGATGTATGGGCCGACCCGCCAGGAATGTTGTAAAATACCACATCCGAGATGTCAGACTGCCTTAGGTTAGGATATGTAACGCTATAGACGTATATAATGTCACAACCGAGACGTACGAGACGACACGAACGGGATTCTGTAAAACATTACCAGCGAGGGGCAAGATGGGTTAGGTTAGGTTATAATACGTTATAGACGTGTATAATGTTACCACAAAGAAGTAGGGGCCGACCCGCCAGGAATGTTGTAAAATACTACATCCGAGATGTCAGGCTGCCTTAGGTTAGGATATGTAACGCTATACACGTATATAATGTCACAACCAAGACGTACGGGACGACACGAACGGGATTCTGCAAAACATTACCAGCGAGGGGCAAGATGTATAAGGTTAGACTATATTACGTTATAGACGTGTATAATGTCCACAAAAGAAGTAGGGGCCGACCCGCCAGGAATGTTGTAAAATACTACATCCGAGATGTCAGGCTGCCTTACGTTAGGATATGTAACGCTATAGACGTACATAATGACACAACTGAGACGTACGGGACGACACGAACGGGATTCTGTAAAACATTACCAGCGAGGGGCTAGATGGGTTAGGTTAGGTTATATTACGTTATAGACGTGTATACTGTTCCCACAAAGAAGTAGGGGCCGACCCGCCAGGAATGTTGTAAAATACTACATCCGAGATGTCAGGCTGCCTTAGGTTAGGATATGTAACGCTATAGACGTATATAATGTCACAACCGAGACGTACGGGACGACACGAACGGGATTCTGTGAAACATTTCCAGCGAGGGGCTAGATGGGTTAGGTTAGGTTATATTACGTTATGGACGTGTATAATGTTCCCACAAAGATGTAGGGGCCGACCCGCCAGGAATGTTGTAAAATACTACATCCGAGATGTTAGGCTGCCTTAGGTTAGGATATATAACGCTATAGAAGTATATAATGTCCCCACCGAGATGTACGGGACGACACGATCGGGATTCTGCAAAACATTACCAGCGAGGGGCTAGATGTGTTAGGTTAGGTTATATTACGTTATAGACGTGTATAATGTTCGCACAAAGATGTAGGGGCCGACCAGCCAGGAATGTTGTAAAATACTACATCCGAGATGTTAGGCTGCCTTAGGTTAGGATATATAACGCTATAGACGTATATAATATCCGAACCGAGATGTACGGGACGACACGAACGGGATTCTGAAAAACATTACCAGCGTGGAGCTAGATGTATTAGGTTAGGTTACGTTACGTGATGGACGTGTATAATGTTCCCACAAAGATATAGGGGCCGACCCTCCAGGAATGTTTTAAAATACTACATCCGAAATGTCAGGCTGCCTTAGGTTAGGATATATAACGCTATAGAAGTATATAGTGTCCCCACCGAGATGTACGGGACGACACGAACAGGATCCTGGAAAACATTACCAGCGGGGGGCTAGATGTGTTAGGTTAGGTTAAATTACGTTATCGACGTGTATAATGTTCCCACAAAGATGTAGGGGCCGACCAGCCAGGAATGTTGTAAAATACTACATCCGAGATGTTAGGCTGCCTTAGGTTAGGATATATAACGCTATAGAAGTATATAGTGTCCCCACCGAGATGTACGGGACGACACGATCGGGATTCTGCAAAATATTACCAGCGAGGGGCTAGATGTGTTAGGATAGGTTATATTACGTTATAGACGTGTATAATGTTCGCACAAAGACGTAGGGGCCGACCAGGCAGGAATGTTGTAAAATACTACATCCGAGATGTTAGGCTGCCTTAGGTTAGGATATGTAACGCTATAGACGTATATAATGTCACAACCGAGACGTACGGGACGACACGAACGGGATTCTGTAAAACATTTCCAGCGGGGAGCTAGATGGGTTAGGTTAGGTTATATTACGTTATGGACGTGTATAATGTTCCCACAAAGATGTAGGGGCCGACCCGCCAGGAATGTTGTAAAATACTACATCGGAGATGTCAGGCTGCCTTAGGTTAGGATATGTAACGCAATACACGTATATAATGTCACAACCGAGACGTACGGGACGACACGAACGGGATTCTGTAAAACATTACCAGCGTGGAGCTAGATGTATTAGGTTAGGTTACGTTACGTGATGTACGTGTATAATGTTCCCACAAAGATGTAGGGGCCGACCCGCCAGGAATGTTTAAAAATACTACATCCGGGATGTTAGGATGCCTTAGGATAGGATATATAACGCTACAGGCGTATATAATGTCCCAACCGAGACGTACTGGACGACACGAACGGGATTCTGTAAAGCATTACCAGCGAGGGGCTAGATGGGTTAGGTTTGCTTATGTTACGTTATGGACGTGTATAATGTTCCCACAAAGATGTATGGGCCGACCCGCCAGGAATGTTGTAAAATACCACATCCGAGATGTCAGACTGCCTTAGGTTAGGATATGTAACGCTATAGAAGTATATAATGTCACAACCGAGACGTACGGGACGACACGAACGGGATTCTGTAAAACATTACCAGCGAGGGGCAAGATGGGTTAGGTTAGGTTATATTACGTTATAGACGTGTATAATGTTACCACAAAGAAGTAGGGGCCGACCCGCCAGGAATGTTGTAAAATACTACATCCGAGATGTCAGGCTGCCTTAGGTTAGGATATGTAACGCTATACACGTATATAATGTCACAACCAAGACGTACGGGACGACACGAACGGGATCCTGCAAAACATTACCAGCGGGGGGCTAGATGTATTAGGTTAGGTTAAATTACGTTATAGACGTGTATAATGTTCCCACAAAGATGTAGGGGCCGACCAGCCAGGAATGTTGTAAAATACTACATCCGAGATGTTAGGCTGCCTTAGGTTAGGATATGTAACGCTATAGACGTATATAATGTCACAACCGAGACGTACGGGACGACACGAACGGGATTCTGTAAAACATTTCCAGCGAGGGGCTAGATGGGTTAGGTTAGGTTATATTACGTTATGGACGTGTATAATGTTCCCACAAAGATGTATGGGCCGACCCGCCAGGAATGTTGTAAAATACCACATCCGAGATGTCAGACTGCCTTAGGTTAGGATATGTAACGCTATAGACGTATATAATGTCACAACCGAGACGTACGGGACGACACGAACGGGATTCTGTAAAACATTACCAGCGAGGGGCAAGATGGGTTAGGTTAGGTTATATTACTTTATAGACGTGTATAATGTTACCACAAAGAAGTAGGGGCCGACCCGCCAGGAATGTTGTAAAATACTACATCCGAGATGTCAGGCTGCCTTAGGTTAGGATATGTAACGCTATACACGTATATAATGTCACAAACAAGACGTACGAGACGACACGAACGGGATTCTGCAAAACATTACCAGCGAGGGGCAAGATGTATAAGGTTAGACTATATTACGTTATAGACGTGTATAATGTCCACAAAAGAAGTAGGGGCCGACCCGCCAGGAATGTGGTAAAATACTACATCCGAGATGTCAGGCTGCCTTAGGTTAGGATATGTAACGCTATAGACGTACATAATGTCACAACTGAGACGTACGGGACGACACGAACGGGATTCTGTAAAACATTACCAGCGAGGGGCTAGATGGGTTAGATTAGGTTATATTACGTTATAGACGTGTATAATGTTACCACAAAGAAGTAGGGGCCGACCCGCCAGGAATGTTGTAAAATACTACATCCGAGATGTCAGGCTGCCTTAGGTTAGGATATGTAACGCTATACACGTATATAATGTCACAACCAAGACGTACGGGACGACACGAACGGGATTCTGCAAAACATTACCAGCGAGGGGCAAGATGTATAAGGTTAGACTATATTACGTTATAGACGTGTATAATGTCCACAAAAGAAGTAGGGGCCGACCCGCCAGGAATGTTGTAAAATACTACATCCGAGATGTCAGGCTGCCTTACGTTAGGATATGTAACGCTATAGACGTACATAATGTCACAACTGAGACGTACGGGACGACACGAACGGGATTCTGTAAAACATTACCAGCGAGGGGCTAGATGGGTTAGGTTAGGTTATATTACGTTATAGACGTGAATACTGTTCCCACAAAGAAGTAGGGGCCGACCCGCCAGGAATGTTGTAAAATACTACATCCGAGATGTCAGACTGCCTTAGGTTAGGATATGTAACGCTATAGACGTATATAATGTCACAACCAAGACGTACGGGACGACACGAACGGGATTCTGCAAAACATTACCAGCGTGGAGCTAGATGTATTAGGTTGGGTTACGTTACGTGATGAACGTGTATAATGTTCCCACAAAGATGTAGGGGCCGACCCGCCGGGAATGTTTAAAAATACTACATCCGGGATGTTAGGATGCCTTAGGTTAGGATATATAACGCTACAGGCGTGTATAATGTCCCAACCGAGACGTACTGGACGACACGAACGGGATTCTGTAAAACATTTCCAGCGAGGGGCTAGATGGGTTAGGTTTGCTTATGTTACGTTATGGACGTGTATAATGTTCCCACAAAGATGTATGGGCCGACCCGCCAGGAATGTTGTAAAATACCACATCCGAGATGTCAGACTGCCTTAGGTTAGGATATGTAACGCTATAGACGTATATAATGTCACAACCGAGACGTACGGGACGACACAAACGGGATTCTGTAAAACATTACCAGCGAGGGGCAAGATGGGTTAGGTTAGGTTATATTACGTTATAGACGTGTATAATGTTACCACAAAGAAGTAGGGGCCGACCCGCCAGGAATGTTGTAAAATACTACATCCGAGATGTCAGGCTGCCTTAGGTTAGGATATGTAACGCTATACACGTATATAATGTCACAACCAAGACGTACGGGACGACACGAACGGGATCCTGCAAAACATTACCAGCGGGGGGCTAGATGTATTAGGTTAGGTTAAATTACGTTATAGACGTGTATAATGTTCCCACAAAGATGTAGGGGCCGACCAGCCAGGAATGTTGTAAAATACTACATCCGAGATGTTAGGCTGCCTTAGGTTAGGATATGTAACGCTATAGACGTATATAATGTCACAACCGAGACGTACGGGACGACACGAACGGGATTCTGTAAAACATTTCCAGCGAGGGGCTAGATGGGTTAGGTTAGGTTATATTACGTTATGGACGTGTATAATGTTCCCACAAAGATGTATGGGCCGACCCGCCAGGAATGTTGTAAAATACCACATCCGAGATGTCAGACTGCCTTAGGTTAGGATATGTAACACTATAGACGTATATAATGTCACAACCGAGACGTACGGGACGACACGAACGGGATTCTGTAAAACATTACCAGCGAGGGGCAAGATGGGTTAGGTTAGGTTATATTACGTTATAGACGTGTATAATGTTACCACAAAGAAGTAGGGGCCGACCCGCCAGGAATGTTGTAAAATACTACATCCGAGATGTCAGGCTGCCTTAGGTTAGGATATGTAACGCTATACACGTATATAATGTCACAACCAAGACGTACGGGACGACACGAACGGGATTCTGCAAAACATTACCAGCGAGGGGCAAGATGTATAAGGTTAGACTATATTACGTTATAGACGTGTATAATGTCCACAAAAGAAGTAGGGGCCGACCCGCCAGGAATGTGGTAAAATACTACATCCGAGATGTCAGGCTGCCTTAGGTTAGGATATGTAACGCTATAGACGTACATAATGTCACAACTGAGACGTACGGGACGACAGGAACGGGATTCTGTAAAACATTACCAGCGAGGGGCTAGATGGCTTAGATTAGGTTATATTACGTTATAGACGTGTATAATGTTCCCACAAAGAAGTAGGGGCCGACCCGCCAGGAATGTTGTAAAATACTACATCCGAGATGTCAGGCTGACTTAGGTTAGGATATGTAACGCTATAGACGTATATAACGTCACAACCGAGACGTACTGGACGACACGAACGGCATTCTGTAAAGCATTGCCAGCGAGGGGCTAGATGGGTTAGGTTTGGTTATGTTACGTTATGGACGTGTATAATGTTCCCACAAAGATGTATGGGCCGACCCGGCAGGAATGTTGTAAAATACTACATCCGAGATGTTAGGCTGTCTTAGGTTAGGATATATAACGCTACAGGCGTATATAATGTCCCAACCGAGACGTACTGGACGACACGAACGGGATTCTGTAAAGCATTACCAGCGAGGGGCTAGATGGGTTAGGTTTGCTTATGTTACGTTATGGACGTGTATAATGTTCCCACAAAGATGTATGGGCCGACCCGCCAGGAATGTTGTAAAATACCACATCCGAGATGTCAGACTGCCTTAGGTTAGGATATGTAACGCTATAGACGTATATAATGTCACAACCAAGACGTACGGGACGAAACGAACGGGATTCTGCAAAACATTACCAGCGTGGAGCTAGATGTATTAGGTTGGGTTACGTTACGTGATGAACGTGTATAATGTTCCCACAAAGATGTAAGGGCCGACCCGCCGGGAATGTTTAAACATACTACATCCGGGATGTTAGGATGCCTTAGGTTAGGATATATAACGCTACAGGCGTGTATAATGTCCCAACCGAGACGTACTGGACGACACGAACGGGATTCTGTAAAACATTTCCAGCGAGGGGCTAGATGGGTTAGGTTTGCTTATGTTACGTTATGGACGTGTATAATGTTCCCACAAAGATGTATGGACCGACCCGCCAGGAATGTTGTAAAATACTACATCCGAGATGTCAGACTGCCTTAGGTTAGGATATATAACGCTATAGAAGTATATAGTGTCCCCACCGAGATGTACGGGACGACACGATCGGGATTCTGCAAAACATTACCAGCGAGGGGCTAGATGTGTTAGGATAGGTTATATTACGTTATAGACGTGTATAATGTTCGCACAAAGACGTAGGGGCCGACCAGCCAGGAATGTTGTAAAATACTACATCCGAGATGTTAGGCTGCCTTAGGTTAGGATATATAACGCTATAGAAGTATATAGTGTCCCCACCGAGATGTACGGGACGACACGATCGGGATTCTGTATAGCATTACCAGCGAGGGGCTAGATGGGTTAGGTTTGCTTATGTTACGTTATGGACGTGTATAATGTTCCCACAAAGATGTATGGGCCGACCCGCCAGGAATGTTGTTAAATACCACATCCGAGATGTCAGACTGCCTTAGGTTAGGATATGTAACGCTATAGACGTATATAATGTCACAACCGAGACGTACGGGACGACACGAACGGGATTCTGTAAAACATTACCAGCGAGGGGCAAGATGGGTTAGGTTAGGTTATATTACGTTATAGACGTGTATAATGTTACCACAAAGAAGTAGGGGCCGACCCGCCAGGAATGTTGTAAAATACTACATCCGAGATGTCAGGCTGCCTTAGGTTAGGATATGTAACGCTATACACGTATATAATGTCACAACCAAGACGTACGGGACGACACGAACGGGATCCTGCAAAACATTACCAGCGGGGGGCTAGATGTATTAGGTTAGGTTAAATTACGTTATAGACGTGTATAATGTTCCCACAAAGATGTAGGGGCCGACCAGCCAGGAATGTTGTAAAATACTGCATCCGAGATGTTAGGCTGCCTTAGGTTAGGATATGTAACGCTATAGACGTATATAATGTCACAACCGAGACGTACGGGACGACACGAACGGGATTCTGTAAAACATTTCCAGCGAGGGGCTAGATGGGTTAGGTTAGGTTATATTACGTTATGGACGTGTATAATGTTCCCACAAAGATGTATGGGCCGACCCGCCAGGAATGTTGTAAAATACCACATCCGAGATGTCAGACTGCCTTAGGTTAGGATATGTAACGCTATAGACGTATATAATGTCACAACCGAGACTTACTGGACGACACGAACGGGATTCTGTAAAGCATTACCAGCGAGGGGCTAGATGGGTTAGGTTTGCTTATGTTACGTTATGGACGTGTATAATGTTCCCACAAAGATGTATGGGCCGACCCGCCAGGAATGTTGTAAAATACCACATCCGAGATGTCAGGCTGCCTTAGGTTAGGATATGTAACGCTATACACGTATATAATGTCACAACCAAGACGTACGGGACGACACGAACGGGATTCTGCAAAACATTACCAGCGAGGGGCAAGATGTATAAGGTTAGATTATATAACGTTATAGACGTGTATAATGTCCACAAAAGAAGTAGGGGCCGACCCGCCAGGAATGTTGGAAAATACTACATCCGAGAAGTTAGGTTGCATTATGTTAGGATACATAACGGTATAGACGTATATAAATTCTCCACCGCGACGTCCGGGCCGACAGGAACGGGATTCTGAAAAACATTACCAGCGAGGAGCTAGGAGGGTTAGGTTAGGTTATATTACGTTATAGACGTGTATAATGTTCCCACAAACAAGTAGGGGCCGACCCGCCAGGAATGTTGTAAAATACTACATCCGAGATGTTAGGCTGCCTTAGGTTAGGATATATAACGCTATAGAAGTATATAGTGTCCCCACCGAGATGTACGCGACGACACGATCGGGATTCTGCAAAACATTACCAGCGAGGGGCTAGATGTGTTAGGTTAGGTTATATTACGTTATAGACGTGTATAATGTTCCCACAAAGAAGTAGGGGCCGACCCGCCAGGAATGTTGTAAAATAATACATCCGAGATGTCAGGCTGCCTTGGTTAGGATATATAACGCTACAGGCGTATATAATGTCCCAACCGAGACGTACTGGACGACACGAACGGGATTCTGTAAAGCATTACCAGCGAGGGGCTAGATTGGTTAGGTTTGCTTATGTTACGTTATGGACGTGTATAATGTTCCCACAAAGAAGTATGGGCCGACCCGCCAGGAATGTTGTAAAATACCACATCCGAGATGTCAGACTGCCTTAGGTTAGGATATGTAACGCTATAGACGTATATAATGTCACAACCGAGACGTACGGGACGACACGAACGGGATTCTGAAAAACATTACCAGCGTGGAGCTAGAAGGGTTAGGTTTGGTTATATTACGTTATAGACGTATATAATGTTCCCACCGAGATGTAGGGTCCGACCCGCCAGGAATGTTGGAAAATACTGCATCCGAGATGTTAGCCTGCCTTAGGTTAGGATATGTAACGCTATAGACGTATATAATGTCACAACCAAGACGTACGGGACGACACGAACGGGATTCTGCAAAACATTACCAGCGAGGGGCAAGATGTATAAGGTTAGATTATATTACGTTATAGACGTGTATAATGTCCACAAAAGAAGTAGGGGCCGACCCGCCAGGAATGTTGGAAAATACCACATCCGAGAAGTTAGGTTGCATTATGTTAGGATACATAACGGTATAGACGTATACAAATTCTCCACCGCGACGTCCGGGCCGACAGGAACGGGATTCTGAAAAACATTACCAGCGAGGAGCTAGAAGGGTTAGGTTAGGTTATATTACGTTATAGACGTGTATAATGTTCCCACAAAGAAGTAGGGGCCGACCCGCCAGGAATGTTGTAAAATACTACATCCGAGATGTTAGGCTGCCTTAGGTTAGGATATATAACGCTATACACGTATATAATGTCACAACCAAGACGTACGGGACGACACGAACGGGATCCTGCAAAACATTACCAGCGGGGGGCTAGATGTATTAGGTTAGGTTAAATTACGTTATAGACGTGTATAATGTTCCCACAAAGATGTAGGGGCCGACCAGCCAGGAATGTTGTAAAATAGTGCATCCGAGATGTTAGGCTGCCTTAGGTTAGGATATGTAACGCTATAGACGTATATAATGTCACAACCGAGACGTACGGGACGACACGAACGGGATTCTGTAAAACATTTCCAGCGAGGGGCTAGATGGGTTAGGTTAGGTTATATTACGTTATGGACGTGTATAATGTTCCCACAAAGATGTATGGGCCGACCCGCCAGGAATGTTGTAAAATACCACATCCGAGATGTCAGACTGCCTTAGGTTAGGATATGTAACGCTATAGACGTATATAATGTCACAACCGAGACGTACTGGACGACACGAACGGGATTCTGTAAAGCATTACCAGCGAGGGGCTAGATGGGTTAGGTTTGCTTATGTTACGTTATGGACGTGTATAATGTTCCCACAAAGATGTATGGGCCGACCCGCCAGGAATGTTGTAAAATACCACATCCGAGATGTCAGACTGCCTTAGGTTAGGATATGTAACACTATAGACGTATATAATGTCACAACCGAGACGTACGGGACGACACGAACGGGATTCTGTAAAACATTACCAGCGAGGGGCAAGATGGGTTAGGTTAGGTTATATTACGTTATAGACGTGTATAATGTTACCACAAAGAAGTAGGGGCCGACCCGCCAGGAATGTTGTAAAATACTACATCCGAGATGTCAGGCTGCCTTAGGTTAGGATATGTAACGCTATACACGTATATAATGTCACAACCAAGACGTACGGCACGACACGAACGGGATTCTGCAAAACATTACCAGCGAGGGGCAAGATGTATAAGGTTAGACTATATTACGTTATAGACGTGTATAATGTCCACAAAAGAAGTAGGGGCCGACCCGCCAGGAATGTGGTAAAATACTACATCCGAGATGTCAGGCTGCCTTAGGTTAGGATATGTAACGCTATAGACGTACATAATGTCACAACTGAGACGTACGGGACGACACGAACGGGATTCTGTAAAACATTACCAGCGAGGGGCTAGATGGGTTAGATTAGGTTATATTACGTTATAGACGTGTATAATGTTCCCACAAAGAAGTAGGGGCCGACCCGCCAGGAATGTTGTAAAATACTACATCCGAGATGTCAGGCTGACTTAGGTTAGGATATGTAACGCTATAGACGTATATAACGTCACAACCGAGACGTACTGGACGACACGAACGGGATTCTGTAAAGCATTGCCAGCGAGGGGCTAGATGGGTTAGGTTTGGTTATGTTACGTTATGGACGTGTATAATGTTCCCACAAAGATGTATGGGCCGACCCGCCAGGAATGTTGTAAAATACTACATCCGAGATGTTAGGCTGTCTTAGGTTAGGATATATAACGCTACAGGCGTATATAATGTCCCAAACGAGACTTACTGGACGACACGAACGGGATTCTGTAAAGCATTACCAGCGAGGGGCTAGATGGGTTAGGTTTGCTTATGTTACGTTATGGACGTGTATAATGTTCCCACAAAGATGTATGGGCCGACCCGCCAGGAATGTTGTAAAATACCACATCCGAGATGTCAGACTGCCTTAGGTTAGGATATGTAACGCTATAGACGTATATAATGTCACAACCAAGACGTACGGGACGACACGAACGGGATTCTGCAAAACATTACCAGCGTGGAGCTAGATGTATTAGGTTGGGTTACGTTACGTGATGAACGTGTATAATGTTCCCACAAAGATGTAGGGGCCGACCCGCCGGGAATGTTTAAAAATACTACATCCGGGATGTTAGGATGCCTTAGGTTAGGATATATAACGCTACAGGCGTGTATAATGTCCCAACCGAGACGTACTGGACGACACGAACGGGATTCTGTAAAACATTTCCAGCGAGGGGCTAGATGGGTTAGGTTTGCTTATGTTACGTTATGGACGTGTATAATGTTCCCACAAAGATGTATGGACCGACCCGCCAGGAATGTTGTAAAATACTACATCCGAGATGTCAGACTGCCTTAGGTTAGGATATATAACGCTATAGAAGTATATAGTGTCCCCACCGAGATGTACGGGACGACACGATCGGGATTCTGCAAAACATTACCAGCGAGGGGCTAGATGTGTTAGGATAGGTTATATTACGTTATAGACGTGTATAATGTTCGCACAAAGACGTAGGGGCCGACCAGCCAGGAATGTTGTAAAATACTACATCCGAGATGTTAGGCTGCCTTAGGTTAGGATATATAACGCTATAGAAGTATATAGTGTCCCCACCGAGATGTACGGGACGACACGATCGGGATTCTGTATAGCATTACCAGCGAGGGGCTAGATGTGTTATGTTAGGTTATATTACGTTATAGACGTGTATAATGTTCCCACAAAGATGTAGGGGCCGACCAGCCAGGAATGTTGTAAAATACTACATCCGAGATGTTAGGCTGCCTTAGGGTTAGGATATGTAACGCTATAGACGTATATAATGTCACAACCGAGACGTACGGGACGACACGAACGGGATTCTGTAAAACATTTCCAGCGAGGGGCTAGATGGGTTAGGTTAGGTTATATTACGTTATGGACGTGTATAATGTTCCCACAAAGATGTAGGGGCCGACCCGCCAGGAATGTTGTAAAATACTACATCCGAGATGTCAGGCTCCCTTAGGTTAGGATATGTAACGCTATAGACGTACATAATGTCACAACAGAGACGTACGGAACGACACGAACGGGATTCTGTAAAACATTACCAGCGTGGAGCTAGATGTATTAGGTTGGGTTACGTTACGTGATGAACGTGTATAATGTTCCCACAAAGATGTAGGGGCCGACCCGCCAGGAATGCTTAAAAATACTACATCCGGGATGTTAGGATGCCTTAGGTTAGGATATATAACGCTACAGGCGTGTATAATGTCCCAACCGAGACGTACTGGACGACACGAACGGGATTCTGTAAAGCATTACCAGCGAGGGGCTAGATGGGTTAGGTTTGCTTATGTTACGTTATGGACGTGTATAATGTTCCCACAAAGATGTATGGGCCGACCCGCCAGGAATGTTGTAAAATACTACATCCGAGATGTCAGACTGCCTTAGGTTAGGATATGTAACGCTATAGACGTATATAATGTCACAACCGAGACGTACTGGACGACACGAACGGGATTCTGTAAAGCATTACCAGCGAGGGGCTAGATGGGTTAGGTTTGCTTATGTTACGTTATGGACGTGTATAATGTTCCCACAAAGATGTATGGGCCGACCCGCCAGGAATGTTGTAAAATACCACATCCGAGATGTCAGGCTGCCTTAGGTTAGGATATGTAACGCTATAGACGTATATAATGTCACAACCAAGACGTACGGGAGACACGAACGGGATTCTGCAAAACATTACCAGCGTGGAGCTAGATGTATTAGGTTGGGTTACGTTACGTGATGAACGTGTATAATGTTCCCACAAAGATGTAGGGGACGACCCGCCGGGAATGTTTAAAAATACTACATCCGGGATGTTAGGATGCCTTAGGTTAGGATATATAACGCTACAGGCGTGTATAATGTCCCAACCGAGACGTACTGGACGACACGAACGGGATTCTGTAAAACATTTCCAGCGAGGGGCTAGATGGGTTAGGTTTGCTTATGTTACGTTATGGACGTGTATAATGTTCCCACAAAGATGTATGGACCGACCCGCCAGGAATGTTGTAAAATACTACATCCGAGATGTCAGACTGCCTTAGGTTAGGATATATAACGCTATAGAAGTATATAGTGTCCCCACCGAGATGTACGGGACGACACGATCGGGATTCTGCAAAACATTACCAGCGAGGGGCTAGATGTGTTAGGATAGGTTATATTACGTTATAGACGTGTATAATGTTCGCACAAAGACGTAGGGGCCGACCAGCCAGGAATGTTGTAAAATACTACATCCGAGATGTTAGGCTGCCTTAGGTTAGGATATATAACGCTATAGAAGTATATAGTGTCCCCACCGAGATGTACGGGACGACACGATCGGGATTCTGTATAGCATTACCAGCGAGGGGCTAGATGTGTTATGTTAGGTTATATTACGTTATAGACGTGTATAATGTTCCCACAAAGATGTAGGGGCCGACCAGCCAGGAATGTTGTAAAATACTACATCCGAGATGTTAGGCTGCCTTAGGGTTAGGATATGTAACGCTATAGACGTATATAATGTCACAACCGAGACGTACGGGACGACACGAACGGGATTCTGTAAAACATTTCCAGCGAGGGGCTAGATGGGTTAGGTTAGGTTATATTACGTTATGGACGTGTATAATGTTCCCACAAAGATGTAGGGGCCGACCCGCCAGGAATGTTGTAAAATACTACATCCGAGATGTCAGGCTCCCTTAGGTTAGGATATGTAACGCTATAGACGTACATAATGTCACAACAGAGACGTACGGAACGACACGAACGGGATTCTGTAAAACATTACCAGCGTGGAGCTAGATGTATTAGGTTGGGTTACGTTACGTGATGAACGTGTATAATGTTCCCACAAAGATGTAGGGGCCGACCCGCCAGGAATGCTTAAAAATACTACATCCGGGATGTTAGGATGCCTTAGGTTAGGATATATAACGCTACAGGCGTGTATAATGTCCCAACCGAGACGTACTGGACGACACGAACGGGATTCTGTAAAGCATTACCAGCGAGGGGCTAGATGGGTTAGGTTTGCTTATGTTACGTTATGGACGTGTATAATGTTCCCACAAAGATGTATGGGCCGACCCGCCAGGAATGTTGTAAAATACTACATCCGAGATGTCAGACTGCCTTAGGTTAGGATATGTAACGCTATAGACGTATATAATGTCACAACCGAGACGTACTGGACGACACGAACGGGATTCTGTAAAGCATTACCAGCGAGGGGCTAGATGGGTTAGGTTTGCTTATGTTACGTTATGGACGTGTATAATGTTCCCACAAAGATGTATGGGCCGACCCGCCAGGAATGTTGTAAAATACCACATCCGAGATGTCAGGCTGCCTTAGGTTAGGATATGTAACGCTATACACGTATATAATGTCACAACCAAGACGTACGGGACGACACGAACGGGATTCTGCAAAACATTACCAGCGAGGGGCAAGATGTATAAGGTTAGATTATATTACGTTATAGACGTGTATAATGTTCGCACAAAGATGTAGGGGCCGACCAGCCAGGAATGTTGTAAAATACTACATCCGAGATGTTAGGCTGCCTTAGGTTAGGATATATAACGCTATAGAAGTATATAATGTCCCAACCGAGACGTACTGGACGACACGAACGGGATTCTGTAAAGCATTACCAGCGAGGGGCTAGATGGGTTAGGTTTGCTTATGTTACGTTATGGACGTGTATAATGTTCCCACAAAGATGTATGGGCCGACCCGCCAGGAATGTTGTAAAATACCACATCCGAGATGTCAGACTGCCTTAGGTTAGGATATGTAACGCTATAGACGTATATAATGTCACAACCAAGACGTACGGCACGACACGAACGGGATTCTGCAAAACATTACCAGCGTGGAGCTAGATGTATTAGGTTGGGTTACGTTACGTGATGAACGTGTATAATGTTCCCACAAAGATGTAGGGGCCGACCCGCCAGGAATGTTTCAAAATACTACATCCGGGATGTTAGGATGCCATAGGTTAGGATATATAACGCTACAGGCGTGTATAATGTCCCAACCGAGACGTACTGGACGACACGAACGGGATTCTGTAAAACATTTCCAGCGAGGGGCTAGATGGGTTAGGTTTGCTTATGTTACGTTATGGACGTGTATAATGTTCCCACAAAGAAGTAGGGGCCGACCCGCCAGGAATGTTGTAAAATACTACATCCGAGATGTTAGGCTGCCTTAGGTTAGGATATATAACGCTATAGAAGTATATAGTGTCCCCACCGAGATGTACGGGACGACACGATCGGGATTCTGCAAAATATTACCAGCGAGGGGCTAGATGTGTTAGGATAGGTTATATTACGTTATAGACGTGTATAATGTTCGCACAAAGACGTAGGGGCCGACCAGCCAGGAATGTTGTAAAATACTACATCCGAGATGTTAGGCTGCCTTAGGTTAGGATATGTAACGCTATAGACGTATATAATGTCACAACCGAGACGTACGGGACGACACGAACGGGATTCTGTAAAACATTTCCAGCGAGGGGCTAGATGGGTTAGGTTAGGTTATATTACGTTATGGACGTGTATAATGTTCCCACAAAGATGTAGGGGCCGACCCGCCAGGAATGTTGTAAAATACTACATCCGAGATGTCAGGCTGCCTTAGGTTAGGATATGTAACGCTACAGGCGTATATAATGTCACAACCGAGACGTACGGGACGACACGAACGGGATTCTGTAAAACATTACCAGCGAGGGGCAAGATGGGTTAGGTTTGGTTATATTACGTTATAGACGTGTATAATGTTACCACAAAGAAGTAGGGGCCGACCCGCCAGGAATGTTGTAAAATACTACATCCGAGATGTCAGGCTGCCTTAGGTTAGGATATGTAACGCTATACACGTATATAATGTCACAACCAAGACGTACGGGACGACACGAACGGGATTCTGCAAAACATTACCAGCGAGGGGCAAGATGTATAAGGTTAGATTATATTACGTTATAGACGTGTATAATGTCCACAAAAGAAGTAGGGGCCGACCCGCCAGGAATGTTGGAAAATACTACATCCGAGAAGTTAGGTTGCATTATGTTAGGATACATAACGGTATAGACGTATATAAATTCTCCACCGCGACGTCCGGGCCGACAGGAACGGGATTCTGAAAAACATTACCAGCGAGGAGCTAGGAGGGTTAGGTTAGGTTATATTACGTTATAGACGTGTATAATGTTCCCACAAACAAGTAGGGGCCGACCCGCCAGGAATGTTGTAAAATACTACATCCGAGATGTTAGGCTGCCTTAGGTTAGGATATATAACGCTATAGAAGTATATAGTGTCCCCACCGAGATGTACGCGACGACACGATCGGGATTCTGCAAAACATTACCAGCGAGGGGCTAGATGTGTTAGGTTAGGTTATATTACGTTATAGACGTGTATAATGTTCCCACAAAGAAGTAGGGGCCGACCCGCCAGGAATGTTGTAAAATAATACATCCGAGATGTCAGGCTGCCTTGGTTAGGATATATAACGCTATAGACGTATATAATGTCACAACCGAGACGTACGGGACGACACGAACGGGATTCTGAAAAACATTACCAGCGTGGAGCTAGAAGGGTTAGGTTTGGTTATATTACGTTATAGACGTATATAATGTTCCCACCGAGATGTAGGGTCCGACCCGCCAGGAATGTTGGAAAATACTGCATCCGAGATGTTAGCCTGCCTTAGGTTAGGATATGTAACGCTATAGACGTATATAATGTCACAACCAAGACGTACGGGACGACACGAACGGGATTCTGCAAAACATTACCAGCGAGGGGCAAGATGTATAAGGTTAGATTATATTACGTTATAGACGTGTATAATGTCCACAAAAGAAGTAGGGGCCGACCCGCCAGGAATGTTGGAAAATACCACATCCGAGAAGTTAGGTTGCATTATGTTAGGATACATAACGGTATAGACGTATACAAATTCTCCACCGCGACGTCCGGGCCGACAGGAACGGGATTCTGAAAAACATTACCAGCGAGGAGCTAGAAGGGTTAGGTTAGGTTATATTACGTTATAGACGTGTATAATGTTCCCACAAAGAAGTAGGGGCCGACCCGCCAGGAATGTTGTAAAATACTACATCCGAGATGTTAGGCTGCCTTAGGTTAGGATATATAACGCTATAGAAGTATATTGTGTCCCCACCGAGATGTACGGGACGACACGATCGGGATTCTGCAAAACATTACCAGCGAGGGGCTAGATGTGTTAGGTTAGGTTATATTACGTTATAGACGTGTATAATGTTCCCACAAAGAAGTAGGGGCCGACCCGCCAGGAATGTTGTAAAATACTACATCCGAGATGTCAGGCTGCCTTGGTTAGGATATATAACGCTACAGGCGTATATAATGTCCCAACCGAGACGTACTGGACGACACGAACGGGATTCTGTAAAGCATTACCAGCGAGGGGCTAGATGGGTTAGGTTTGCTTATGTTACGTTATGGACGTGTATAATGTTCCCACAAAGATGTATGGGCCGACCCGCCAGGAATGTTGTAAAATACCACATGCGAGATGTCAGGCTGCCTTAGGTTAGGATATGTAACGCTATAGACGTAATAATGTCACAACCGAGACGTACGGGACGACACGAACGGGATTCTGTAAAACATTACCAGCGAGGGGCTAGATGGGTTAGGTTAGGTTATATTACGTTATAGACGTGTATAATGTTCCCACAAAGAAGTAGGGGCAGACCCGCCAGGAATGTTGTAAAATACTACATCCGAGTTGTCAGGCTGCCTTAGGTTAGGATATGTAACGCTATAGACGTATATAACGTCACAACCGAGACGTACGGGACGACACGAACGGGATTCTGTAAAACATTTCCAACGAGGGGCTAGATGGGTTAGGTTAGGTTATATTACGTTATGGACGTGTATAATGTTCCCACAAAGATATTGGGGCCGACCCGCCAGGAATGTTTTAAAATACTACATCCGAGATGTCAGGCTGCCTTAGGTTAGGATATATAACGCTATAGAAGTATATAGTGTCCCCACCGAGATGTACGGGACGACACGAACGGGATCCTGCAAAACATTACCAGCGGGGGGCTAGATGTGTTAGGTTAGGTTAAATTACGTTATAGACGTGTATAATGTTCCCACAAAGATGTAGGGGCCGACCAGCCAGGAATGTTGTAAAATACTACATCCGAGATGTTAGGCTGCCTTAGGTTAGGATATATAACGCTATAGAAGTATATAGTGTCCCCACCGAGATGTACGGGACGACACGATCGGGATTCTGCAAAATATTACCAGCGAGGGGCTAGATGTGTTAGGATAGGTTATATTACGTTATAGACGTGTATAATATTCGCACAAAGACGTAGGGGCCGACCAGCCAGGAATGTTGTAAAATACTACATCCGAGATGTTAGGCTGCCTTAGGTTAGGATATGTAACGCTATAGACGTATATAATGTCACAACCGAGACGTACGGGACGACACGAACGGGATTCTGTAAAACATTTCCAGCGAGGGGCTAGATGGGTTAGGTTAGGTTATATTACGTTATGGACGTGTCTAATTTTCCCACAAAGATGTAGGGGCCGACCCGCCAGGAATGTTGTAAAATACTACATCCGAGATGTCAGGCTGCCTTAGGTTAGGATATGTAACGCTACAGGCGTATATAATGTCACAACCGAGACGTACGGGACGACACGAACGGGATTCTGTAAAACATTACCAGCGAGGGGCAAGATGGGTTAGGTTAGGATACATAACGGTATAGACGTATATAAATTCTCCACCGCGACGTCCGGGCCGACAGGAACGGGATTCTGAAAAACATTACCAGCGTGGAGCTAGAAGGGTTAGGTTTGGTTATATTACGTTATAGACGTATATAATGTTCCCACCGAGATGTAGGGTCCGACCCGCCAGGAATGTTGTAAAATACTACATCCGAGATGTTAGGCTGCCTTAGGTTAGGATATATAACGCTATAGAAGTATATAGTGTCCCCACCGAGATGTACGGGACGACACGATCGGGATTCTGCAAAACATTACCAGCGAGGGGCTAGATGTGTTAGGATAGGTTATATTACGTTATAGACGTATATAATGTTCCCACAAAGAAGTAGGGGCCGACCCGCCAGGAATGTTGTAAAATACTACATCCGAGATGTCAGGCTGCCTTGGTTAGGATATATAACGCTACAGGCGTACATAATGTCCCAACCGAGACGTACTGGACGACACGAACGGGATTCTGCAAAACATTACCAGCGTGGAGCTAGATGTATTAGGTTGGGTTACGTTACGTGATGAACGTGTATAATGTTCCCACAAAGATGTAGGGGCCGACCCGCCAGGAATGTTTCAAAATACTACATCCGGGATGTTAGGATGCCATAGGTTAGGATATATAACGCTACAGGCGTGTATAATGTCCCAACCGAGACGTACTGGACGACACGAACGGGATTCTGTAAAACATTTCCAGCGAGGGGCTAGATGGGTTAGGTTTGCTTATGTTACGTTATGGACGTGTATAATGTTCCCACAAAGAAGTAGGGGCCGACCCGCCAGGAATGTTGTAAAATACTACATCCGAGATGTTAGGCTGCCTTAGGTTAGGATATATAACGCTATAGAAGTATATAGTGTCCCCACCGAGATGTACGGGACGACACGATCGGGATTCTGCAAAATATTACCAGCGAGGGGCTAGATGTGTTAGGATAGGTTATATTACGTTATAGACGTGTATAATGTTCGCACAAAGACGTAGGGGCCGACCAGCCAGGAATGTTGTAAAATACTACATCCGAGATGTTAGGCTGCCTTAGGTTAGGATATGTAACGCTATAGACGTATATAATGTCACAACCGAGACGTACGGGACGACACGAACGGGATTCTGTAAAACATTTCCAGCGAGGGGCTAGATGGGTTAGGTTAGGTTATATTACGTTATGGACGTGTATAATGTTCCCACAAAGATGTAGGGGCCGACCCGCCAGGAATGTTGTAAAATACTACATCCGAGATGTCAGGCTGCCTTAGGTTAGGATATGTAACGCTACAGGCGTATATAATGTCACAACCGAGACGTACGGGACGACACGAACGGGATTCTGTAAAACATTACCAGCGAGGGGCAAGATGGGTTAGGTTTGGTTATATTACGTTATAGACGTGTATAATGTTACCACAAAGAAGTAGGGGCCGACCCGCCAGGAATGTTGTAAAATACTACATCCGAGATGTCAGGCTGCCTTAGGTTAGGATATGTAACGCTATACACGTATATAATGTCACAACCAAGACGTACGGGACGACACGAACGGGATTCTGCAAAACATTACCAGCGAGGGGCAAGATGTATAAGGTTAGATTATATTACGTTATAGACGTGTATAATGTCCACAAAAGAAGTAGGGGCCGACCCGCCAGGAATGTTGGAAAATACTACATCCGAGAAGTTAGGTTGCATTATGTTAGGATACATAACGGTATAGACGTATATAAATTCTCCACCGCGACGTCCGGGCCGACAGGAACGGGATTCTGAAAAACATTACCAGCGAGGAGCTAGGAGGGTTAGGTTAGGTTATATTACGTTATAGACGTGTATAATGTTCCCACAAACAAGTAGGGGCCGACCCGCCAGGAATGTTGTAAAATACTACATCCGAGATGTTAGGCTGCCTTAGGTTAGGATATATAACGCTATAGAAGTATATAGTGTCCCCACCGAGATGTACGCGACGACACGATCGGGATTCTGCAAAACATTACCAGCGAGGGGCTAGATGTGTTAGGTTAGGTTATATTACGTTATAGACGTGTATAATGTTCCCACAAAGAAGTAGGGGCCGACCCGCCAGGAATGTTGTAAAATAATACATCCGAGATGTCAGGCTGCCTTGGTTAGGATATATAACGCTATAGACGTATATAATGTCACAACCGAGACGTACGGGACGACACGAACGGGATTCTGAAAAACATTACCAGCGTGGAGCTAGAAGGGTTAGGTTTGGTTATATTACGTTATAGACGTATATAATGTTCCCACCGAGATGTAGGGTCCGACCCGCCAGGAATGTTGGAAAATACTGCATCCGAGATGTTAGCCTGCCTTAGGTTAGGATATGTAACGCTATAGACGTATATAATGTCACAACCAAGACGTACGGGACGACACGAACGGGATTCTGCAAAACATTACCAGCGAGGGGCAAGATGTATAAGGTTAGATTATATTACGTTATAGACGTGTATAATGTCCACAA